>CP053125.2:20000000-20600000 GCA_022674325.2 Grapholita molesta
GGAAGTAAAATCTCTCTGTGTTCGGTTTTGTAATGTTGCCTCCCTCTCTAAATAGTCGACAGTGTATCGAAAATGGCAAGCAATTATCGCTGTACCAGAGGAACCAGTGACCATAGAGCACCGTCGCCAGTTACATATATCGGAGCTGTGGAGGTGCTCACAAATATCTGAACGCCTCTATTGTCAAGGCGGTAAAGTGCATGTTCAGATATTTGTGACCTCCACAGCTCCGATATATGTAACTGGCGACGGTGCTCTATGGTCACTAGTTCCTCAGTACACGCCATACTTGAGCATGTGCGGTTCTGGAAAGTATTTTCTCCGTATGTAAACCATTGAAGGCCGTTATTGGTGGAAATGCATTGGCTTGCCACTAGTATGTAGGGTTGACGTCTAAACGTACGAAGTTATTTATTTTTATATTAAGCAGAAACGTCTGCTAGCATATCAAAGATACGAGTATTTAAATCGAAAGAAAAAGTGGTTGTGGGTTCGAGTCCCGCTGCGAGTAAAATTTTTCTATTTTTCTTTCGATTTAAATAAGTTATTTATTAGTTTTATTTTTATCTTTGCATGGCTACCTGGAGCCTAAAAAGTCACGCACTAAGCGATTTAAGAAGAAATTTCACAGACAGGCTCACTACCCTCTAGGCCAGACCGGTCGTCATGTTATAACTGACTTCGCTATCTTTGGCATTACATTATATATGCATTTGTTTCTACAGGGATTATTGATCCACATACCTTTTCGTAAGTGCTTAACTGCGCAATGTGAATCAAGGGTAAATTGTCATTCCATAGAAGTTTAAAGCGCTTGTTACATCGCGCAGCAGTGAGGCGTTTTCCTGTGTTTTTGTTTGTTATGTTATTTATTTTACGTCACACTGGGCGGTTATTTACCGCCCTAGGGCGCGTCGGAGAATCACACTTTACACCCAGATGAAGACGTACATAGATTTATGTACGCTCAACGGGCGGTAATAAAGAAGGCTCAGATCGCTTGTTTATGGCACAAATACCCGCGACCTGAGTCATCCTTTGTTTTACCGCCCTGGGTACGTAATATACTATTTCACTTCTTTGGTGTTAATTGTTGTGTGATCGTGCCGTCATTGCTCGTGTCCTAATCAATTGTTGCAATGAAAGAGAAGCGCTGGCCCTGCCAGCATTAACGCTGAGTTGCGCCCATTTCGTGACAGTTTTTTCTTTTGTTTGTTCTCCTGTATTGTGATTGTCATGAATAAATCTTTCTTATGTTATCTTAAAACAATATTGTACATTACAGAGCGATTTAAACACTTTTTACGTTATAGCACAGGCGGCGAAAAAGTATACATGCTGTGCATTCGTTGAACGTTGGCAGCCCTGCGCGTCGAAGGCAAAAGTGCATGCGCGCGCATGATTTTCTCGAGAGAAATGGCGCCGGCGCAGCTTGGCTTTCTTTATGCTAATGTACCCAAATTTACACGCGCTAGTGTTGTTTTACTGGGTGTTTACGCATAATATGTGGGTAATTGAGTCATTGAATAATAAGATCATTATTATATGGAAGTAGCAAAAAAATATACGATATTCTAAGTTTCTATAGGTGAAAAACTTAACTGAAGGACCATGTCTATGAAGTTGTGCAGAGAATATGGAACTTACGTTAAAATTTGAATATATAACGTCGACATGCGTGTACACACGTTCCTACTACATAGGCCAGGGGCTTTAGCTAAGTTTTTCATCTATACAGTCTTGTTAGTCGAAAGGTTCTTATCTTTTGTCACATTATCTGTCACGCAAGCACGTGCATGCGAAAGTGACGGATCAAGCGATAGACGATAAAATAGTACCCTATGCTATCCGTTTTGGACGTAAATGGAGAAAATTATCGCCGCGACGTAAAAGTAATATTTTTTATTCTGGCCTAGTAGGTGACCCTGCTATGAAACCGACGGTCCTGGGTTCAAATTCCAGTAAGGGCATTTATTTTCGTGATGAGCACAGATATTTGTTCCTAGTTCTTGGGTGTTATGTATTTAAGGCATCATCGTCATCATCATTTCACCCGTAAGTGCTGTGCTGGACATAGGCCGCCAATCCGCCTAGCAACTGGCCTCCACTATGATACAAGTCATATTTTTGATGAGCACAGATGTTTGTTCCTAGTTCGTGGGTATTTTCTATGTATTTAAGGCATCATCATCATCATTTCACCCGTAAGTGCTGTGCTGGACATAGGCCGCCAATCCGCCTAGCAACTAGCCTGATACAAGTCATATTTGGGGATGGAAATGTCCAGTAGTGGACGTCTAACTGCTGAAATGATGAATGATGATGATGATGATGGTAAAGCCAACTAGTATTTGCTTTGTAGTCGGCAGTAAAAGGGTTAAGGGCGTACACACTCACGCACCAATACCATCTCCGAATCTATGTTATAAACTCTGATAATTATAACTCCAACTTTATTTATTACATTAGAAAGTTATACGATTATCATTTAAATAATCGTGTGCTTGATAAAATAATATTATAATTGTAAGTACAAAACTAACGTCGGATTTAAACATATTAATTGTATAGAAGCGGGTAACTCACGTTTTATAAGTCGAATTTTGCTCTACTGTGGCTAATACGGGCGAAGAATTAAACCAGACATAGGATTTACCAGTATAATCATTAACCAAAAGGTTTTTTTTTAATTATACCTATTATACACATGTAATTAATTTTTATAAAATTTCTGAGCAGATATTATAAGCTTTTGAAACTAACTGTCAACGAGTGATTAACTCGAGTGTGTTGCATTACATTGCGGACCGATTTTTTTTATATGGATAAAAAATTTATTGCACTTCTAAGTAAAATTTATCTAAATATATTTCTTATGTCCTATTCTACCCTCCGTTAAGAGATTCGCCGTATTAGACTTCCACACGGTATACGTAGTAGTCGCATCTATACGACTAATATAATAATTTTTAAATAACAATTTTGAAAATAGTTTTTTTTTAGACATTCAGCGTGGCAACGCGGCTAGCGTGATGGGCACCTTTTCGCCGGGGGTGGCGCGGGGCGGGCTCTTTGACTAACTTAATAATTTATTATTGACCATTTTGTACAATATTTATGTTAATTGTAATTTATTCGTATTTGGTGTTATCTCTTCAATATTTTTAACGGTAATCAAAACTTACGGTACATTGAAATAGATATATCAATTTATAAGAACGGCTATAAGCCATGGCCTTGCTCAATATTTTAGATCCGTAACGCAAAAACTGGCCCTGTACCGTGAACATCGAAATTCGTATATTTCGAGCATATATCCCTTTTACTTTAATGAAGGCGTCATGATAGTGACAAAGACAATCGTCCGAAATTTACGAATATCGTTTTATGCGGTAGCAGCAGTTCGACCGATCAAATAAAATAATTTTCTGTCATATTTTTTCGTTATTTGACCAATTTGTCCACGTGATTGATTTATATGTTGATACTAAATTACAGCTCTCTAGAACTAACGATCACTGAGCATAGTTAGGGACAGACAGACAGCGAAACTATAAGGGTTCCTAGTTGACTACGGAACTCTAAAGCTGACCAATACAACCTGGATGTCTTCAAGTCGAGAGTGAAGTACTTTTTGGACCCGGGTATGTCTTTAAACTACGTCCAACAATGAGAGGTACGGCACAGCGATGACCATCACGCTTGAATCTGGGGCAGCCCAACTGGGGAAGTACCTCCTCCTTACAGAAGACCACAGCCATAATAGCACTACATACCTGAAAAGGTATGTGGTGTTGTGTTCCTGATGGTGAGTAAGGTTCCCAGAGCTCCAACCCCCTTTAAAGGTCGGCAACGCGCTTGTGACTCCCCTGGTGTTGCGGGTGCCCATGGGTGACGGTAATTGCTTGCCATCAGGCAATCCCTCTGCTCGTTTGCCACCTTATGTCATAAAAAAAAACTTGCTAGGTAAGCATGCTCCATTATCGGCCTCATCGTCGCTTACCGTCAGATGAAATTGGGGCCAAATGCTAACCTATCATTTATAAAAAAAAACGTCAAAGGCAGAAAAAATATTGAATAAAATTATTTAATTTGTTCCTAATTGTTTCAACGGTACTCTTATAAAATTAGGTTTAGTATGTACAAATAAGGTCGTTCCTCTCGGAGGTATTATGATTTTAATGTTACGTTGGGCGAGGTCAGTTACGGACGGTTTTACGACTTGTGGTGTTTGTAAAATATATTGATGTTTCATTTAGTTTTATTGTATTCTTTAGCCATTAGCTTTCAATACTATTTGAGAGCGAATATGAGTGTTCTTTAAAAGTCTATATATATTTAAATGTTTGTGTATATATGTATATATTCTTCGGTATTATAATTTTTGTGTATATTGTATTCTTTGTCTAGTATAATTTTCGTACAACACAGACAACTTTTCTGCTTTGCTTTAAGATTGACTGATAGAGAATTCTTCTTGGCATTAAGTTCGCCTTTTGTAATTTACGATTTTTCTTTTGTGCAATAAAGTTAAATAAGTAATATAATAAATACATTTTAGTGTCATTTTGTTCCTCTTTGGTGGTTATTACCTACCTCTCATTGTTGGACGTAGTTTAAGGACATACCTGGGTCCTAATGGTTATTTTGACTTTTTGTTTAAAAAGTTAATTTACACATTATTAGTAATCTCAAACCAAAATGATTACCATGGCTATACCGGTGATCTTAGTAGAGTCGGTAGTAACGTTTCAATCGTTTAGAGAAAGTTAATCCTCACTAATTGCCCTCCCAGGGCGCGCAGAGAAATATGGCACCGCCATACATTCCGAGATTTAGAGAGGTCATAATATTTTAGGGTCCTTTTCATGGGTTACTTTGTGGTTATTAAAATTAATGGTTAGATATTTATAGCTTCAATTTATTTTTTGACTCACACAAGCGTTATGTACACTCCTTTAGTAAAGAACATCCACAGATTGGCCAAGCCTAAGAAAGTAAGCTAAAGAAAGCTTGTGTTGTGGGTACTCAGCCAACGAAATACATATATATATATATTTATTTATTTATTTTTTATATAGTAGAAACAATGAATAATGACTTAAAAATAAAAACTGTGTCCCGCAAAACTGTTTTCACAGTTTGACTGTGGGATCCATGAGTGAGACTAGATAATATACAAACACTTAAATACATAGAAAACACCCAGGAACAAATATCTGTGCTCATCACATAAATAAGTGTCCTTACTGGGATTCGAACCCAAGACCATCGTCTTATGAAGACGATGACGCAGCGTCACTACCCACTAGGCCAGACCCTTCGTCGATTAAATTGTTTAATTTATTTTAAAGAACCCATATTCCATCTAATAAATAATTATAATATTCACTTTTTGTACTATAATCTTAGTGTCAATGTCGAGATACAATTAACAGAATCACAGTAATCCACCATTTGGCATTGATAATTATCATACTGTCAATGACATTCTGAATTTTGAACCTTATTCCGTTGACATACGATTCAAGAATGATAAGTGTATCAGCGTAATAGGTATGTTCCTGCGCATTTGTACCAGCTGTGCGCAAGGTATAATGTGTTGGACGGCCACTCGTACCGATACACTCAGAGTATTATATTGTATTTACCTTAGAAGCAAAGGTATAAAAAAGCAATACCAATAGTAAATGTTGATTTCTGTTCTTTCTAGACTTTTAAAAACTGTGTTGACATGTTTTCTGGTAGGACTACAAAATACCATATACTTGTCTTCTTGCCAGTAATATAATATTTTCCTGTCAGATGTGAAGTTAGCCCATTCTAGATTTTTCTTTTCTTGAAGTTCATAAGTGAGTTTGTAATGTGCCAGAAATATTATTTATAAGAAAACATGCCACGATATTTACTTTTTGCAAATATCTGCAGTTTTCTATATAGCATTGATAGGAATTATCGCAAATCTTTTGTTAGCATACACAATGACATGATTTTATCAAGTGAGATAATTATACAATTTTCGATTTTAACTTTTTAGCTCTATAATGTTTCTCCTCCGGATCGCCAAACTTAAGTGGCAGTGGGCAAGGCACATGGTCCGATGGTCGGTGGGGCGGAAAGGTCTGGAGTGGCGAACACGAACTGGAAGGAAGTTTAGGTTGGCCTCCCACTAGGTGGACCGACGACCTAGTCAGAGTCGCGGGATGCCGCTGGATGTGGAAGGCGCAGTATCGGTCTTCATGGGTCGTTCTGGGGGAGGCCTATGTCCAGTGGACGTCTTTCGGCTGACATGATGATGATTATTACATTTAAGTGTTGTACGCTAGTTAAGAGATTACTTTATCTTTTCAGATGCTGGTGAAGTAGCGACATGGGGCAAGCGGGCAGCCAACAGCACGCGCCGCCGCGCGCGCATCGTGCGCACACGTTGCCCCACGAGCCGCTGCGACACGCTCCTAAGGTACCACTATAAATTTAAAAAAAAATACGGCGACTATAGCAACTCCCCCAAGTTGGATACAAGTCATATTTGGGGGACGCCTATGTCCAGCGGTAAACATCTTACGGCTGAAATGATGAAATTGACTAACCCTCAGGGAAAGTAAGCTCAAGAAGTATTGCGGGTACGTCGACCAATGATATATATAATATACAAATACTTAAATACATAGAAAACACTAGGCCAGACCAGTCGACAACCTCTAAAGACCTGGGTTGCTGGGTTGGGTTGTTGTTGATACTGTTGATAGATGATGGTGAAATAGCTCGTCAGATGCTGATGTAAGAGCGATATGGGGCAGAAGGGTAGACAGCAGTATGCACGACGCTTACCGTACGACGACGCCTACCATTGAAAAAATGAGAAAAGGCTTATTTACTAATACAGCGTTACAAAATAGTTAAGACACTGTGTCCTGTGCTAGGAAACCCTGTGTTACAGGACTGTGTTAATAGACCTGGATTATTGATGGGTGTTGGTGAAATAGCTTATCAGGTGCTGATGAAATAGCAATATAGCGCAAAAGACCCACTGTGTCGCGCTTCTAAGGTACCACTGTATGGTTGCTGACAGTTGCTGGTGAAATAGCGATATGGGGTAAAATTATAGTCAGAAGTAGGCACTACACATTCCCTTACGAGTTGATGTGGCAGATTGAACACTGTAGTAATAGTATTGTTAAGACTGCTAATTAAATATACATATTAGACCAGATAAGTCGATTACCTATTACTACCATCAACCTGAGATTTCAAAGAAGAGAAACTCATTTCTCTATTCTTAATTTTCTTCATCTTTAATTTTAGGTTCTTCCGTCGCTGACGGAGTCGCCGCGGCTGCGGAGTACGGACAATGGCGCCATACTTCACTCCGGTGGCACCATCAGCGGACGGCGACCAGCCTCCATAGTTCCAGAAACCACCAGGACCTCACATGGACATGTGGTACTAGACATTATATTTACCAACAGCCCCGTTGTTCTACAGGGTAAAAGCTACTGGGTTTTATTGACCCGGAGGCAACTAGCACAAAAGGGTTTAAAAAGTCTACAATACCATTCTACATGAACCTCACCAGTAGACGTGCAGTTTCTACAGTACGTAGACCATTCAGGCAGTACTACAACGTCGCCATCTTTTAGTTCAGGGATAATAGGAAGATGAGTGGCAGTTAAACGGGGCGCTTAAAAGCATCATTCTCGGTCTTATTATACGAGTATGTCTGTAATGAAACTGGGATTCGAATTTCCTGATATAAGCCTGGCTATATTTTGCATAGTCAGTATCAGTACAGCAACATGCGCTTCAGTGGAAACATTTGTCGAAATACAATTAATGAAATGAATACCTTATAAGGTGCTCGCATGCAACATGAATTTAGCTTATACAAAAAAGTGCTGCTTCCTTGAGTGGTAAGGGAAATACTTATAGATGTTAAAACAGACGGAAAGGCAAACATGTTTACACCTTGAAGTACTCGTAATTATTGTACGTTTGATTTATATGTATTGTATGCTATTAAACTAAATAATGTTAGATGTCATACACATGTTCGGAAATTATTAAGTCGCTCTTCTATTGCGTAATCCTCATCAACATCACTGCTGGACATAAGTTTCCCACAAATATGACTTGTATCATCTGGGGTAGTTGCCATAGTCGCTACGCTTGGCAGGCGTGTTGGCGACTATAGTAGCTGTAGATTGGGTTTCGACAGACGCTACTGCTCATTGGTTTTTCCCCTTTGCCGCCTCTTAAGACACCCGCGGAAGGAGATGGGCTTGTGCTATTCTAGTCAGCCGCCAGGCAGCTCACTCGTCAAACTGCTTAAAACGATTTGGAAAGGAATGATTATTTTATTCATTATATCCTTGTTGCACGCAAATCTATCATCACGTTGAACGGTTACTATTTATAGTATATATAGTAGTGTAGTGATATATCACTATACCTAGATATTTTTCTAGCAGGAACGGCATTTGTTTTGTGCTTGCCACAATAAAAATATCGACAATCCTGCTATCGATAAGTACATACTACTTCAACTTCAAGATGTACACACAGTCTTATATCGGCTACCTACCTAGACGCCGCGTGTCACCGATCTTGAACAAATTAAATGTAATCCGTATACTTTTGATCCAATTTACGTTTATAATTTGCAATGAATAGTTCCAAATTGTTTTCTGAAGTAGGTATTTAAATATATATTGACTTTTATTATTGTTAGTTATTTTTAACCCTATTACCCCATATTTGTCTTTGTATTACCTGTATGGAAATTGAAGGGGTACTTATCGATAACAGGACTGTCGATGTTTTTATTTTGTCAATCACTTACAAGAAATCGTTCGTGCTAGAAAAATATCTAGGTATATATATCACATAGGTAAAATTGTTCGGTATGAACACTGAACAAATGATGACAAAAGGAGAAAAATGACTTTTGGCTTATGCATATTTGTAGGATATTTAGATGTATTTTTAAGAGCCCCTAGTCCCGTTTCGTCTTACCCCTTTACAGCTTTAAAAATATTTGTTGTGAATTTGAACTTTAGCATACTTCCAATATTTAGAGTTGAAAATGATGTTAAATGTTTCAGCACACCAGCGCGTACCGGTCCAGGTCAGCAGGAGCTACCAGTGATAGCGAGCTTCGGGCCCGAGAGAGGGACCCGCTGCACCGCTCGTACACAAATCTCGACCTTAGGCATAACGAGAGTTAGTATATTATTGATTACCTGTCCAATACAGCTACAGCATTGCCCAACATCCAATTATAATCCCAAATTAAACGGAACTTATCGAGTTAAAACTAAAGTTATTGTTACCTATATTTATCAACAGCAAATTGAGCCAATTCATATTTGAATAGGTAATTACAGCAAGCTTAAATCTTGCAAGATTGTAGAAGTCCTACAAAAATCTATTTTTTAACTATTAAAAAAAGTAGTTCAAGCGACTGATCTTATACTAATCTTGACCGTGGGCACTACTGGGTGTAAGTTTGTTTTGGAAATTTCCACAACAGCAGATTTCTACTTTATAATGACTATGTTTATATATATTTTCAGATAGCGGTTTAAATAAGAGATTCGGCTCCGAGCCTGATTTACGAGAAGAGGAGCCAAAGCAAAGGTGCAAGAGACACTTCAGGAAGAAGTACCGGGCACCGCCACCACCTACCAATGATGTAAGCAAAACAGCTATTTTTGTAAGGACACCAATGAAAAGTTTTTGAAATCAGATAAAATCCCTACCAAGTTTTTATCTGTAATAAATCAATTAAAAGTGAAGCTTTACGTTTTACTTATATTCCTTTTCAGCACCGAGAGGGTTCATCGCCAGATTCCAGCGAAGGGAATGCGAGACCGGAACCCCAGAGGAAGCTCCGGCTCTTCAGGACCAGGCACGAGACCAAGAAGCTCACCCATGAGCCTGAAGTCGCCAGGAACTCCTACACGGCCTACAAGTCCTTGGACATGGACCCGTCCTTCGAACGACGGTACAGGTCACCCTGCAAGGACAAAGAACAACATTTCAAATATCCTGATGCTCAGGATATGGTTCAAAGTACATCGTCTTTGAAGAGAGAAGAACATTTATTACAAAAACACGATTACAGAAAAAGGACGGATAGAGTCAGCGGATGTAGAGCGAAAACATCCAAGACTAACGATAGCGAAGCGTGGAAAACACCATTGCTCAACAGAAACTTCAGACATTCAGAACGATTTAAAAAGGTTGATGCAGAACAACCCGTACTAAGGAGAGAAAAGACTTTTGATACTCTAATCTCGAGTGAACGAGACAGTGAATCTCCAAGAACAACACACGAAAGTATGATGAAAGCTATAGGAGAACAACTAAAAGGATCCAGACTCCAACCGAGTGAGCCTTTGAGAAAATCTCTTCCTTCACTATTACCCAAAAATAGTGAAGAAAAAGATGAATTTCAAGCGGAATTGAAGAAAGCGACAAGTAGAATAAGAAACGAATTAGGGGCTAAAATTAATGTAAGTGAAAATAAAACTAGTCAGAACAAAACGACGCAGAAACCAAACCCAACGAAAACACCGAGCAAAGTCAAAGAGTCTAGTCTTAAAACGAACGTTATCAAACCAGAAGCTAAATCAGTTGTTAGTAGAAGACCGCTAACAAGAGTTACTGAAAGTAAAATCAAGTCAACGGTAACTCAGAACAAACTTAATGGTAAAACAAATTTAATGAATGGAGATAAAACGAGTAAAGAAAAAGGTAAAACAATACCTGACAGAGGACAAGCTTCTGGGAAAGAATCTACTCCCGAACACTCGCCAACGAGAAAAATCTCACCGATCAGAAAGATTTCTCCAGCGAGAAAGATTGCGAAGACTCATGTTGTTTCCAATGAGAAGTAAGTAATTTATTAGTAACTAGCTGTGCCCCGCAGTGTTACCCGAAGTTTATTAGGCAAAAAACGTAGCCTATGTGTTCGTGCAGGGTGTCAGCCAACTCCATATCTATTAAAATTGCACCAGCCGTTTAGACATGAAGAAGTAACAAACATACACACTCACAAACTTTCGCCTTTATAATATTAGTGTAGGTAACTAGGTCGGAACTAGCTTATTCCAATTAAAAAATTCCATCTAATTCACGACAGTAAATTCAAATTAGTTTTTTGCCACTTTCGCCCCTACTAACTGTATGATCAGTATGATGCTGATTACCAGGGTTCGGACAAGTCATCGCAGAAATAGATATGGGCATGGAACAAGAGTATAGAGTCGAGACTTTAGATTATTATTAGATATTTAAAACGGATATTATCGTAATTAAACTTTTGACCTTTTTAGTCGCATATCTGTCATGGATTTGTCAAAGTGGCTGTGGTGACAATTTAAATTACTTAATACAAATATTTCCTTAACTATGGTTATTTCTAAACATTTTAAATGTTGTGCAAATAAATACAATGCAACCATCAAAATGTTAATGGAAATACCTTCACACACGTATGGTGAATTTTGGTTTGCGGTAATAAATGTCATTGAAAAATTTAATTAAATAGTACTGTACGTAATGCTATTCTATTAATCTTGTTCTATTGCCGTGTTGCGATTGTTTTGCGATGACTTGTCCGAACCCTGCTGATTACACTATAACTTCCATTAACAAATAAACTGTAGAAAAGCAACAACTATTTTTTTTTTTCATTATATATAAAGTTAAAAACATTTACAAAACGCCATTTACCATCACGCAAATAAAAGATTCAACACAGACGCCTAATTAAACTTTGGTTTATTTGACTTCCAGGCATACACCAGCTCCATCAAAACAGTTCTACTTCGGCATGATCGAGAGCAAGCAGTACCAAGTCCAGGATCACCTGAAGGACTTCCCCGGCCTGGGCAGCCCCATCATCGAGGAGATCAGCAACTTCCATGCTATTGAGCAGAAGCTCCTGGGATACCACGCGGAAGATGCGGAATTTGATGAGTTCAGTGCCAAGCTGAAGGAAGACTGCAAGGTTAAAAACTGTAAGTATTTAAAAAAAACAAGTATAATGCTCGGCTTTTTATATGTATATTTTTATATACAACGACGGTGGCAAACAAGTATACAGCCCGCCTGATGGACGCCTGCAACTCCAGAGGATTCACATGCTTACCTACCCTAAAAGTTGTTGGAGCTCTGGGAACCTTACCATCAGGAACACAACACTACATACCTGAAAGGTAGCAGTGCTATTATGGCTGTGGTCCTCTGTAAGGGGGAGGTACTTGCCCAGTTGGGCTTCTTCAGACTCAAGTGTGATGGTACTTCGCTGACACCTCATACTAAGACATTCGCGTGTGTGAAGGGAGAAGAACACAAGAAATAGGTAGTTGCAGGCGTCCATAGGCTACGGTAGCTGCTTACCATCGGGCCGTATGCTTCTTTGTCACCGTCGTTGTATTAATAAAAAAACAGACAGACAGACGGACAACAAAGTGATCCTATAAGGGTTCCGTTTTTTCCTTTTGAGGTACGGAACCCTAAAAAGTAACAAAAGCTAACATAATCTTCCCATGTTCCAGTATCATCAGAATCCGCGCTGTCATCCGACGCGTCGGACTCGGACGGCTCGTTGGGCATCGCCCTGCGCCTGCGCCCCACGCTGCCGAAGAAGCAGCGCGCCGTGCCGCGGTTCTCGCCGGCGGCGGCATGGCGGCAACTCGCTACGCTTGATGCCCATCTTGCTTCTGGTAAGTCTTTCGAGCAGACGGATTGCCTGATGGTAAGCAATTACCGTCGCCCATGGGCACCCGCAACACCAGGGGATCCAGCGCGTTGCCGGCCTTTAAGGGGAGTTGGAGTTCTGGCAACCTTACCACCAGGAACACAACACTACATACCTGAAAGGTAGCAGTGCTATTATAGCTATGGTCTTCTGTAAGATGGAGGTTGGGCTTCTCCAGACGTAAGCGTAATGGTACTTCGCTGTGCCCCACCTCTCATTGTTGGACGTAGGTTAAGGACATACCCCCGGGTAAAGAAGTCCAGAAAGTCTGTCTTTATCGCTCCTATGGGTATGAGAGATAGATCATCATCATACCGCGGTACACGCCTGCATACAGTACCACTAACCATTCAGTTCGTATGTTTCTACTATTCGCCTCTTTATGACTCGTCTAGATAAAAGAGTGATCTATCACTTTGGACTCTGTGCCGATGGTAGCACATTACTTAGGGATGATCTTAAGTCCTACAATTATTCATTGGTCACTATCATAAACGACAAGGTTTGTAAATAAAGTCATAAGGCAATCATAAGGTGACTACATGGCGGCTATTCATTAAGTCAGATAATTCTTAAGTATGCAACTCAATCTGCTTTCCTACGGTACAGGCGGGCGGTATTTTCATACTTACTTATTTGCCTTCCCCAAAATATTCATGTTTATAATTATATTTATAGTAATATTTTAATAAACTTAAATAAATTGCTACATTGCTTGTCAACAGAAACGCAACCGCTGGCAGTGGAGACGAAAGTTGCCGACATATCAGCCGAGTCTTCCCCGCGGTCAGACCAGTCCGCCGATAAGTCGGGCGACTCCGGCATATCGGGTGACCACGCTCACAGCGATCAGCGTATCGAATCTCCTTCGAGACATGTAAGGCAGACAGTATGATTCAACGGGAAGTTACCGTGGAGATGGATGTGGCTGTCCTTTACTTCCGACTGATTCTTTTCGAAGATAAATAATCACATGGTTATCAATATCATCGAGATTTTTATCAAAGATTTTATTTTTTAGTTTTCGTTCCTTTTTTTGTTTCTTCTTGTGTATATGTGTTACTTGTCGTCATGGCACCTGCTGGTCTCACCGGAAGACCAGCACTGGCGATTGCTGGCATTACAATGAGATGAGGCCATTTCGTGGCGCACGTCGTTTTTTTGTTGTTAATATTATGAGTGTGTGTGTGTGTGTGTGTGTGTGTGTGTGTGTGTGTGTGTGTGTAAATGTTTTCTTAGGACATAGTTGACTTGCATAGCGGAATATCATTTTCACGGCAATCAGCTGTAATGGAGTACGCAAAATGCAATGAATGAAGTTTGGTTTTCCTTAAAAATAGACAAACGCGCCTGCACAAATTCGTGCTCAAATTCTGTGCTTCGTGTTCCTAACTGCCTAGTAATGTCATCATCTTCCTCGCATTGTCCCGGAGTTTTGCCACGGCTAATGGGGTCCACTTGGCAACTAATCCCAGGATTTGGTAGGCACTATTTATATTTGGTAGTTTACGAAAGCGACTGCCATCTGACCTTCCAACCCAGAGGCTTATTGGGATTAGTCCGGTTTCCTCACGATGTTTTCCTTCACCGAAATGCGACAGTTGAATATCAAATGATGTTCCGTACATGAGTTCCGAAAAACTCATTGGTACAAGCCGGGGGTTGAACCTGCGACCTCCGGATTGCAAGTCGCACCCTCTTACCGCTAGGCCACCAGCGCTCCTAACTGCCTACTAATGTAGCGTCATAATTAATAATTCTGCGTAATTAAATTACAGCCTATGTTTATTGAGCATTTTACCAAAACATTCGATTTTGAGGGCATCTATGCAACTATGTGTTGACCATTTGGATTAATTCTACGTACAATTTGGACCTTATATACCTCGGAAAATCAGCGCTGGCTAACTCCAGCGTCATGCTGAGATAACGCCATTTCTTGGCACTTTCTCTTTTCCTATTTTATACTTGTTTACGAATAAAGTTTCTAATCTATTGTAAAATCATGTTGGATCCGGCTTTGACCCCTGGTCGCCAGCCGGAAGCGATACAATATTTTTTTATACAAGACTGACCAGCGTTTGACCTCAGTCGCACCTAATGGTAAGTGACGACGAGGTCGAGGGTGTAGCACGCTGATTCAGTTACAGGCTATTCACTCTTGCCTTGAAAAGACCCAAATTATATTTTTCCGGGAATACAGACGAAGGAATTGAAATCCATTCCTTAGCAGTCCTGAATTCTCAGTCACAGTCAGTTATGAATGGCAGGTCCCAGACACGACGCCAGCCTGGACGCCGCAGCAGGACCTGGGTGACAGCAGTTCGGACGGCGTGAGCGGAGCGCCGGTGCCGCGGGGCTCCGCCCTCGCCACCTACAGCCCTGGAGCGCAGCCGTTCAGCTTGAGTCTGCCGCGTGACGCGCATGATAAGGTGCGTGAATTCAGAGCTGGAGTACGCGGGATGGAGGGTGTGTTGGTGACTTTGAATGAGAATCTCATAACCTCTTTGGTACCAGGGAAGATCAGCCTTGGCTATAAAACGGAATGTGTTGAGTCGGAGTAATAAGCGTATTTCACAAAGATGTGTTTGGATAGTTCTTAATATTTACTGTCTTCACTACTGATATATATCGAGTTCGAGTAACACATAAATTTGGTTGAACCTTCCGCTCCATCATTTTCTGTAGTCGTATCATTTGTGACAGAAATGTTCAGCAAGCATTATATTTTATTATCACAGTCATGTGGTTATTAAGAAAGTCTACAGACTTCCCTATTTGAAACAGACAAAATGGTCTCTCAATGAAATATCACTCAGCTCATACAAAGTCACCACCTCAAAATACTAGAATAATTCTCGTTCAAAATTTTTACTAACATTTTAACTAACAAACTTACTAATATTGGCCATAATTGACCCTAAACTCTCGCGTACTCGCTGAGGAGGAGTAAAGGTAATCAGCACTCACCACTAACACTTCATCATATCTGACTAATCAAAACCACTATTCTATCATGTTCACACGAGGGGAGAACCTATTTATCCGCAGAATCCAATTCAATATTCTTTATTCAAGTAGAGGTCTACTGTTACTGATCTATTCACAACAAGCACTTTTAATTATGAATCTTCCCTAGTACTAATCTTTTCACATCAACAAATCAACTATTAAATACCTTCTCTCCAGAGTTTTCTATCTGTCTGTCTGAGTAGAGAATTTTTCACATCAAAAAAAAACAAATTACAGTACCTCATCTTTTTAGTGCCGTTCCTAGATCTGACTCTCTTATATTTATTTCTCAAGCATCTAACCTTTATTCCTCATCAGCTCATAATTACCATAAGGAACGACTCCATTCCCGCATAGTTAAAAGGGATGTCGTGCTTCTATGAATGTTTTCAGGGCAAGCAGCTGCAGCAGGGTTTCAATAGTCTTCAGAAGCTCCGCAAATCTGTGTCAGGAGCTTTAGGAGCGGCCCTGGGTTCGAGAAGGTTCGACTTGGAGCATGAACCGATGCTGCAGGAGCCTGAACAGAACTGGTTCTTGACGAAGTCAGCCCCGAATTCGTTGAGTAACCCGCTGATGTATCAACCGCCAGCACGGGCTAAGGTCGAAGATGATATTAAGGAGGAGAATTCGTCGCCACCGTCGGAAAAGGTATACCAGCTTCGTTCTCATGCCTTTGCATTTTTCATTAATGTAAACGTCCCAGTGCTTCACATACTAATATAATACCCAATAGTTTACACAGTGCTTCTTGACTAAAACAATGTAAAAGAAAAAAGTAAAAAGTTTCTTTGAAAAATAATTATTTTTTCATGGCACCCGAGTATATTTAGGTTACATATCTATTATCTAGTGTAATAAAATATGATGGGTGTAATTTATTCGCCGACAAACTGTTCTGCAGTTTGGCGAAATTTAGTAGTAGTTATAAGTTTTCTTATGTATAAAAAAAAATAACTGTAAAGATAACATGGGTTACAATTGTGATGAACTGAGTTCTTCTATATCCTAGATACAGGGCGCGAAACTGCGAAGGTTAGCAATAGCTAGCTGTAGGAATCGTAAATAAAAGGATTACCAGAGGTAAAGATTTTCCAATTTATGTTGCCAGGAGGAATCCGTACCCTGGCGGCCAGGAATCAACTACCTCTCCTGGGGCGGACACGTCATGTACCTTCCTCCGGCGCCCTCCGCCCCTTCACAGCCATTATCCATGCTTGGCCCTATTGACAGGCCTGTCAGGTAGGTGTACTGGACCTCTTGAAAGATTTAGAGTTTATTTTTTTATTAAGCAGAAACGTCTGCTAAAAATTTGACAAGTCTAAACTGTAGGTACTTGTATAGCACAATTGGTAGTGCACTGGGCTAGTGATCCAGTGGTTGTGGGTTCAAGTCCCGCTGCAAGTCAAAATTTTCTATTTTTCTTTCGATTTAAATATCAAAGACAGTTTGTCGTCTTCATCAGAAGTTGCACAGTGCCTTGCATACGCTACTCAACAGAAAGATGCTCATACTAAATACTCAATTAGATACATGTGTCGCTTTCATCTTTAAAGAGTGTCTTCAATTTCTAGAAGATCTCATCATCACATGATGGCATGAACATTATAGAACCATGTTAACCCTTTGAACGCCAAGCACCACTAAAGTGGTCGAGTGATGATTCCTGCCATGGCACCGACCCCTAAAGTAGCTATGGCGGACGCTGTCAAAGCAATTGTCCTCCTGACAGATAAGGTTTATATTTGCTCTTCAAAAGGAATCTAGGCGTTTTATGAAGCCCAACTTTTCTTCCACAAAAGTCTTGACGAAAAAATAAATAATATCCTCTTATTGCAGGAGTAAATCCAGTGGTTCGCTAGAAGTAGCTGCTCGGGCCGCGCGCGCAGCTGCATTAGCGAGCGAGATGCGCGAACGGGAGCGCTCCGCGTCGCCGGAGCTTGCGCGGGCGCTGCCGGCGCGAGTGCAGCCGCAGCCTGAGGTTAGTACTTTGGTGTACTGATGTGGTCTTTTTTGATCATGAACGTTGACGCTGACGTCAGACATCGCGTGTAGGTCTCCTATTTTGTGCTACACGCGTCTGACGTCAGCGTCAACGTTCTTGATCAAAAAAGACGCCAACTTCGACGTATGAAAGAGACCATAATTATCAGTAGGTACATCTTTATAGGCAGCGTTGTCATGCAGAGGATGGAAGCGGCCGACGGCGTTTATAGGAGACCATAGCCTAAGAGTCAGTGGCGTAAACAGGGTACATGTGCCAGCTTTTGTTTTATACTAGATTGACCAGCGTTTGACCACAGTCACACCTGCTTCAGTAACAGGTTGGCTGGTTCAGTTACAGCCTACTGACCGGACTAGGAAGTAAAAGTAACAATAACTTCGTGCCTTTAGAATCCGACTGCCACAGAAGTTAATTAGAGTAGTCAAAGTGGAGAAGCAGTAGTTTTTTGCTGTCTCATGGAAAAGGAAGACCATATTATTAAAGACAGCAGTTCTCATTCCACAAAAGGTGACAGAAATAAAAAAACTGGGAACAGCTTCAAGACCTTATAGGTCGGTACCAGATAAGACCACAGACCCTGGAAAAGTGTAAAGCAGAATGGACTTAAAAACTCTCCCAGATTTCATAGAAGATTTGGGTACAGATGGCCTACCGAGAAAAATCGTATCTATATCTCTCACTCCAAATTCCAATACAGGCGTAATTAGACTATTTTCGATATTTTTTTTGTCATAAAGCACCAGCCACCAACGAGTAGACGGATTGCCTGATGGTAAGCAATTACCGTCGCCCATGGGCACCCGCAATAGCAGTGGAGTCAAAGGCGCATTGCCGGCTTTTAAAATAGGAGTACGCTCTTTTCTTGAAGATGTGAGGGTCGTATCGACCCGGAAATACCGCTGACGGCAAATCATTTCACAGATATTCGATATTCGCTGTAGGCAACTGGAGTTCTTGAAACATACCTAAATTAGAGATTTAAAAACTTCATCTTAACTATCTTTTAACGTGTCAATAGAATTACAGTTTCGCAATATACTAATGATGACATCCCAAAGCTATACCACATTTATAAGTACTCAATGAGGTAACTCTTGTGTTACGCCTGTGTTACGTTACCTCACGCTCTTCTCTTGTCTTAACCAGTTGATGCACGGACAGTTATTGTTTTAAGTCACGCAATAACGATCAATCTGCGAGCGTATACATCAGTGTTACATTTATTTGACGGGTGTATGTTGCGGCTTCATAATGAAGTATTGATGGATTGACAACCTAGTTACCAAGTAATGTACGAGTATAACGCACAGTGTCATCTATTTTAGCTCTCGTTATTGTAACTTCGATGTTTTAAATTATGTATATTTAATGCTAGGGCTGGTGCATTCCTCGGCCAAAGAATATACATAGCCATTCAACGGGGGAATATAGCCAGCCTTGTGGGCGCCCTACCGCAAGGGACAGACTTAGGGGGACTTAGGTTAGTGAGTATATTTCAAAGTTAAATAAAAAATAATTTTATCCCAAAATGCACCAAAGTCATTAACCTTCCTTTGTGCTGACAAGACGGAAATGCACATGTCTTAATTAATGCCCAAAAAAGTGTTTAATTGCGGAACAGCTAACATAAAGCTAGTGGCAGCGTTCCCATGAGACACTACATAATACCTACTATACCTACTGCAAAAGCCTTCCTTGTGGGTTTTGTTTACAGTATTTTAACTTCTTAATATTGATTGATCGAATGACTCCGTTGAATAGTCAACTGTCTGTCTAG
Organism: Grapholita molesta; assembly: GCA_022674325.2. Lineage (NCBI taxonomy): Eukaryota > Metazoa > Arthropoda > Insecta > Lepidoptera > Tortricidae > Grapholita > Grapholita molesta. Next base: position 20,019,558 of record CP053125.2, read on the forward strand.
TTCAGAGGCCTATTTCCCTAACACTTACAATGTAATATAAGCCGAAGTCACTTTTTGACATCTGTTGTTAGAAAGAGACTTCCGCTTGTATCACAAGTTACAGTTCGAGAAATAGGCCCCATATTTTCACGTAATCTGTATAATTTCTTAACACGTTGGCCGACAGTATGTGACGACATCTTACATCTGTCATAGGCCAAAGGAAACAAACGACTACGTGACGTCTATAGGCGTAATGTCCGACAAAGTGTTAAAAATATTCTTGAATAATAGTTAATTTATTTAATTGAAAATTACAATAAGTGCTTGACTACTCCAGATTTAATCTAAATAAGGCCATTTAGAATAACGAGGATGCTGGCGGCATTTCCTCGTTGTATCGCGATGCAGTGCGAGGAAGCCGCCAGCTCTTCGGTCACCAGTTACGTCAACAAGACGCTTCGCGATATCTGCAAAAAGTTTGTGCGCGCTGGGACATGGGGTCCCAGCTGGGGCATGGGGACCTAGCGTCTCTACGCCAAACGGTACAAAATGGTATTCTCTGTCCAGGCTCTTATATTTGATGAATTTTAAAGTTTCGGCGCTTTCCGCCGCTGCGCTTGATATTACATCAGTTCGGTCGTACATTATAGTATAATTAGATTAATTTGTACTAAATATGGATAATAGACGCATTAATTTATTTGTGCAGAAAAGTTTTTTTTTTCTTCATTATATGGTGAGAATAAATTGTGGCATAAACGAGCACTTACTTTATAAACGGTAGATTCCGGTGCCGAACGTCAGACGATGTCAACTTCTCATTTAAGTTTTAGGTACTAATGATGCTTGTTATATCTATTTGCGTACCTATTTAAATTTACAATGTAAGCACGTAAATGCTAGCAAAATATACGCTAGTTGGTAAAATGGGTTAGCATTTATTTACGCACAAAACGCATTAGCAAAGCAATATTAATGGATATACAAAAACTAATTGTTTCACTGGTGACCAAAGAGCTGGCGGCTTCCTCGCACAACGTATCACCATTGCGATACACCGAGGAAATGCCGCCAGAATCCTTGGTACAATGCCTCAAAGGCCTTTTTTAGATTTTATACTGTAACTGGTTAAGTACTTGTAGTTATCATAATACGATTGTAATTTCTGTAAATCAATGTATTTCATTGTTTCATTAAGTTGCATATATATGAACCCAACAAAAAACTAATGATTAAACTCATATAGTTAGTGTACGGGGTGTAATATATGTACTGTACTCAAACCTCTGTAGGTACTGTAACTTACATAACCAAATGTTTCAAAGCTACACGACCGACCCTGTCCTTGACAGGCGGAAGTTTGCCAACAATTGGAGATTGAAGCTTATTTTTGACACTGAAATATGAGATCCTTTTTTGGTGGACATTAAAGTTTTTTACGCTTCTGTAATACAACACTATACAAAAGACTTTAAGTACATTTGCTATTTGTATCAATTACTATTCAGTGTTGTTGACAGATGGATATATACAGCCTTGGCCAGAAGTATTGGGCCATGCTTTTTATATGAAAACACGACACTTTAATGTAGTATATACAAATTTTCTGATGACATATTATCAATTAATTTAAACTAATTAGGTAATTAGGTATTGGTCGTTGTGGTGACTGGTGATTGCAATGAAAATTTGCAATAATTCACATCGTTGTAGATCCGAATTGGTGCTTTTCGTTTACTTATTTAATACGTACATTTAAGTATTATTAAATTTATTAACTCATGAACACTTGTTATGTATATATAGTAAGGTTTGCATTAGAAGAAAATTGTGTAACTGCATTTAGAAAGAGTTAAAAGTAAATTGTGCCAATCTTTTGGCCAAGGCTACACTTTTTTTTTATGACATAGGCGGCAAACGAGCAGACGGATTGCCTGATGGTAAGCAATTACCGTCGCCCATGGGCACCCGTAACACCAGAAGAGTCACAAGCGTGTTGCAGGCCTTTAAGGGGGTTGGAGCTCTGGAAACCTTACTCACCATCAGGAACACAACACTGCATACCTGAAAGGTAGCAGTGCTATTATGGCTGTGGTATTCTGAAAGGAGGAGGTACTTCCCCAGTTGGGCTGCCTCAGATTCAAGCGTGATGGTCATCGCTGTGCCCTACCTCTCATTGTAAAACTTAAATATCTGATGCTGTAGGCTGTTATTTAGTGTTATTGGAAAACAAAATAAAAATAAAAAGTAGAGACCCCTAGAGTACCGTAGAGTAGGTTTGGGTAGAGTATGGTAAAGTTATAAAATTTAAGGCCATATTTTAACGATAAAAAAGTGTAAATAAACTTTTTTACCAGTAGGTAATCTCATAAAATAGTGTTAAATTCCTGTTAACTCTTTTGCACGCTTCGCAGTTTCTACTGCTAACTGTATAAATATGGCCTTCATCGTCATCATCATCATGTCAGCCGAAAGACGTCCACTGCCGGACATAGGCCTCCCCCAAAACGACCCAAAAAGACCGCCCACATCCAGCCCTATCCCACGACCTTCACCAGGTATTGCCTTTGTCAAAATAGTTTTGATTTTGATAAATCATTTTGACATTTGTGTTTGTCATAAACAAATAAAATTTATTTTATCATAGTTCAGATACGTATACTAAGTTATATATATATTATTAATTAATTAAAATATTTTTGGTTATATGAAATAAGGTAAAATGGTGCAATATTGAATGATTTTGTGAGGGGAAAAATCTTCCGTATACAAGCGAATTTTAATATTGTATTAAACTTAAAAAATGTCCCACTTACCTTAATATTTTTATGACTTTTGCTTTCTCTCGTCCCGGTAGATAATCAACCAATTAATACAACAATACAAACATAAGGAAATAAGCAAAGACATTCACACGGACAAGATAAACACTAAACAATGCATCGCGGACGCAGAAAATCAGTATATAAGAAATAAATACAAACGATCGTAACAGCCATGTCATGTAGGTCATAAATTCATCCCTAAACCTTATCGATAAGGTTCAAAATCAAATAAACGGGAAATCAAGATACGTTTGAAGAGCTGCGTAATTATGAAAATTCAATGCCAAAAGAGGATAAGTGATTTTGTTACACTGTTTCAAATTATACCTTAATTCAAAGGAATAAGGTTATATTTTAAATAAACTGGCTTGGGGAAGACTTATGTATTCAAGACAGGATTTTATCCGATTTTGACGAGACGCCAAAAGGCCGGATCCGGTATTAAGTAATTGTTTATGTGTCGTGTGTCATTTATTGTTTATTTATAACTACTTAGCAGTACAACCTTGTTTGAGGTTTACAGATAAATGTGCCTGTACAGTCAGCAACAGAAGTGGCTAAGGGTTTGAGGTGTTTAAAATTAGAGATGGAAAGCTACCGGTAAGTTACAAATTTTGATATGAGGAATGTTACCATTTGAGAAAATAAATACGTACATACTACATTCCCCATAGTAACTTTGGTAACTTACCGTTAGCGTTCCATCTCTATTCAAAATGAGGTCAACACATCTCTATTGTCAAGAGATTAAGAGCGCGTGTAGGTCATTTTGAACACTTCACCCGCTCAGCCACTTTTACTGCTGACTGCACCATATTCATAAAAACTCTGATACTTACACTGTTTTAGTATCCAGTTAGGATCCATTTTTGCATTTTATTACGATCCCATATATCTCTTACTAAACTTACTTACTAAGTGCGATTACACTTGGCTAAATTTAGTTTCAAATCAATTTAGCTTCCGGTCACTGGTAACTTTTTTTTAAACTATATTGATCTCTGAAGAAAATCTGAAATATTCTAAAAAAAAATTGTAAGTAGCGTACATGATTTAGATATACATATATATATTTCGGGACAATCTTGCAGAAATCGAGCTAGTTCTAAGGTAAGCTCAGTGAGGCTTGTGTTGTAGGTACTAGACGACGATATATATGTAATAGATAGATATACACTTAAATACATAGAAAACCTCCATAACTCAGGAACAAATATCTGTGTTTATGGGATTCGAACCCAGGACCATCGGCTTAGGGTCATTTCATTACCCACTAGGCCAGACCCGTCGTCAAATATTTAAGTATCTTAAAATCCAATAATTACAAATTAAACGGGACTAAAGTCTTAAGTTCCGGCTTGCGGCTGAGATAAGATGATGATGATTTATGTATACGCGGTTTTGACATTTCGATCATGTCTAATCCGATTTTGACATGTCGCCAAGAACGCTAATGAAAATAGATGCGCAGACGCACGAGTCTTGTACGAAGCTAATTGAAAGCCTTCGCATGCGCACAAAGCGACTCTTTGTTCTCGATAACGTTTTTATGTTTGTTATAAGGTCGAATGTTGCGTGGAACGAATTTAGTATTAGCACACTAATTGATGACGGTAAAAATCCAGACTATGTTTTTTTTTATACAACGCCGGTTCCAAACGAGCATACGGCCCTGATGGAAAGCAATTACCGTCGCCCACCGCAACACCAGGGGAGTCACAAGCACGTTGCCGGCCTTTAAGGAGGGTTTGTAGCTCTTGGAACCTTACTTCGCCATCAGGAACACAACACTACATACCTGAACGGTAGCAGTGTTATTATGGCTGTGGTCTTCTGTAAGGAGGAGGTACTTCCCCAGTTGGGCTTCTCCAGACTCAAGCGTGATGGTACTTCGCTGTGCCCTACTCTCATTGTTGGACGTAGTTTAAGGACATACCCGGGTCTAAAATGCGCGGGTTCGACGCGAGCGTGCGAATGGACGGGACGAATAGCGAGACGTCCGCGCACACATGCGTGCTCGTGTTCGTGCGAATGTCTGGCCGTACCATTAAAGTGTAACAATATCAACTAATAAACAAACGGGTCCAACAATGCCCTGATTATTCCAAAATGCCGAAGTAAACTCATTACTCAAAACAATTGCATGACAATCCATATTCAGCCCCACAATCAATTCAGCGACATATCAACGTCATAAACGCCATTTCAACTATTCGAATGTGAATTCTACGGTGCGGGTATACGATGCATATTTGCTTGGCTTTTCCAGTGGTATATATGACATTTATGCTTGGTGACATGAGTTTGTTAGCCAACATAGTGGACAATGACTGTCGTCCTTGGAATACTAAACGATCGAATCCTCTTCAGAACGTATAGCCTCCTAAGCCCACCATACAAGTAAAATGCTACTCGGATTCATTCTTTATAGTGTAGGAAATAAAGTATAATTTCTTTTGTGTCAAAATCGAAAGAAACAAATGAAATTCAACTCTATTCCAATTGTATAAAATTCAATTTTTTTTAAAGTGATTAGTACTTCAGGAAGGCCCGGGCTTTACGAGGATAGGATGGTTGCCATTTATCGTCTACAAACTATTCGTCACTTTCTCACTCACATACCTGTTGGAAAGTGACAGATGTTGTGACAAAGGATAAAAACCCGATCATATTAGCCTAGCAGGACTACGGTCCTACCTATTAGATATTTTACCGTCATCATCATACCAGCCGCAGGACGTCCACTGCTGGACATAGAGCTCCCCCATAGCTACCCACAGTAAACGGTTTTGGGCAATGTGGGCCGACGCCCCACAGGGTGGACCGACCATGTCGGTAATGATTGCAGGATTACATATTTGATGTCAATTTTATGAGAGGTAGGGCACAGCGAAGTACCATCAAGCTTAAGTCTGGAGAAGCCCAACTAGGGAAGTATCTCCTCCTTACAGAAGACCACAGCCATAATAGCACTGCTACCTTTCAGGTATGTAGTGTTGTGTTCCTGATGGTGAGTAAGGTTCCCAGAGCTCCAACAACTTTTAGAGTACGCAACGCACATGTGAACCCTCTGGAGTTACAGGCGTCCATAGGCTGCGGTAACTGCTTACCATTAGGCAGGCCGTATGCTTGTTTGCCACCGTCATTGTGTAAAAAAAATTGAACCATATTCAATTGGAACAGAGTTGCATTCAGCTTGTTCGATTTTAAGACAAAATAAATTCTACCTTATTTCCTATAGTCTTGAGAACAAAGTCTATTGGCATTTTCCTAGTGAAGTGGTCTTTAGAGGTTATTCGGCACGATTCAAAATGGCCGTGAATTGCGACAATATGTCATTAAGTCATTGTCAAGGTGAATCACAATTCAATTCAACGAAAAATATGGTGATGGGAACCACTTTCTCTTATACCAGAATGTATTTACCTGAGTTGGATATTAAGCGAGACAATTATTTTATGACAAAGGTGGCAAACGAGCAGACGGATTGCCTGATGGTAAGCAATTACCGTCGCCAATGGGCACCCGTAACACCAGGTGAGTCACAAGCGCGTTGCCGGCCTTAAGGGGGGTTGGGGCTCTGGGAACCTTACTCACCATCAGGAACACAACACTACATACCTGAAAGGTAGCAGTGCTATTATGGCTGTGGTTTTCTGTAAGGAGGTACTTTCCCAGTTGGGCTTCTCCAGACTCAAGCGTGATGGTACTTAGCTGTGCCCTACCTGTCATTATTGGACGTAGTTTAAGGGTATACCCGGGTCCAAATTAAAATAGTTGACACAAAAATTCTAATCTAATGTATGAAACCAAAATAACTATAGAAATATTTATTTGAAACGGTTAATGACGAATTATTGTAATTTTGAAATTAGGGTAAAAGACACAGTTCAGGTAAGAAAACATATCAAACGTTTTGTTAACTTCGTTCTAAGCATTCGAGGAAAAGGAAAACGACCTGAGGAATCCGGATTAATCCCAGAAGCCTAGTTCACCTTCTGGATGGGAAGGTCAGATGCGTCATAGTCGCTTTCATAAAACTAGTGCCTCCGCCAAATCCTGGTATTAGTTGCCAAGTGCACCCTGAGTCATTGCAAAAATGGCGGGTCAACGCGAGGAGGAAAAATATGTCTTCGAAGACGGAATTCTGTACTTAGAAGATTTTACAAGCAGTTTAGCAAGCTGAAGTGGCAATGGGCAGGCCACATTGCTCGCAGAGGAGATGGCCGATAGGGTCGAAAGGTGCTCGAGTGGAGACCACGGACTAGCAAGCGCAGCTTAGGACGTCCACCTATAAGATCTACAGACGACCTCATTTAGTCGCCGGAAGATGCTGGATGCAGGTCGCTTCCGCCCGGTACATGTGGAGGCCTAGGTTCAGCAGTGGAGGTTTTGTGGCTGAGATAATGATCATGATGAAGATTTTACAAACCCCGAGTACCTATTTATAAAAAAGTTATTCCATCCATAAATAATAGAATCATCACCTATAGATTGATCTCGTGTAAATAATGCCCGCACGGTCGTACATAAATTATCGCCATGACATCAACGAGGTATAGTTACGTCGTGCCACAAAAACATGCGACACAAATTTACCTTAAGATACTGCCTAATTACGTAAACCATTGCTATGAGACGACATTATCATGGAAATGAGGTGAAATCTTCTTAAAACCACACTGTATAAGGCTATTATTCCAGCTGTTAGACGTCCACTGTTGAAGCCTTCCCCAAATATGACTTCTTTAATTTTAGAGGTAGTTGCCATAGTCCACGCTTGACAGGCGAGTTGGTGATCGCAGTAGATGTTGATACGGTTTCGACGTACACGACACACAGCGGCCACATAATCATCGACACCTTAAGATACTGCCTAATTACGTAAGCCTTTGCTATGAGACGAAATTATCATGGAAATGAGACCAAATCATCTCATATCAAAACCTAGAATGTTAGACGGCACAAGATTTAAATTTTAAATGTTTGTGACACTTACAATGGACTTTACTTTTAACCGCATGTAATTTTGAAATGTAAATGTTCTAGAGTCACAATTTTTATACGGCAAAATTGTGGTACTTAATGTTGAAAACATGGTACATTTTAGCATCTTTGGGCCGTTTTATTACTCAACGTTTTTTTATTCGTTTTTTTTTGTGTGCTTTTTACTTAAGCTGCAGTGTCCAAAATCTTCCCCACATATTATTTTTGTTTCTATTGCGATTTATAATAATGATTCTCAGGCTACTACGAATTGGCATATACTAAGGTACTCGGTAGCGTTTATGTTTCAACATATATGTAAATGGTACTAAGACCAACAAATGGACGTAAAAAACGTTAGTACGTAACTTTGACAAAGGCACTATGGCTGTTGAGAATTATTCTGTAAACTAATTCACTGGCCTATTTTAAGGTAGGTAAGTTTAATGTTTATAACAATACTTATATTTCTACTCATAATCATGAGCCGGTTCCAAACTAGTAAAAAAAAGGTTGCCAAAAATTACTAACACTTTACGTACTCTCATTATCACCAAAAAAAGTATTTAAAAATAATAAATAAATGGAAAAAAAACTATTAATTCTCCAAGTAGGATCTAAAAAAGTCGTGATTAAGTAGGAAAAACCGATTAGAAAAAAAATTAAGTGTCACTTTACCCAAAAATGCTATCCTACCCTAATCGCTATTGACATGGATACTCATATCGATAGCAATCACTACACGCAATCAATCTTCTGGTGGGGAGTCACAACGTCTGCGCCGGCGCACACGCGTGGCACACCTGTTGCGCGCGCGCCACTGCTTACTAGCCTCCGCGTTCTGTTATCAAACCGTGCTTTACTCGACTTTACCGCGACGAGCGTTGTTTGTTTTTCTTTTCCGGCGCACACTGGCCAGTTAGGTAAGTAGTGATATAAAAAAAAAACATAAAGTGCTTATAATCTACACTATTATTATAAAGGCGAAAGTTTGTGATTGTGTATGTTTGTTACTTCTTCACGCCTAAACGGCTGGATCGATTTTAATAACATTTGGTATGGAGTTAGCTGACACCCTGGATTAACACATAAGCTAGGTTTTTTCCTTAATAACCTTAGTTAGTTAGCTAGTTATTTTCTAAAAGGAAGTTTTGTTACGTATGTTTACGTTATTCTACCTTATAGGGATAAGTTCGCCTTTGTTTTTTCTTCTATATAATGTTTGTATTGTTACCTCTCTTAAGTACAATAAAGTGTTTACATACATATATTATATTAAATTGGAATTTCACGATGTTTACGTCAATTATTTTACTTAATGCTTGGTATTTCTTTCGTCTTATTTTGCGTCTGAAAAATAATATTTATTTATTACTAGTGGACCTGACAGACGTTGTTCTAAACAATGAAAACCGATTCTTAAAAATTGAAAAAAATTAAATTGTCAAAAGTGCCTGGTGTGTGTTTTATATGGTGGATAAGTATTATTATTTTTTCGCGCAATTTTCCTATATTTGTTCTTTCATAAGCACCTCCTGCAAAAGATATATTTATATATATATACATATATATTAGACAACGCATATGCGTTTTATAAAGTTATACCTATAAATATCGTTCGTATAAACTAAGGTGTATTCAAGTAATTTTGTAATTGTAAAAATGGCGGATCATTTCATTAATTATGGATTATCCGCAATTTTATACATTCTGAATTACCTTATAATAATAGCAAATTATATTTTTATCGCTAATTCAATCTTTATTAGCTGTTTTTGTTTAAGCCTTCAAACAGTTCTTTTGCCAACTTTAGAGGCCAACTTACTCATAAATAAATATAAATTAATTATAAATGCGTAAACTTCTCAGTAATTGAACATTAATATTAACGTTTCCACACATTCATTTAACATGATATTCTATCGCATGTACAACGGAGAGTGTTCTGAGGAATTGTTCGGATTAATCCCTGCCGCCTCCTTCCGCCATCGTTCTACTCGGGAACATTTCCAGTATTTCCACCCCCATCTGGATAGTTGGAAATCCTCTACTCTGCGTTTCTTTAGAAACTTCCTGGCCCGGTACCGCGAACATCGAAGTTCGTATATTTCCAGCATCTTTCTCTTTTACTCCAATTAAGGCATCATAAGAGTGACAGAGACAATCGTCCCAAATTTACGATTATCGTGTTTCGCGGTAGCGCCGCTGCCTCGCGCATCAAAACTGTGGAACGATTTGCCGTTAGCGATATTTCCGGACCGATACGACCCTCATACCTTCAAGAGAAGTGCTTACTCCTATCTTAAAGGCCGGCAACGCGCTATTGTAACTCCCCTGGTGTTGCGAATGCCCATGAGCGACGACAATTGCTTACCATCAGGCAATTCGTCTGCTCATTTACCATATTTGTCATTAAAAAAAAATTTACCCGCTTTGTGGTCGCCCGAGACACCCATGAAACCTTTTTAACAAATTGTTTGGTGTCGGAAGACCTGGACTCATTGTTTTCACCGCTAGCACTGCGAACACATACTCATTCAATAAAAATTAGTTTTTCCAAATTTAAACTTGAAAATTACCAAAAATATTGTTACAGTGTAGTGGCAGTAGGTTAGTTTCTGTACATGAGCGCATGGAAAACTATGGGAAAGTTAATTAAACCGGCAGCTTGAATGGATGCGCCCCTGTTCATGTTCATACCTACCATATGCAAATGCACTTTATGTAATGACGTAAGTGTGTCTGTGTGTGGTTTTACTTTCGTAACCACTTTTTGTGATGCACACGTATAATTGGCGGAGAGATAGTCGCTTTCCAGTTTCAGTGCCGGTAACGCGAACATCGAGGTTTTTTTTTTTATGACATAGGCGGCAAACGAGCAGACGGATTGCCTGGTGGTAAGCAATTACCGTCGCCCATGGACACCCGTAACCCCAGGGGAGTCACGAGCGCGTTGCCGGCCTTTAAGGGGGGTTGGAGCTCTGGGAACCTTACTCACCACCAGGAACACAACACTACATACCTGAAAGGTAGCAGTGCTATTATGGCTGTGGTCTTCTGTAAGGAGGAGGTACTTCCCCAGTTGGGCTGCCCCAGATTCAAGCGTGATGGGCATCGCTGTGCCCTACCTCTCATTGCTGGACGTAGTTTAAGGACATACCCGGGACCGGTTCTTATATTTCGAGCATCTTTCCGAGGTAGGATTTGACCCCGCATCTCCAGTTATCGCGGCTGACGCCTTAACCAATTGGGTCATCCCAACACAGCAAAACTCGTCTAAATTTGTCAAGTATTTATTACGTAATCTAACGCGAACGGCTCATGATTATGCTCCTCGTTACGGAATGAAAAATGTCGAGCAGTATTCGACAAATGTGAGTTACCCGCTTCTATACAATTCTTTCTAATGTTTTATGTATTATGTGCATTATTCATAATGATCGAGTTAATTTTGACCTTAAAAATAGATCCGTAACTTATGCAGATTTATTACTGATTTATGACCTATATTCAATATTTTATGTTAATAAAAATTTGAAAGGGAACACGTTTTACAATAGTTGCTACAAGTTACCTTGACCTTATGGATAGTTATTTAGATTTTTATCTAATTTACCTATTAAAAAAAAAAAAAAAATTTGCGATTTTGTACTTAATAAAACACTGTTTTAGAATTGATCTGACTTAATAAGGCTTAAATATATAAAATCGAGTATTTTTAACCGACAAAAAAACGGAGGAGGTTCTCAAGTCAACGCGAAGTATTTTATTTTATTTTATTTATATTTTAAGGACAATAAGTTAACAGTATTTAAGTATTTCAAGTATCCTGAACAAAAGGATTTTTTTAAAGCGTTTACTTAAATGAAAATATCTCTTTTTAAACTACAGAACACAAAAACCGATGAAAAAACAGCAAAAATATGCACCAACCAAAACCCAACGCAATTTAAAAAAATCGTAAATTTGATTTGTTCCTTGTTGAATCGTGTTAAAATGTAGGACATAATAATTTCAAAGGTGACATAGAATAGAGTACTTTGTCCTGCGCACACGCCGGTTGGCCTTGCACTCTGACGTCATCGGCGCATCTGATGTTCAACTTGTGTTTACTCCATGAATGCTACAATAAGAATCGCCACAGTCAAGTGTAATAGTTATTTGTCTTACAAGGGAACAATGTTAATGTTTATCTACTCGTAAGATTCCAAAATTGAACCACGAGCATAGCGAGTGCTATTGGGTTTTTAAAGGATGATAAAGGGCTTTCCGAGCTAGTGAGGTGAAAAAATAAGTATCGATTTTAATTGGTTATTAAAAAAATCTTACGACCGACGTTTATGATTATGACTTAGGGAATTAAAAAAAAAGCATTTTTGGTGGTTACCTAATTTGTTTATTTAAATAGCCGGTTAGTAATCAGTTGTGTAAATTTCAGTTTTTCGTGTTCACTAAAATAGTAGTTAGTAGATAGGCAGGGCAGTCAGGTCATCGACGTTTGAATGTTTGTTTTTCTCTACTTGCCCCGTTTTATGGTATAACGCTCGGACGTTGTTTTAAGTAAGTCAGGATTTTTACATGTAGGTATTATACAATTTATACTTTTTTTAAGCAGGAACGACTCCTAACGAACCAAATAGATGTCGCTAGGAGCCTCCTAAGCGCATTGAAGGATATGGTGGAAAAATTCGCAACCTTTGGGCAAGCCTCTGTAGCTCGATGGGCATGTATCCCAGAGTCGCGAGTTCGAGTCTCGCCCGGGGCACTTCATTTTCCATTTTTCCTTTATTTCTAAGAATTAAATAAATACAATAGATAAGAATTCCTGTCACGATCATAGGTCAGTGAAGCGATTAACCTTGTTCCAATACTCGTTATATTGTAGTGATATAATATTATTATACTCGTGGGTATAATATTTATACAACTAAACAGAAACAATGACCAATTAAAATAACATTAAGCTCTTTATACCAATGGCGGTGCATTTATATACATAGTTTATTTTGTATAGTTCCGTCCGCAAACATCGAAATTTTGTACATTTTTGTCTTTTACTCCAATTGAGGCGTTATAAGAGTGACAAAGAGGTCAAAATTTGGCGAAATTCGATTTTCGCTGTAGGCAATATACAAACTTATACGCTTGCGGTTCGTTTAACGGACAGCTCAAATAAATGCCATAATAACTTCGAATACAATTTGAGGCGCGGTCATATTATATTTTTTTTTAAGAAACGTAACATGATATTTTTATAATTAAACAAACCCATAAAGCAGGTACAATTTTGCTTCAATAAAGGTCAGTATACTTTTAACCTTCATGATACAGCTAAATATTTAACAGAGATCCATAAACAGCTGATTTTCAATACAGATACTAAGCGATTCATTTGCGTTACCTTTGAGTGTACTATGACGAACTGATGTGACCAAAAAAACAGTTAAATACCTATACTTTAATGATAAAAACAAATGCATAATGCGAAAAAACCTTGCATTTGTGCGCACAATGGTTTTCTTTATTTAGTTTCGTAGGTACCTTAATATCATCGCAAACTTAATACTATCGCAGTATTATAGTACTATATAGTACTATAGTAGAAATAGTAGTGGAAGCGATACGATATATACGTACTGTACGTCTGTCGGTCATAGAGCTTTTTCTCATGAACCCATGACATAATGTCCTGTAATACTTATTTATTTTAAGATATCTTTAAACTAGTAATATTTCTTGCCTCAAGAAATCTTTTTGGTTATGTGTGGGTACTTATAGCTTTTATAATCTTGATTTTTCATTTTGGTTTCCTTAGATTTTTATAATTTACCAATAAAAATTATAGGGTAAATACTGAATATGAATTCTGTTCACCTATAAATAGAACACATTTTCCACACAAACCTTCAATAACTGGCCGCCTCACACTAAATAAATATATATTTAAAGGTAAACAGATTTCATTTCCGGTATCTGTCAGTTACTGGTCACATGGTCAGATTCTGGCGATAACCAGAATCTGAAATATTTATTGTCTCTGCGTATATATGTATGTTCTGTACATAAGATTTGGTAACAGCAGCTGTTATCTGCTAACATACAATACAAAAATACAGCTACTTATAACCTCTTCTTCTTGCTCTTATCCCAAGTTACGTGGGAACGGCACAACATATCTTTCTCTTCCATTCCCTTCTATTCTCAGCATTCACTCCTTTCTTATCTTCTTTCACACAACCCGTCCATTCCGTTTTTTTGACCTACCAATGTCGATTTTAAATCGATGCTTCCTAATCGCTCTCAATATTTATCTCTAACCTATAAGTACCATAAATCAGACAATTTAAAATAGGCAGTGATTCAATGTGCAAATAACTATACATAACACTATTCGTTAAGCAAACAAACGAACTCAAACTAATACATAACATAAGTATTATGATTTCATAGTTAACACTGTCCACTCAGAACGACAAGGTCATAAGTCTTAACAAACATTTTTTTTATGACATAGGCGGCAAACGAGCGTACGGATTGCCTGGTGGTAAGCAATTACCGTCGCCCATGGGCACCCGCAACACCAGGGGAGTCACAAGCGCGTTGCCGGCCTTTAAGGGGGGTTGGAGCTCTGGTAACCTTACTCACCATCAGGAACACAACACTACATACCTGAAAGGTAGCAGTGCTATTATGGCTGTGGTCTTCTGTAAGGAGGAAGTACTGCCCCAGTTGGGCTGCCCCAGATTCAACCGTGATGGTCATCGCTCTGCCCTACCTCTCATACATAGGCTCCCTATACATATTCTGTGGTGGACCAAGGGGCCGATTTTTGAGAGTCGTGCACACAAATTCATAAAACATTGAGAACGAAAATAATCACACACAAAAGATTTTTACCATTATTTTTACACAAAATGTATAGTTTCGATACCCACGATTATTAATTTCTATCATTCATGCTTCTAAAATACAATTTCTTCGTGTTTGATAGAGTTTAAAATGTCACGATTCGAGCGTCGAGTGCTCAAAAATCGGACCCAAAGAGTTTAGCGAAAAAGTACTCGCCATCATCTTTCTTCTTGCTCGCGTTGTCCCGGCATTTTGCCACGAGTCATGGCATCCTGGGGTCCGCTTGGAAACTAATCTCAGGATTTCGCGTAGGCACTAGTTCGAAAGCGACTGCCATCTAACCCAACCCAGATGGTGAACTAGGCCTTATTCGGATTTATCCGGTTTCCTCATGATTTCCTTCACCGAAAAGCGACTGGTAAATATCAAATGATATTTCGCCCATAAATCCGTAACATATTGGCACAAGCCTGGGTTCGAACCTGCGGCCTCCGGATTGCAAGTCGCTCGCTCTTACCGCTAGGCCACCAGCGCTCTCTTAAAAATGTACTCGCGAATGTCTTCATAAGATATTCGTAAATTGGACGGTTGTCTCTGTCACTCTCATGACACCTTAATTGGAGTAAAAGAGAAAGATGCCCGTAATATACGAACTTCGATGTTCGCGGTACCGCTCCAGACGTGCTGAGGCGCTACCGCCAAACACGATATTCTTAAACTTCGGACGATTGTCTCTGTCACTCCCATGACGTCTAAATTGGGGTAAAAGAGACAGATTTATGAGAGGTAGGGCACAGCGATGACCATCACGCTTGAATCTGGAGCAGCCCAACTGGGGAAGTACCTCCTCCTTACAGAAGACCATAGCCATAATAGCACTGCTACCTTTCAGGTCTGTAGTGTTGTGTTCCTGATGGTGAGTAAGGTTCCCAGAGCTCCAACCCCCCTTAAAAGCCGGCAACGCGCTTGTGACTCCCCTGGTGTTGCGGGTGCCCATGGGCGACGGTAATTGCTTACCACCAGGCAATCCGTCTGCTCGTTTGCCGCCTATGTCATAAAAAAAAAATGTCCGAAATTTACTAATATCGTTTTTGGCGATAGCGCCTCTGTATACTAGCTATAGCCACTCATGGTACATTTACTGTCCACTCAAGTCCATAATATCGTGAAGTATCATGGTTAAACGACCTCACTTCCAAAACGTCGTAAACTCTCGTTTTATACACGAACAAACAATGCTTATATCACCTTTAACTTCTAAATCCATCATAACCTGTATCATCTTGACACTATTTATAATACTTACGCAATAACGTGTTAATTAGTGTTTATGTACCTTAAAAGGGCCTCAGGGGACATGATATATGACATTATCTATGATAAGGAACCTTATTGTCGATGGCGCTTATGCCGTTTTTCAAGATGCCGCAATACAAACGCAACGCGGTTCGACGTAAGCGCCATCGACAATAAGGTCCCTTTTGCTAGATAATGCCATATATTTTGATTTAATGACCCATTGAATATCATAATTGCGTCCTAAAAACCTTATTTAAAGTAATATTGACTTATTGCATTATTATACGCTACATTGAATCTTCATTTCATTTTAGAATATTAACGGTGTTTTCAAAGAAATTAAATTTTATACAAAATAACCATTTTGACGACAGGTTTGGTCTAGTGGGTAGTGTCTCTGCCTATGAAGCCGATGGTCCTGGTTTCAAATCCCGGTAAGGGCATTTATTTGTGTGATGAACACAGATATTTGTTCTTGAGTCATGGGTGTTTTCTATGTTTTTAAGTATTTGTATATTATATATATTATATCGTTTTCTTAGCTTACTTTGGGGCTCAGACGATTTGTGTAAGAATGTCATGTAATATTTATTTATTTATGAATAAAATTAAAACTGTTGTGTTCGGTATCATGCTGCAGGGGCCTTTTTTAGAGTTACGTGTGCGTGACGGGCCGGCGACAGCGAACGAACACTCAGTACTCTTAGTGCTTTAAAATGGAGCCTTTTTTTCTCCGAAACATATCGCGCGAGTGACTAAATAAACACGAGTATAGTTGTTATTTTCTAAGCTGGCCGTTCTGCACTCAAGACCCTTTTATGCTACCGCAAATAACAAATCAAAGCAAGTAACAAATCAATGCATACAAATAACAACCATTTGCTTTAAGCCACAAGGTCGATATTGCAGTAATAGGACATAAAAGGCCGCACTCAGGTAGGTCGCTGGCCATGTAGTGTATCCACAATTTTTTACAACTGATTGATAATTTTTGGAAAGTGTCTGGCTAATTGTTTGATGATCAAGTATTTTTATTGCATTAGAGAATGTTTACTTTATGTAGCCGAAGTCGTAAATATTATCGCCAATACAAACACAGTACAACAATAAGCCAAAAAAGTAGTAAGGAACACGTAAGCAGGTCGTCAGGTATGAGCGATATAAAAAATGAAGTAAAGTAATACATTAGGACAGCAGTGACACTTAAAAGCGACTGAATATGTTATGAACAGAAGTTGATAATAATTGCATCCCTTCTCGTTTCAATAAATAGGTGACTCATTACATTGGAATGCGGTGCGGCATCTTCTTTCGTGTTATACATGCGATATAGTTACTAGTAATCGGTCGGCTTTATCAATAGTATCATTGTTCTAAAAGACACCTGCACTTTAATGAATGAATTGACTGATAAGACTTTTACAGATTTGCAAATTAAAACAATTAGAAAAATATCCTACAATAACATTAGTTGTGGACCCACTACATCGTTGCAACGCAAACCACCGGCTGAGTATCCATTTCGATGACACAATGCCTTTGCTAATAAGTAAAGCTATTGCAATATCGACCTTGTTACTTAAAGCAGATGGTTGTTATTTGTATGCATTGATTTGTTACTTGCTATTATTTGTTATTTGCGGTAGCATTAAAGGGTCTTGAGTGCAGAACGGCCAGCTTAGAAAATAACAACTATAATTCTGCGCGTGCGAAGCCGTGGGCAAAAGCTAGCCATCCATAAAATTTTACAATGTGTCACGAAACTTTGAATTTGATTGTTAATTTTAATTATTAATTGTTTCAACGTATTAATTGTTTTTGGTTCTTAATAAAGTTAACAAGTATACGTTTTCACCATGCATAATAAAAATGTGACGTTTAATTAAACTTCACTTCACAACATATTGATAAACTATTTATCAAACGATGCATTTCCAAATCTCATGGCGTATACCGTTAAATTGTACATCCGATCGTCCAAAACAACTTTATCCACTAAATTAAAATGAACATCAACAACCATAAACTTGTCTATGCGTGTACAGTGAGCAGCACAAGTTGCTACGAGGGCGAAGTGTTCAAAATGTCTTTTACACAACTTTAAAGTTGATTTATTTATTATTGCACAATAGGATATCTTACAGTAAAAAAGGTGGACTTAATGCTATAAAGCATTATCTACCAGTCAACGGAAATGTGTAGAGAAATTGTGGGTGGTGCTGCTAATAGCAAAAAAATGAATACATAGATACATACTCATATATATCTATTTATTCATTTGTTTAAGATTATATATATATATATCAACATTTATTGACAGATAGACTAAGAATCCTTCATTCTACTAGTAAAGACAGCACGTAAAATGATAAATGATTTCTAAATGCATTCTTATTTGGAGAATGTTCGATACTAATGGGAAGACTATTCCGAAGACGCGCGCCTGCACAGAGAACGAGTTCGACATAAACCCAGTTTGACATAAACCCAGTTCGACATAAACCCAGTTCGTCATAAACCCTATTTGACATAAACCGAGTTCGACATAAACCCAGTTCAACATAAGCCCAGTTTGACATAAACCCAGTTCGACACAAACCCAGTTCGACATAAACCCAGTTCGACATAAACCCAATTCGACATAAACCCAGTTCGACATAAACCGAGTTCGTCATAAACCCTATTTGACATAAACCGAGTTCGACATAAACCCAGTTCGACACAAACCCAGTTCGACATAAACCCAGTTCGACTTAAACCCTGTTTGACATAAACCGAGTTCGTCATAAACCGAGTTCGACATAAACCCTGTTTGACATAAACCCAGTACGACATAAATCCAGTTCGGTGATGAGGGATGGACAGATCATAAGAGCGTGTAAAGATAGTTCGGACCCGGTACAGCGAACATTGAAGTTCGTATTTTTCGGGTATCTTTCTCTTTTACTCCAATTAAGGCGTCATAAGAGTGACAGAGACAATCGTCAGTTTAAGAATATCGTTTTTCACTGTTCGCTGTGAAACTTCTACTGCTATCCGTACCAGGCTGAGACTTACTAAATTTTGTCACGTTATCTGTGATGAAATATATCAATTAGGTTATTTATCGTTGGAAATATATCTTTTATAGACGATGTAACGTTTTACTATGCTAATTATATAGGTGAAATGTACCTCATTAAGGAACTGTGGATTGGTGCCGACCTTAACCAAAATATGTTGGTTTGAGGCTTGCAGAAATTACCTTTAAGTCACGGTTCAAGTAATTCTGGATTATATTAGTATGTGATGCACACGGCTTTCGCACTTATCTGTCGTGTGTGGAATTTAATTTAAAAAATAAACTAAGTTTTGACTGCAATTTCGTCTGCGTAGATTCTTATTACAAATTTTCACTCTCCTTTTCACACTCTTGGATGAGTTCAGAGGTCACATGAGTGTCCGACCGAAGTTTCGGTTTCGGTTTCGGCCAAAAAATCAAGTTTTTTTTTTTTATGACAAAAGGTGGCAAACGAGCAGACGGATTGCCTGATGGTAAGCAATTACCGTCGCCCATGGGCACACGTAACACCAGGGGAGTCACAAGCGCGTTGCCGACCATTAAGGGGGTTGGAGCTCTTCGAGTTTCGGCCCGAGTTTCGGTTTCGGCCAAACCTTTGAATTTCACGTAGGTCATGTTTTCACGTCGATTTTTTAGGCTCTGAGGCAACAGCCCCAAACCTTATTCAAAAGGTCCGATCGCTCGAATAAGCTGAACGGTTTATAGAGCCTAAGTCAGCTTCAAAAAATAATCCTGTTTTCAAACATTAGATTTGTTGTTTTCTGCGAAACAGGAGGAAAAATGAGGAAGACTCATTGTTACCCTTTTTGTCCCAAAACAGCAAACAAAAGAGTCTCAATGCTCTATTTCTATTCCAAATATTAGTTGTAGAAGTATATGCAAATATTATTTATTCTCCGAATCTGAACCAAACTCGTCGATTTGTGTCGTCGTTGTAGAAAGTCAAACATTGCGGTAATTAAATATTAACCGATGGTATTTGCTTTCAAATCAAACAAACCGGTATTAGTGCCATGTTTTTATACACGACTGACCAGCGTTTGACCTCAGTCACACCTGATGGCAAGTGACGACGAGGTCCAGGGTGTAGCACGCTGGTTCAGTAACAGCCTACTTCACCTCAGTCACACCTAATGGCAAGTGACGACAAGGTCGAGGGTGTAGCACGCTGGTTCAGTAACAGCCAAACTCTTGTCTTAAAAAGACCTAAATTTTATCTTTCCGGGAATACAGACGAAGCGAGCGAATTAAATTCCTTAGCAATCTGCATTAGGAAGGTGGAAGCGAATCGCTTCGTGCGAATTAATGGAATATTCACAACGTAATTGTGAAATCGCTCCCTTCGAGTCGCCTCCGGTGGTGGAACGGACCTCCGACGTTTCGAGAAAGACATTGTCCTCGCGTTTTTGGGTGAAGACGGGCTTAATTTAAAGTTAATATATGCAGTGAAATCCCGTTTATTTGTAATAAAGTTTAAAAACCGAAATAAAAATCTATGTTACATGAAATCCGATTTGACGACCGGTCTGGCCTAGTGGGTAGTGACCCTGCCTATGAAGCCGAAGGTCCTGGGTTCGATTCCCAGTCAGGGCATTTATTTGTGTGATGAGCATAGATATTTGTTCCTGAGTCATGGGTGTTTTCTATGTATTTAAGTATTTCTATTTATCTATCTATTATATATATCGTCGTCTAGTACCTACAACACAAGCCTTACTGAGCTTACCGTAGGACTAGGTCGATTTGTGTAAGATTGTCCCGAAATATTTATTTATTTATTATTTTATTTATCCTCACTATTTTCGTTACCTCAAATCAAAAATGTAATATATATTTATTACACAAAAAAAAACAGTTTACAGATGGTCAATACAGTGATCCCCACATGTATATCGTGGGAGTCGAGATGTTAGGGTTGTTTCACACGGACCACAACCACACCACGTCGCAGCGTCAAAATGTGGTCACGCAGTGGTTACGTGTGAATTGTGTAGTTGCTGGCCGTTGCCACAGACGTGGTCGATAAAGACTGCAAAATGTGGTACGTGTGAATTGTACTATTTATTTCTAATACAAATTTGCACCTGACCACGTGGTCGCGCTTGTCGCGTGGTCGTGGTTGTCGCGTGGTTGTGGTTCGTGTGAAATGACCCTTAGTGAAAAATCTATATGCGGCTGCACTCAAGCCAGCAAGTTCTATTACATCCTGTATAATATGTCACGAACGTTGTGCTCTAAAATCCGTTATCACTTGTCATCCACCTGCCCTTCATTATATAATAAAGATTATATCTTATCTATAAAAATATGTACATTATATACATCCATATCTCACGCAGCATCCGGTTGGCATGTGATCATGAGCAAAGCACAGACTTCATAATACCGAACTGGGCAATAACAACTACCTTTACTTAAAACTGAGAACAAATCAAATTATTTTTTATGAAATATTTTTGATTTGATTTCATTTTTTTAAGTAGTAATACTACTATATAAATTAAAAGTTGAAATAGATGACATATACGAGGACCTCCGGTGTTCGAGACGGGATCCCGTCTCGAACACCGGAGGTTCTCGTCGTTTTTTCTTAAGTGTATGTTATCTATTTCAACTTTTACCTTTACTTATTTTACAATATTTTTTTTACCGATTTATTGCCCCCTAACTACGCAGTGTTTCCCTATTACTCCCATTCAAAAAGACAAGGACTGTAGCGGTGTCGAAAATCAACAACTGTGTGGCGCCATCGCCAGCTGACTAGAATAGCACCACCCGATCTCCTCCCGCGGGTGTCGTAAATGGAAAACACCGAGGGTCGGGGCAGCGTCCGTCGAAACCCAATCTACAACTACTGCGCTCGCCAACCCGCCTGCCAAACATGGCGACTATGACAACTACCCCCCGAGATGATATAAATCATATTTGGGGGATGCGCAGTCCAGCAGTGGGCGAATTACAACTGAATGTCAACAACTACCAATTTTGTGACGAGTGAGACAACTTCTACAATTACAATTCTCTCTTTCATATCGTTCTCCAGAGTCCTATGAAACCTTTCTTGCTCGGGGATAGAGTTCAATTTAGTTTGGCAAAGCAGTAACAGTTCTATCCTGTTATCTGTAGGTCTATGCGCAGGCGCATGATATTCGCGTGCCTTATCGAGATGCACGTGTTACTAGCGGCCGTGATTCCACGGTTACCCAAGTTAAAATGACTGTACAGTCAGCAGCAAAAGTGGCTAAGCAGTTGAGGTGTTCAAAATGAGGTCAACACATCTCTATTGCCAAGGGAATAAGAGCGCGTGTAGGTCATTTTGAGCTCCGCTCAGCCACTTTAGCTGCTGACTGTACACACAGCAACACTTAGCTGTACGTAGGTGGACCTTATGCCTTATATAATAAGGTCCACCAATGTACAACTAAGAGTATTGCTCTTAGTAGCTGTGAGCACAAATGTAAACTAATTTCAAAAGTTGTCAGTTAAAAAAATACCTCGAGTGTCTGTTGATATAAATATTACAGAAGCGCTACCGCCAAAAACGATATTTGTAAAAATTAATATTTTTCC
The DNA here is from genome assembly GCA_022674325.2 of Grapholita molesta. Taxonomy (NCBI): domain Eukaryota; kingdom Metazoa; phylum Arthropoda; class Insecta; order Lepidoptera; family Tortricidae; genus Grapholita; species Grapholita molesta. Next base: position 20,042,130 of record CP053125.2, read on the forward strand.
TCAGTCCACCCGATGACCACGAACGCTGCTAAAGGGTTTGAAACGTCGGGATGAAGTTTAAATTAGTATACGCGATTTAATCCGTTTTAGGTAGTTGTTTTATTCCATGTTTTTTGTAGGTATTGATATTTATAGTTGTGAATAAGTAATATTATGTAGTTAGTTATTCAGGGCAGACATGACGGTCGGTGTCATCCCATTGTGCGCAGGAGTGTCCTTACTGTTAGCGAGGTTGTTTATTGTTACGTTTATAGTAGCCTGAAAAGTAAAACATACCTATTATGTTACATAAAATATGATACTCATAGCATTTTACGTGATTTTACTAGGGTTGTTTTAAAATACATAGGTAACTTAGAATATGTACCTACATAGTGATTTACATGAGCGTATCGCCAACGCAGTTTGGGGAAACTTTAATTCAAAAACATAAAAATCTTTTATATATGTTTAAAACAGCAAAGTTATATTTTATTCACAAGAGTGCAAAATAATTTCATACAAAATACTTATTACTAATCGAGTGTTTTTTTAACGTTAGCTAGTTGGAAGTTAGCCTTAGCAATGAAATAATGGATAATTTTGTTCAGGGACATTTTTAATGTTTTAGACTTTTTTTTTCGTTCAACTCGGCAGCAAAGTTTGTTCCCCTATCCTGCCTTGAAACCCTCCCAAGGCTCAAGATTCCAGATTTGATGATTCCACAATTGCATTAACTTTGCAATCTTTCGCTATCTCGTCTCAATACTAACACGCGAAGGTAAACACTAACTTTGCTCCCTTATATAGCAAATATGTTTTCATCACACTTGCTCGTCAATGGCGTTGTTACTTGCGAGAGTACAGAGCAGTTATAGCCGATTTACTTCACACGGGCTGTTAAGTTTAGTTTTAAAAATATACAGAACCTATACTTCACTTGGACTGAGGATGTTTCTAAACAGCCAAGGTGTATTTCATATCTTCAAAAGTTTGCTACAACCAACTTTTAATATGTATAAAACATATCTTTATATTAAATTTGACTGCAATTTAATGTTTAGTATTTATTAAAAATAGTTGTTTTCTATTTGATTTTGATAATTGAAACTATTTGGCAGGATGATCTATCAACTTCGAAAACAAAACGCAGTTGTTAACATTATCTGTGGAAGACATTGAACAAAGTTGACATTGTTGACAATCTTTTATAGTGGATGCGGTCTGATAGGTAAAACTACACTACACTAGTAACTAATATTTTACCAACGAATTTATTTTATTTCCTCGCAAATGTGATGAAAAACATTGTATGTACCACGGGTGGTAAGTGTATAACAAACTTGAGTCATTAAAATCCCTCCGACTTCGTCGTCGGGCTTCTAATAGACTCGCGTTTACTATACCTTACCATCCTCGTTGCACAATGTACTATTCTTTTCTTCTAGCGTGTAAATTAATATTACGTTTCATGTTGAAATAACAAGAAGACACGTCTCCAAATAAAACTCGACGCTATATTCAACATTAATGCCCCATCATTATTCTAACTGCGTCCCCAAAGATAACATACCAAAACAAATGTGCCCACTTATTGCTAAATATATTCAAAATAGTCTAACACTCAAATCATTCCGTGTAATATATACTTGACATCCCAATATTTTTTCATACACATTCCAAAAACGCGCACGTCCAAAACTATGCCAAGTACATCCATGTACACACATCGCTTTACATTAATTTTGAACATTAATCTACATGTAATACAGACCATATTTGCTTAGCAATAAGTGAAGAAGTTATAGACTCTTAAGTGAAGGTAGTAAGGGTGATATTTGCTTGGTTTGCGAAGGTTTGTTCGTTAAGTAAATCGATGCACACCTGAGTAAGCAAAGTATTTGCGCGTTGCCTAACTGCCGAACTGTTTTGGAGCAGACTTGAAATGTAGTGGTACAGTCGCCATCAGATATATCGGAGCTGTGGAGGTGGTCACAAATATCGGAACATGCACTTTATCGCTTTGACAATAGAAGCGTTGTTTCGATATCGTGAGCACCTCCACAGCTCCAATATATATGATAGCGACTATACATTACAATTTCTGTTCAATTATTTTTTTTATTCTGGTAGGCCTATCATCAAGCACTTTTGAATAGTCAAATACAAGTGTTATCTTAACCTAATAATGAATTCAGAACCACACTGTAGACAGAAGCAGGTAAGTAAGGTATTGCCGGCTGAATAGAATGTACAGATACTTATAGCCTCTTTTTAAAACTTAGCTAAAGCACCTGGCCTATGTAGTAGTAACATGTGTACACGCATGTCGGCGTTCTATATTCAAATTTTGACGTAAGTGCCATATTTATTCTCTGCACAACTACATAGACATGTCCTTCAGTTAAGTTTTTTACGTATAACTCTTGTCTCACGTCATATCGCTAAACTGTCATAATTGTCAAAACCGTTAAAAAACCGGCCAAGTGCGAGTCGTACTAGCGCACGCAGGGTTCCGTACCATTATATGTACAGTCAGCAGCAGAAGAATAAGAGTGCGTGTAGGTCATTTTGAACACTTCACCCGCTCAGGCACATTTGCTGCTGACTTTACAACATTAGGCACTGTATTATTAAATCACGATTGTGAGGGAATCCTTAATTTGGTTTTTCTATTTTAACTATTAATTTTTTTAGTGAATATACGACTTGTATTTTGTGAATATTTCAACTGGTCCCTTCAATTTCAAAATATTTCAACCTATATTAAGTATTGAGAAAAAATTAAAAAAAAATATTAATTGAATCAGGCGTTACTTTGCGGAAGTCCATATTGTCGGACGTCAGACCGGCAACATCTCAAGCGTCTCCTGAGGATGCCTCGTAGAGAGGCGAAACACGTGTCGAGTTTTGGTATTATTGGTGGTGGTTTGTTATGTTTATTTGCGTATTTAATTTTGCGGTGGAAGGGAGGGAACATTAATGCATGAAAAAATACGCAAGTAAATATAACGGGTTGGCACTGATTGATTAGCACGTTATTAAACAGCGGAATAGCAAAGTAATATTATTGTTGTTAAAAAAAAAAACACTGAAATATCCTTATCTTTGTAATTTAATGATAATTATATACCCATATTGCCTCCATTGTAGTTATGCATTTATAAAATTTATTTGATCACTTCTTCTATTTCATTTTCAGTATGTATTTGTTATTACAACAGAAATACATAATATCTGTGAAAATTTCTGGCAGTCTGGTCTTTTCAGTCAAATTCTGTTTTGTCTGCGTCTTGCAAACATAATTGTCAAACTGACAGAAAAGGACAAAACATAATTTACCCAACTTAAGTATCTAGGTTTGAGACATGTTTATGAATAAGCAAGTTAGTATTAGCTTCCCATTTTTTTGGGTGCGGAACCCTAACTGTCACGACAATTAAATAAGTTAGTTAAAACGGCACCTATAGCCGTCTGTAGCAGTTAGCGATTAACGCGTTCGCCGCGGTCGGTTAAACGCTTGTAACGGGGTTATGTTGTGATTTTGCTCATTGATAAAGTCTAAGACATATGGTTTACTACCTTGTTATTTAGAATGGAAAGTTAGGGTTATTGTAAGATCATCATCATCATTACAGCCGTAAGACGGCCACTAGGCATAGGCCTCTACCAAATATTAGACCCGGGTATGTCCTTAAACTACGTCCAACAATGAGAGGTATGGCACAGCGAAGTACCATCACGCTTGAGCCTGGAGCTCAACTGGGGCTAGTACCTACTCCTTACAGAAGACCACAGCCATAATAGCACTGCTACTCTTCAGTTGTAGTGTTGTGTTCCTGATGGCGAGTAAGGTTCCCGGAGCTCCAACCCCTCTTAAAGGCCGGCAACACGCTTATGACTCCCCTGGTGTTGCCCATGGGCGACGGTAATTGCTTATTATCAGGCAGCGCTTGTGACTCCCCTGGTGTTGCGGGTACCCATGGGCGACGGCAATTGTCTATTATCAGGCAGCGCTTGTGACTCCCCTGGTGTTGCGGGTATCCATGGGCGACGGCAATTGCTTATTATCAGGCAGCGCTTGTGACTCCCCTGGTGTTGCGGGTACCCATGGGCGACGGCAATTGCTTATTATCAGGCAGCGCTTGTGACTCCCCTGGTGTTGCGGGTACCCATGGGCGACGGTAATTGCCTACCGTTTGGTAATCTATCTGCTCATATGCCACCTTTGTCATAAATATATACATTTTGTATCATTTTGTATCATTTTCGGGGAAGTTTCCATAGTCATACCTATTGTGTAAAGGTCAGTTGCGTAACTCAGGATGCTGGCAGTAATACAATTTCCTCGCGATAACCGAATACTGTCAGACATACATAATACATATCCGCTTTGATTTCGATCACCATAAATATAGGATTTCCTCTATATTAGGTTAATTGGCCTATGGAAAAATGTTTTTAGACCTTAGACAAGTTTGCAAACAGCCTTGATACTGACTATATTTTACTGGTTTTATAAATCGGTAAACTTAAGTGGCAGTCTTGGGAGGCAGTTACCATAGTCGCCACGCTTGGCAGGCGAGTTGGCGATCGCAATAAACTTGATTTAGAATTTTTTTCCACTACGAGTGAATTAGTCTCGATTTCGCACTTCTAATCTAACCTAACCCACTTTGCCTTAGCAGTGAATTACTGTAGAAGTTGCAGTTCTAACCTAACCTAACACACTTTACCTTAGCAATTAATTGCTGTCAAAGTTGCAGTTCTAACCTAACCTAACCCACTTTGCCTTAGCAGTGAATAGCAGTGCCTTTGGGTTAACTGCATGATAACACTCGGCCACAATATTAGTAGTTATTTTCGGACAAAGTTATATTCTGAACATTGTCAATTATGCCAAATAATGTTTATGCCAGTATTTCGGTGAAAATCTATTATGCCAAGACTATTATGACAACAGCGTTTAGGACAAAAGTGGACAATACAAGGAACCCGTTCAACAGATTTCATTTCGAGAAAAGGCAAACCTTTTCTTCTATACAGGCTCCGTCTTGAATGGACAAAATGGACGGACCGCCACTGTTTCATATACATGATGACTAACACTTTCAGTAATCTTTTTTACCCGTTATTCACAACCAGATCAAATGCAATGGCGGCAGTGCGCTATTACTATTAAGAGTGATTCACACTTAACCTTCTGTTGATTTGGAAACGGCTGCCATAGAATTCCCAAACACATAAGTCGGGTTTGCCAATGTATGAAATAAAGAATTATTAACCCCAGTATAAACTAAAGGGTATCATAATTACTAAAGGATAACGAAAGGTACTCTTTCTCAACAATAATTATCTACGTATTTGTATATTATATATATCGTCGGCTGAGTGCCTACAACACAAGCCTTCTTGAGCATACCGTGAGGCTCAGTCAATTTGTGTAAAAATGTCCTGTATAAATTATTATTTAATTACAGTTTTGTAAATTTTCAGAAAGATTTTACCCTATTTCATCTTTAATATTTCACATTATATCGTCGAATATATACGACCAAGAAAACTCAATGCTTTTATCCGACTAACAGTGCTCTTATTCGCATACTTTCTTTGCAATCCTTCATATATCATTCACTCAAGAATGACTAACGTCTCAAAATGATTTTAATGATTTTATGAGAGGTAGGGCACAGCGTTGACCTCCTCACCCAGGGAAGTGCCTCCTCCTTACAGAGGACCACAGCCATAATAGCACTGCCACCTTTCAGGTATGTAGTGTTGTGTTCCTGATGGTGAGTAAGGTTCCCAGAGCGCCAACCCCCCTTAAAGGCCGGCTACGCGCTTGTGACTCCCCTGGTGTTGCGAGTGACCATGGGCGACGGTAATTGCTTAACACCAGGAAATCCGTCTGCTAGTTTACCGCCTATGTCATAAAAAAAAATGAATGACTACCGTCTCAAAATGAATGACTACCTAACGATTCCTCAAAAGCGTAAACCTTTGTATAGACAAGCGGACGGACACATTAAGGCAACCGACATACGATCCGATAACAATGAAAGCAAGAGCCACTGGCTGCAAACATTTCTTTGTGCGCCAACATTCAGAGCGTGAGAGTCGATGCGGAGATAGCGGACGCTATTCGCGAGTGAGGCAATCCCGTGAAAAAAATTTAAAACGACACATAACAACACAAATGTAAAAACGATTTTAAATTTAAAGCTAACTGCGTAACGTCTAAATTGGAATGATAAGGAAACTGGGGTATTTGAAACGCTGTAGATTTTGCTAGATGCAGTGATAGGTCTAGTATTTTAAGTAAAATGAAGCAACAGTATGTGTGAAAATGAGGCTTTATAATGACTTATTGTATTGTAGTCTAATTTTCACGTAAAATTGCACATTGAGGTGGATATGACCAGAGCCCGGAAGTTTCGTGGCACATTTGAAGTGTCATAGTGCGGTCTCATTTTATCGACTTATTAATATCGATATATTGAACTTCAAATTTGATTTTTATTAACTCATCATGTTATCTAGGTTATTTAAGCAAAGAAGTACAAAGTACAATGAATTTGAAAAATATTTAACCATAAACTTTTCAAAAAGAGATCAGTTATTTGCACTAAAGCCGACTTTGAAAACGAAATTTAACAAAACACTGTACTAACTTTATATTTCATAGCTCTTTTTCACGTCTTCAACGAGTCTGGTAGATATTGTTTTTTAGCTACAAGACATATATTGCATATTTATTTATTTTTAGTTACAAGACATATATTGCATATTTTCAACTCCTCGACAGTTCTGAAGATGATATCGTTCTTTAGCGACAAGACCGCCTATTCTTTACTTCTACTTTAAATCTTCTTTAAGTTAAGTGCAATATTAATATCGATATATTTACGTATATCGAAAGTCGATCAATGTAAACTCTGTAGTCAAAGTGGTACTAAAATTCCGGGCTCTACAGATGAGTGATAAAAATGATTTCCTGGCGAACTTCTCAGATGGATTCCCTCGGCCAGGAAATAGGATTTTCCGCTAGTGATTGGCATGAAGGTTGTTTCCGGAAGCCTCGATGTCATCGACATATAATTAGATACGCCTCTTTATTGCAATTGGCATTTGATTAAACTTCTTGGAACAAAAGGCATATTTAACTGATAAACAGGGGTATTGGGTAAAACATAACGTTTAGTATTACAAATATTTAGGATAGGCAACGCGCTTGTGAATCCTCTGGAGTTGCAGGCGTTCATAGGCTATGGTAACTGCTTACCATCAGGCGGGCCGTTTGCTTGTTTGTCAAGGTCGTTGTATTCAAAAAATGTCCATGTCACGATTCAAACTAAATAAATAAAAAAAAAAAAAAAAAACTACTGTTTGAATCGTGACATGGACATCTATTATTGATTCTGGAAACACTGAATCTCTGTAGTAGATATTACGACTTTAGTTCAGTCGCCATCAGATATATCGGAGCTGTAGAGGTACTCAAATATCTGAACATCGCCTCTACTGTCAAGGGGATACGGTTCATGTTCAGATATTCGTGACCACCTCCTAAGCTCCGATATATCTGATGGGAACTGTACTAAGCGACTAGCACGCGCAATGAAGAGTACAGTCGTCATCAGATATATCAGATATATACAAATTCTCGCTTTCGTTTGTAAAAAGTTATTAGTGCAAGACATTTGATTACTTCATTTTGTCTCTAAATAAGGGTTCTCTCGGGTTCCATGTAAACACTAGAGGGGAACATACTTCGCTGTTGAGTGAAACACAGTTTTCACCTCACTACCGCCAGGAAAATGCTAACTCTGAAACATTAAATTATAGACTTTAAATTATACAAATTCATTAAAGATCGAGATAGATAGGAGATAAGAAAGTATATTTTTTGTTTATAAGGTTTTTTTTCCCCTTGAAGTACTAATAAGAAATTTTCTTTCACAGCGTAACGCGCGGAGTCGCAACAAGCGTTTCACGTTCCAGTCGACAGTCCGTCAGCTGGAGAGGAGACGACTGGCAGAGAAGCTATCCAAGGAGGCGGATCTGAAGGAGCAACAGAGACGCACCGAGCTGGAGGCCATGAGGAGGTGGGTTCTGGAGTCACGCTAGTAGACCGTCGTTACTACACGGCATTAATACACGGCTACAGCATAGGCCGTGTGATGCCGGTTGACTAGAATAGCACCACCCCATCTCCCGCGGGTATCGTAAGAGGCGACAAAGGGAAAAATCCTACGGACGGGCAGCAGCGTCTGTCGAAACCCAATCTACATGGCAACTACCCCCAAGTTGATACAAGTCATATTTGTGGGAGGCCTATGTCCAGCAGTGGACTGCATACGGCTGAAATGTATGTAAGATGTAAAATGCTACAGCATAGGAGCCTAAAAGAGATCTCTAGGTCTTCAAGGATCAAGCATTAACTTAGAAAGACCAGGACTCGGAGGAGGCTGATTTGATGACGTAACTTAGACGCACCGAGCTGGGGCCTATTTCTCGAACACTTGTAGCTTGTAATACAAGCGGAAGTCACTTTTTGACACCTGTTGTAAGAAAGAGACTTCCGCGACAAATAGGCCCCTGGAGTCCATAAGGATGTAGATTCTGGAATAAGACCAGTAGAGACTAATGCGTATCGACAGATGCTCTTGTTAGACACTAAAATTGCAACATTAGTTTGACATCTTTGCATGTTAAATAACCAAAGTTGTTTCATTATTACAGAGTCGAAGAGGAGTTCCAGAGGAAACGTGCGAGGGAGAAAGCAAATATCAGACAGCAACTACGACTCGTCAGCAGTGGTGCGGCCAGCATGCCGCTCTCCACTAACCATGGAAAGGTAATTTAAAAAGTTTAGGTGTTTACTACTTAAGTATTACTCTTATGCAATTTTTATGTTTTTACGATTTTATTGGGAAATTATTAGTCACATAAACCCTCAAGTGTATTAATTTCACCACAATTGGAAACAATTTATATTTTCATGTTTAAAATAAACATTACAAATTGACTGAATCCCCTGGCTATCCAGACAACGAAATGTCCAGATTATTCCGAGCAATGTCGCAAATTTGTCCGATCTCTGGTGATGATGGTGACGATGTTTCAGGCACGTGACGAGCCCGACGGGTCCTGTCGCGCGTCGCCGGCGCCGGAGCGGCCCCGTGACCGGCAGCGGCACAGCAACGCCTCCTCGGAGATCAGCGCCAGAAGCAAAAGCACCACTCCAGTGAGTCTTCTTCAGTCAGCCAACGCCAAGCCATCTCTTGCAAAAGCTCCTCGCTATGCGGCGAAACATGTCGAGCAATATTCGGTTAATAAAACAAGAGCGGTACCGCCAGCATCGAAGTTCGTTTATTTCGGGCATCTTTCTCTTTTACTCCAATTAAGGTGTCGTGAGAGTGACAGAAACAATCATCCGAAATTTACGAATATCTTTGTTCGCGGCAGTGCAGCGCTGCAATACACTCTCGTGGACGCATCGACGTCTGCGTGATGTATTGGGCGTTTATAGATTTCAAAAATCTGACTTTTCGAGAACGACATTGACCTCGTGGGCCTGGAGGAAAAGAGTCCACAAGGACAAAGTGTAGGAGCTACGATTAAATACCGATTAATTGTAAAACAAATTTTAATACATATACAAATGAAATTTATTTATTAAATAAAATGACCATGAACATGATAATATCAAAATTGGATACCATTTTATTAGGCAGACGTCCGGTTTTTTATCGATTAGCTTGGTACATTCTAGATTCCATTAAAACTCAATAGTCCTTACACCATGGCGGGTGCTGTTTCTGTGCGCGCCCCATGATACAGACACTACGGACAGGGGCAACATCCGCTTAGTGTACCCCTTACATTTCATTAAATTGTCGAAAGGGCTCGATCTGGCTCCGCGTACGCCTCCCAAAAGACCATTATTCCGTGTACGGAAAAGAAATAAACCTTATAAACTAAACTTATATTAATAAAAATAGGTACAGTCAACAACACTCCTAGCTATACATTGGTAGACCTTATTATATAAGGCATAAAGTCCACCGATGTACAGTTAAGACTGTTGCTGTGTGTACAACAAAAACTAAACTAATTTAAAAAAACTAAACTAAAACAAAAATTCGCCCCGTGGCATAGTCCCGTAGATGCTGGCAGCATTTCCCCGCTGAATTGCAATACAAATTCGATAATTTTAATTGTTAATGCGCGCAGGTGCGATGCGTGGAGCTGTCAGAATGGCGCACGGACAGCGGGGCGCGGGTGTACCGCGACTGGGGTGGCTCTGGTATCGGGCTGGCTGCCCACGCGCATCCGCCGGCATGCGCGCGCATGCCGATCGCCAGACAAGGTGAGAAATACTTCAAGGCGAAAATTATAGAATAAAAATATAATTAAGTCGTAAATCAGCCAAAAAGTATATAGGGTTAGTGTTGCTATGTACAAATAAAAAATAATAATATAAATATTTCTGGACAATCACAAATCCACCTAGTCGTACGATAAGCTCGGTAGGCTTGTGTATATAATAGATATAAATGCTTAAATACATAGAAAACATCCATGACTCAGGAACAAATATCTGTGCTTCATCACACAAATAAATGCCCCGACTGGGATTCGAAATCAGGACCAACGGCTTCATAGGCACGGCCACTACCCACTAGGTCAGACTGGAAAAAATACTTTGAATTATTTTGGTATGAAGGTAGCTGGTAGGCCGTCCGGCGAGAGCGTGATATTAACTTTTTAATTTAATAAACTAAAACTTTTAGTGTCGAGGGCACAAATATCTGAACATGCACTTTATCGCCTTGACAATAGAGGCGTTGTTCAGATATTTGTGACCATCTCCACAGCTCCGATATATCTGATGGTGACTGTACCATTGTCAGTCTTTATACATTCTACCAAAAAATGCGTTTGTCTAACCACGTTTAACTGTAAGTAGTGTCATATACTGCTCCATGGATACCTGTAAGATCTGCAACTATCTCTCCCCAGCGCAAGAAGTAGAAGCGTTCAGCGGCTCCCCCCGCTCGGACAACTACCGGCTGGAGTTCGCCCGCGGCCGCTCCCCGCGCTCCCCGCGCACGCCGCGCCCCCGCGCCTGCTGTCCACGCGCTCGCCGTCCAGCTCCGGCTCAGAGTTGTCGCTGCGACAGCCTATCAAGATCAGGTGTGTTGTCTCGCTGTAACATACGTCATGCAGGAATGTACCGCGAACATCGAAGTTCGTATATTTCGGGCATCTTTCTCTTTTACTACAATTAAGGTGTCATTAGAGTGACAGAGACAATCGTTCGAAATTTACGATTGTAGTTGTTCGCGGTAGCGCCGCAGACAACGCGACGCGTATTCAGTTTAAGTAGACAGTGCATTGAAAAATATATTTAGTAGATACCTCGATTTGATTAGTTTACATGTGTTTTCTTATAAAAAAACAAGTATAAATTTCGCTTAATCTATTTTCAAGTCTATTTGCTACTAGAATACTTATAATGGTGCGATAATTTCTGCATGTTTAAATATTTCTAATTTACTTATATGTTAATGTAGTTATCTTGCTCGTAGATCGCTTTCTAAGCTTTTGTCCTCGCTGCAGAAATAGAAGTGGCACGAATAAAATTGTTCTCAGAACGGACATTTTATGCTCATAAATACTTCGCATAAACAAAAAAAAATCCTTTTTGTTTTTCTTCTCAAACGTTGACAGTACGTAGTTTTTAGCCTAAACTGCAACTTAGTATTATCATGTAATTTTTTTACGTAAGAAAACTCAGTGTTTTTTTGTAATTCCAAAACAGGCAAGACATTTGTCATAGAAATCTGAAATATTACCCGATTGTATAAAAAAGACGTTATTATAATTATAATAATTTAACAAAAAAACTCTTAATATCTACCTTTTCCGCTATTCAATACGCTTGTCTAGCCCTAACGTGCCAATAATAGTTTGTCCCTTTCTATCTGTTTAATCAATCAATCAATGTTTGTGTGTTATGGCTCCATCGATGGTGTCGATGATTCCGCCAACGTCGAGGTTAAGAGAGACACGTATTTATCGACTTGGTCCGGTGTTTATCGATGGCAAGCTCACTTAAAGGAGAATCTATAAAAAAAAGACAAAACAAACTTTTGTTGTTAGACAAATGTTTCTATCTGTTTAAATGTCTGCCTGTCAGAAATACTAAATCTGACACTTCGCTTCGCTTGTCAAATTTAACGTACCCTTAACGTCTCTATCCGTCTTTTGAATTATCAGTTTGTCAGAAAGGGACAAAAACTTGACGTTTGCTAATTAGAATGAAAGGGGTTTAAGCTATTAATAAAATTAAAATAATACTATGAAGATTAACGAGGTATTTGTCCAAAGGTGGTGACCCGCGCGGCATGTAGCAAAGCCAATTAATTAAACTAATAAGGTGAGTGCTTTTAACGCTTTCAACTGTATATATTCTTAATACAAATAATATTATATTCGGGCGCCATTATTTATGAACAGAGCGTTTGAGTTTCACATATAAATAACATTATCATTTACACGTTGGAAACGATTTTTTACGTCAAAAAAAACTTACACTAGAGCTTCAGGCCTACCGCGAACATCGAAATTCGATAATTGTCTATGTCCATCTTTATCGCTCTTGCTTATACGAGTGAGAAAAAGTCATATAGATGGACGAAAATGACATTTTTTGTGTTAGGCCTGTAGAGACCGGAATCATTATGGCGCTTCTGAAATCAGGGGTAGTTTTTTTATCGAATTCAAATGCAAATATCGACTTAACTGCAGATTAGATTGCAGTATTTTATTATATTAACTGTTCTTATATGAAAAATGTTGTTTAATATCTTTCACTGCATATCTATTTCAAAAGTTTTTTTTTAATGTCGCTCGTTAGCGATAATATTGCCTGTTGATTACCTCAGCTTTAAATGTTGTGTTTTATAGTGATTTCTCACCTATCGATATTTGAAGTCGATCTCGATTCGAGTCGAGGTATCGAGTCTGGCGACATTATACTAAAAAATAACTAGGCGATTAGAATTTATTTTAGTATGAGGTGGCGAGTTATTAGAAGGTGGCCTATGAACTTTGTATGTGACCAGAATTAATCTATATTAGTAAGGTGGCTAGTTATTGAAAAGTGGCTGGTTATTGGCGGTTTACCTTAAGTAGATTTGTTTAAAGCTTTTCGAAATAATGCATGAATATTTATTTAAAAATCGCATGGTATCCCTGCTGTAATACCTAGTATCTATCTCTAAGTAGCATTCTTAATCAAAATTGTTTTTTTTTTATTTAGACACGAAGCCAATTTTCCCCTACAGCATGTAGAAGGAAATTAGCTATATAAATGGGGCATATTTTTGAGTCTATTATAAACCAAACGTTGTATGTGCTTACATTTCAGCCGTATGCAGTCCACTGCTGGACATAGGTTTCCCACAAATATGACTTGTATCATCTTGGGGGTAGTTGCTCGCCACGCTTGGCAGGCGGGTTGGCGTCCGCAGTAGCTGTAGATTTCGACGGACGCCGCTGCCCGTCCGTAGAATTTTTCCCTTTGTCGCCTCTTACGACACCCGCGGGAGGAGATGGGGTGGTGCTATTCTAGTCAGCCGGCATCACACGGGATGTATTTGCTTATTTTAGGTTATTAGGTAATCGCTTGGAGCCAACGAAGATCAAGCTTGAACAATCAAAGTAAAACATGTCTATTGTCTACACTTTTATACCTTATTACAAAGGGGTAAGATGCAGAATTGTCTGCATATTTTTGACGTCAGCTGTCAAGTCGTTCGGTCACTTTCATTGGGGTTCAATTCTCATGCAAACTGGCTGGCGGCCATTTTACCGTCCAGCTGAAAACTATATGTCCCTAATGTACCGTAGCCATAGGTATGACTTTAAATCAAGTAACGCCATATGCCGCATTTGATGCTCAAACGGTTTATTTATCTGTCAAATCACCAGACGATATTATTTGATATTTTTATAGAGTGAAGGTGTATTTCCCTCAAAGGAAATAAGTGAAAATATAGGTGAAAAACTTAGCTAAAGCACCTTGCCTATATGTAGTAGTAACGTGTGTGTGTGTACATGCACGCCAGCGTTCTATATTCAAATTTTGACGTAAGTTCCATATGAATACTCTGCACAACTACATAGACATGGTCTTTCAATTAAGTTTTTCACCTATATAACCATTTGTATCATATCGCCGATATACTTACTCAACCTCGTGTCTGTAACACTCATTTGGTGACAAAAACACCCGTATTCCAAATAAATGAAAAGCGACATTTCCAGTAATTAATTGAATCAGGCGTTACTTTGCGGAAGTCCATATTATTGTTGTTAGCGACATTTCCATCAAATGATTGTTGCAGATATGAGGTTGAGTAAGTATAGCGACGATATTGTCCTTGAACAATTATTTATTAATATTGTGAGGGTCCCAAAATAATTTATTAATATTGTTTAGACATTGCCACGCGGATCCCATGAGCCGTGGCAAAATGCCGGGATAACGCGAGGAAGATGATGATTGTATACACTATACATCATGTATTTTTAATATTATCTCAAAATTTAACCAGACGAGACGTAGGCATTAGTGCTAATAGTGCTATGAACCGATGTCCCATGAAAACAATTCTTAACTAATTTCTTTTTTTTTCCTTAACAAATAATTTAGCACGCAATGTATCGCTACTTTGTCTTACTTGCGATGACGTGACGTCACAACTGTCGCTTCAAGTGTACGCAATACATTGCTGTTCGAAAATAATTCAAAAATTAATACCGCTTTAGTAATTAAGACTAATTTAAAATTACCTTGCAATATCTGTTCATAGTACGAAAACCTACGTTTGGTTACGGTTTGGGGTAATATTAAATATACTCGTTGTAGATTTGTGCATACAGTTCTGGTCATTAAAAATTTATGAGAAATATTGTTCTGTAAATCTATAACTAATGTTGTGAATGTTTTATAGTGACAACAAAGAGGAGGAGCCAGCGATAGTGCCAACTCTCCGGCCGGGTCCCGCGCGCACCACATTCGCAATCCGTTGAAATGAAATTCACAAATGGATTCATAGAAACAGTTCGGCTAAATTCTGGTGTATATGGTCGAATGTAACGCCACATACTCTGTGCTTGTACACTGACGAACTCGGATTGTTGAGCCACTTTGTAATTTATTCGCGTAATAACTGATGTATCCCGATGTGTCATGTTCAATTTGCGCTACACTGCTAATTTACGAACGGATAGTAGCTCAATAATCCCTGCACGTGACTATAACTGTACCACGAGTATAAAGTACTGGCTAGCATTGTGTAAAGTATTGTGTGAAATTGTACTGAGCCTAACAAATATGACGTACAGAATGTGTTGTTATATGTCAACTGTGGTAACACGTAGTATAGTTGAAAAACTTAGCTAAAGCACCTGGCCTGTGTAGTAGTAACGTGTGTACACGCATGTCGGCGTTCTATATTCAAATTTTGACGTAAATTCCATATTATTATTCTGCACAAGTACAACATGGAGGGCAATTTTTGAGCGCAGAGTACTCGACTCGTGACATTTTAAACGAAGAAATGGTAATGTAGAAACATTAATCGTATAAATTAATAATCGTGGGTATCGAAACTATACATTCGGGCAAAAATAATGATTATTTTCATCGTCAATTTTTTTTGAATTCGAGTGTACGACTCCCAAAGATCAGCGCCATGGTCCTTCAGTTAAGTTTTTCACCTATTATATTAGAGTAAAATAAGGAAACGTTTGATATTCAAAATGACAATTTTCTAACGTTAAACGGATTCTATAAAATTTTGTTGCAATAATGTAAGTAGGTATGGAAGGACAAATCAAAGCTTCTTACGAAAATTCTTTTTATTTAAAATGACTTAAATTTAAGTTGTATCTTACCTATATATTTTAAAGTATTCTGGCGGTAAATAATACGTAATCATAACCTCAGGTGTTTATACACAATATGAAAAAAAATGGTGGCATCAAAACAAAATGGCAGTCTATCACCGGTTGAGTTAAGGTGTGCCAGACCGCTGTGATTTGGGTCAAACACACCCAGCACTGGTCGAGCCCAAGAAATTGGGCTTCACAAACATGGCCATACCTTTCACATGATCGAATGTTATCAAAAATGTAACTTAATATCAAGGCGGAAAGTATATTATCCAAAAGCTAATAATCTTAGTCTTGATGAAAGAGTTGTCATTCTAAAATTGTTATTGATTGTGCTTTGGCATTGTAGTTTGAGCGGTCAAAAGGACTGTAGTGGGCGTATATGACCCTGACCGAATTTTAGGTCGTTTCGGGTAAAAGAAGTCATAAATATACGAAAGCATTATTAAAAAAATATGATTTGAAACTGGAATAAAGTTTAGTCTGTATTGTTTAATTATTGTGCTTAAATATCATCGGTTTGTTTTATGTGTAAGTCTTCCAATGTAAGCGAATAATAAAGCTTTAATATTATATAATAACTTAATCTAGACTTAGTTTTATGATCTGGTGCTAATATTTACCTTCGTTAATTATATTCTTTAACATTATTAATTTTAGTCTAACATGGTTCATATTACAACTATTACTTATTAGTTTGAATTAATAGTTATTCCGTGAGATGGCGCTTGCAACAGTGCCGAAATATCAAAATATTCAAATTAACATACATGGTAACTATCCCGTTTTAAATAATAGTTACTGATTAAACTTTTTCAGTTTTTACATATTATTACAAAATAAACGCGACTTAACCGTTTATAATAACTTTAAGTACAAACGCAGGTAGTTCGAAAAACTCGTGCTGCTAGAAGATGTTGATGTGAACTTTAGCCAGTTTTTATCCGAGACCACGAAGACAACGTCGTTCTCGAAACGTCGGAGGTATTTTTTAAGTTATAATACACGGTTCAGTCCCATTTATATTCTAATAATTAATTGTAATAGTTGTAATTATTCATTACTATATCGACTTGTATGAAAAGTGTTTCCATTCAGACAAAATGTCGCTTGTCATAATCATAAAATAATATTCATGGATAATTTGCCCCAAATCTATTCAAATTCTACTAACTGGTACTGACGAAATGATATAAAAAAGTTATAAAGGTGTCATTGACATTCAAAAAGTCCTATTCTCCTAAAAATAGGTACGTTATTGACTCGACTTGTCAATGTCGTCAGCGCAGTAGAACATTTAGCACCATGTCGATTAATAGTCACTTTAAACGCTCAACTGACATTTGAAGTTTATATTTTATAATGACAAAGCACTTATCATTTGGTTATAGTTGTGTATAAAACAAATGTCTCTATTCGCGGTGGTAACCTTTCACGGGCGATCAATCATACTACAGGTAACCACCCTATAAACATGTAGTTACATTCAAAACCTCGTATATTTTCATCATAGGAAAACAGACTTAATCATGAACGTAATAAGGTTGACATTAAATAACTGTTACAAACGAAAACAATATATTCAGTGTTTCAAAATGGCTCCGTAAATTATGTAGTGATCAGTTGTTTAACTAAAATCATTTGTTGTTTATTAAAATTAGTAAACTTATAAATGCTAGGGCATCGGAAAAACTACAAAAAAGGGTTATTTCGATTTTGTACAGGGTAAATTTGACCCCACGCATACTTGAATATTAAAATATTTACCTTTAAAAGCGAAGGTAAAAGTATCTTATGACTATTAACCAGCTGTTTAGCCCTATATCCTAAATGTATCTAAGTACAGTACTAACATAATTTGCAATGTAAACTTATTTACTATTTAAAATATTAGTGTGTCACGTAATGCTGAAGAAAAATACCGACATATAATAAATTCAGCTTATAAGTCATTAATTTGAGTGAACGTTGTAGTGGACACACCCACCGTGTTATAACAGTAACACGCGGGACTAAACTGGGTTAACTTAAGCTCCGATCAATGCTCGCACAAAAAATACAATGGAAAAAAACTAGATTATATTTATAACAAACGCATTACTCGTTTTCAGCAATTAAATATTAATATCGACTTAAATATGACAAGTCTTATTGAGCTAAATAGGACTAGATTGATTTGAGTAAGATTACTCCAAAATATTTATTATTTTATGAAAGTTGGATAGTAATTATTTAAACTTTCATGATTATAACATATTATTACAAATAAACGGAACTTAACCACGTATATTACTGTGTAATTCTTTCTACAGATCGTCGTTTTCATAGTAGAAAAAATCCTGAAACCATTGAAATCGTGAAAACATTGTAATTTCAATCGGGACGATGGTTTTAGGATCTCATCCTCATGCAATCCACTCATTAGTAAATGCAGTCGTCAAATACCACAAGTTACAAATACCGATATCGTTAGTGTAAACTGAGTGACATCCCTAGCGCAAAACGTTCAAGTTGATAAACAAGATCAAGTGCGGGTAGTTCGAAAAACTCGCGGCTAGATGTTGATGTGAACTTTAGCCAGTCTTCATCCGAGACCACGAGGACAACGTCGTTCTTAAAACGACGGAAGGATTTTTTTAAGTTAATATACGCGGTTAAGTCCAGTGTAATTGTAATAACGATGTTAGTTAACCTAAATATCATATAGCTGTACTTAATATACGTAAATATAACTTTACATTCCCAATAGATTACACTTAATTCATGTAAAAAATAAAATAACGGTGCAATATACAAATACAGTAATAATTGTAAGAATAATGATGAAATAAATATATTCTGCAAGAAATCGCTCAATACATATAATAAGGTTGTATATAATTAAGGCAATGTATACTTAAAGATAACATATTGTTTATTTAAGCTGCCCAAATACGCCATTTTTTCAAACATTTGAGATATTTTTTAAGACTTATACTTGTTTTACAAAAATAAAATGATGATATTACTTGCTATTTTTTGAAAGACTTTGTATAAACGTTGGACTCTTATAATTATAAAGAAACTATAAGGCCCCGGCAATTTGTTAATAAGTCTTATACACCAAGTCAGTATTATATAGTCAGTAGCAAGTGTATGGCTACTGGGGGGCAATTATTGAGATTCGAGTCCGAATCTGTGAAAAATGAAATTATCTGAAAAATCCGAATTATTCAACTTATTAAATTCGCCAAAAAAAAATCTATTATTTTTGACATTTGTTTGAATTTAAAAGATGATAATTTAAAAAATGTCTCCTATAATTTATATGTATACTCTTATATATGTTACGATATAATTGGTCATTGTGACTACTACTGAATATATAATACTACCTATACATATACAGTCGCGATCAGATATATCGGAGCTGTTGAGGTGGTCAAATATCTGAAAATGCACTTTATCGCCTTGACAATAGAGGCGTTGTTCATATATTGACCTCCACACTCCACAGCTCCGATATATCTAATGGCGACTGTACCTTATTTACCTTATATAAATACTAATATATACTCACATAACATAAGGTTGTACATAATGTAACGTCGGCGCATGCGTATTGTACATAATTAAGTATGTACCTACTTAATGGAAGAAATAAACTTTTGTATTTAATGGTGATGTATTATTTTTAGGATAATCCAAAGAGTAATGATATTTTTTTTCTGCAATCATGCTGAAATTCCCTGTATTCCATAAAGTCAGCGATTAGATTAGATTTTAATTTAACTAATCCCAACATAAATGAATAAAAGAAGATAAATATAACATAACAATATAATAACTTTAACTAAAAGTAAAAAAGTATTCTGATTCTGATTCTAAAAATCTCTTTTTTTATATAAAAATATTTAATGCTGAATCATTCAAGCATAATTTTTACTTGTATGAAAAACCGGAAATGTAACAGCAATATAATTCCGCGCATATCATTTGCATAAAAGCCTCATCATTTCTTCCGAAAGAATGAAGGAATTATAAAAGCTGTATAAACCTCGTTTGGAACCCATTAAGCACTTACCTTCGACCATTAGAAATCATCGGCCAGTGCCCTAAAACAATAAATAATAAAACCGATTTACGACCTAAACCAGCACCATAACATACAAAGAAGCGTGGTGACTATAAAGTCGTATAAAAGTCGTGTAAAACCATCAATGTATGATTATTATGAAACTTTCCGCTAGCAAACTACTTCAGACATGCGCAAAAGGCATTAGTAAAAGGCTTTTGGAGGGAATTTAGTTTCAGCGGCGATTTTCAGCGGAGTATACATCTATGTCTTGAGAGTTTTCGTAATTTCGCTCTAAAATTAAATACAATTTTTACCTTTAAATTACAACTATAAATAGTGTTATTAAATATTAGAAACTTTGATTAATAAATACTGTGAAGTTATTTAAAAATAAAGCACAGTTTAAATAAAACTTCATCGATATCAAAACTAGACGCCGCAAGGAGCAACACCAACTTATTACTTGTATTAGTGTGTTCTATTAACTGTGTAAAATACTACGAAAGTTATATATAAGTAAGTGTGCTAGATTTAATATTAAATAACAATATAAAACCACCGTGGCATTTGACGAAGCGCCTCTAAGCAGCGGGCATTGCTTGCTGCAATCCACCAGTTCCCGGCAGTGTTTAGCATGTGCTCATAAAGCCAAGCTTAGGACTATTACAGCACCAGAATTGAAGTTAGACCCAGCCAACTTAGCACCAAAGATAAAAGACGTCGAAAAGAATTTAGAGAGCGTTGATACCACTATAAAGGAATCTGAGACGTGGACGGAGTGGGAAGCTGTGGAGACCGGGTGTCAGACGGACGGTCCGGCGATCTTGGACGTCCGGTCCGAACCGTTGAAGATGGCGGTTGCCAAGCCGGACAGTGCGGTCCGGGAGGCGTTGGAGGATCGGGATCCGAACAACTTGAATCAGCATGTCCAGGTAAGGTTTATTTGTGAAATTTAGCTATAAATTGTTACTTAACTAAGAATAAATCGAATTATGACGAATTATGAATTTGACGACCGATCTGGCCTATTGAGTGACCCTATGAAGCCGATGGTCCTGGGTTCAAGTCCCAGTCAGGGCATTTATTTGTGTGATGAGCACAGATATTTGTTCCTGAGTCATGGGTGTTTTCTATGTATTTAAGTATTTATATGTATTTATATTTATAAGTATTTATTATATATATCGTCGTCTAAATAGTACCTACAACGCCTTACTGAGCTTACCGTATAACTAGGTCAATTTATGTAAGATGGTCCCGAAATATTTATTTATTTATTATTTATGAAATATTTTGATTTGCTTTGATTTTTAACTAGTAGTACTACTATAAAACTGAAATAGATGACATACACTTAAGATAAAGTGACGAGGACCTCCGCTGTCCGAATTGTAACCGAGAAAGGAAAATACACCTGGTGTGCATCATAAAATGGACTCGACTCAGCATATAGCCAGCGCTGATCTTCCGTTAAGCCCATTCGGTGATACCACAGCAGATAACACACAAGATTTACCTACACAATAGTCACAAAATCAAAATGATATATATAAATAATAGGAGATTTTCGCACTTATGTAGTTAACGTATATGGATATGGAGTTTGGTTATCAGAATATGATAAATACTAGCTTGGAAGCAAGGTTTAATCGATGGGATTAATAATTATTACGCAAACGAGCACGCAGGCAAAAGCTAGGCTATAAAATGTTGCCACAGAAAACAATTAAAAATTCCTCAAGAGTATATTAAAACGCTACTTAATTCCACCCTGCCAAGTGTGCAATTAATTGTACACGTCTTAAAAACACGTCATTTCAAGTTGAGTGTGAATTCCGAGAAACCCCTTTCATTGTAGACTATGAATTATTAAATAGTATGCAAATACTCTTAAAATAGATCTAAGTAGAAATGGGGATTTGTAAAAAGGTAGCCAAGGCCGCGGTATTCTTAGACTGCTTTCACATTTGAGCGATTTGCAAGCGATTTGCCAGCGATTTCTATACATAAATCGAACACGGCGATCGAATTTGTATAGAAATTACTGGCAAATCGATCAAGTGTGAAAAGGCCCTTAGGGATAAGATGGGGCTGCCAGGTAGCCTAACCTAATAGCTGGACAGACCAGCCAGTTTACTCGGACTTTTTTTATGACAAAGGTGGCAAACGAGCAGACGGATTGCCTGATGGTAAGCAATTACTGTCACCTATGGTCACCCGCAACACCAGGGGAGTCACAAACGCAATGCTGACTTTTAAGGGAGGTTTGAGCTTTGGGAACCTTAGTCACCATCAGGAACACATACATAACTGAAAGGTAGCAGTACTATTATGGCTGTAGTCTTCTGTAAGGAGGTACTTCCCCAGTTGGGCTTCTCCAGACTCAAGCGTGATGGTACTTCGCTGTGCCGTACCTTGGGTAGAAAGGCCGTGTCTCAGTATAGTCGACTCCCCTGCGGTCGGCTACGCTCGTTTGCGAACAAAGGCCAACAACGCGAACAAAGCGTTCCTAACAAAAGCCGGTCAAGCCGAACACCATTTATTTCGACCGGACAAAAAGGCTAACTGTGTCCGGGTTTATCCGGACGCCTGGCAACGCAACTTAGGGAAGTCATCTTAAGGTTTTTTAAGACTTTGTTTTACTATGTCCGTCTGTCGGTCTGTCTGCCCGTGGTCCTATGACTACGAGCAGACTATGGTCGTTACCGCTATAAATATAAATACAAAAACTGGAACTGAAACTTGGCTGTCATACTTCCCCTTATTTTGGTACGGAAATTAATTTGCATACCTCCACTAAGTTGTTAGTAAAGGTCAGGACAGAAAGGTCACGTTATGCGTGGTTTTAGGGGGTTAGTCTTACTTCTGTGTTTTACAGGATATATTTTGGAGAGTGTGCACAAGAATTGCTCGATTTAATTCCGCCATCTCCGTTCCACCACCGGAAGTCCAGGCGAGGGGAAGCGTTTCATCCTTACGTTGTGAATATTCCATTCATTCGCACGAAGCGATCCGCTTCAAAAGCTTATCCTCGAATTCAAATCCCACAAGTGTTGTGCGTCATTTATGTAACCATAATAATCTTTATAAATAAGTGTTATTTCTTGAATATATTAATTATTCGTGAATTATTTCCTTAATACCCCTTAACAAGTGAGAAAATCAGATGCTTGCTTGATCATTAATAATAATAACAAATGTTTTCTGTTTATTGGCTGTAAAAAACTCGGCCACGTGAACAACCCCAATTACTGGCTAACACGCAAAAATGAATTATAGACTGGCAATACAAAATTGTTAGTACAGTCAGCGTCATATAGTTAGTTACAATAAAAGTAGCCAAATAAATAAATATTCTTTACATAAACTGACCGAATCTCAAGAAGGCTTGTGTTGTGGATACTAAGCTAACGATATTTTAATATTAAATAGAAAAATTATTGACAAAATATCATTTGGCATACCTAATGTGTTTTTTCTGAAAATAGGCGTTTCGGGACTATAATAACATAAACCTAACCTAACCTAATTTAAAAGGAAAATGCCTTACAAAGTCCTGAAAGCTACACAATTTCAGAAAACAACAAATTCTACTAAATTATTAATTCTGTTGATATATTTTCTGCCAGTAGAGGGTAATTCCTTTTTCCATAGCTCGCTGAGTGACTTTAAAATTGTTAACCAGTCGAGTACTCAACTCTTGACATTTTAAACTCTATAAGAAACAAATAAATCGTATTTTAGAAACATGAATGATAGAAACGTATTATGGGTATCGAAACAATACATTTTGTGTAAGAAAAGGGACCTTATTGTCGATGGCGCTTATGTCGTTGTTCAAGACTATACAATACAAACGCAACGCGACGTAAGTGCCATCGACAATAAGGTCCCTTTTCCTAGATAATGACACAAATAATGCTATAAACTTTTGTAAATAATTTCGTCCTCAAAGTTTTTTGAATTTGTGTGCACGACTCAAAAATCGGCTCACCTTGTTAAAAGATCTATAGGTGAAAAACTTAGCTAAATCACCTGCCCTATGTAGTAACGTGTGTACACGCATGTCGGCGTTCTATATTCAAATTTTAACGTAAGTTCCATATTCTCTGCACAACTACATAGACATGGTCCTTCAGTTAAGTTTTTCAGCTATCATTGATTAATATTCAACCAGACAGTCGAGTTTCAATCAAAGGTATAAACTGTGTCATTGTTAAAGAATATTTGATGGCATTTCAAGGTGATATCGTATTAAATAACACCAATTGTCCTTCGTCAATGAAATGCTATTTCCGTGTGCCAAGGACACTGCTATAATTTTATTCCTTTTCTTGATTGCATGTGTAAAAAGTACTAATCAAGTAGGTACTACATATGTAAATATGTAGTAACTTGTACAGAGTACACAACACAAGCCTTCTTGAGCTTACCGTGGGGCTCAGTCAATTTGTGTAAGAATGTCCTGTAATACTTATTTATCATGTCAATCTATGGCTAAGTGACGGCACCAGTAATGGACACGGAACCAATCATGAACATTAGTGCTTATTTCAAAGGAGTTAAGTGTTGTGCATTTGTTGGGACATGTTCAATTTATAACTTTATGATTTTTGAAATAAGAACTAAGTGTCCATCATTGGTGCATGTCAGCTTAGTGTCCGACATTAGTGCCATTACCATAAATGACGAATTGGCAATCCCTGTACGTGTTAAAACCGGAGCTCGCGAATACTGTATCTCCCGTGACCAATCCCAATATACCGTGTCCCCCATACAGGTCACCCACATTCCACCGGGAGTCAACGACCCCAGATCCTGGGCATGCCGTGTGTTGGTCGCGTGACCCACGCTTGTAATTATGGCATTATTTTTACAATGGGTCATCCAAGTCCACGTGGAAATACGATAACTCTTGAAACAGTAGCGGTGTAAGTGTTTTTCGTAAACCAATTTTCAGATGCATATTAAATCCTGATAATAGACTACTCTTTTCTGTCATTTAGACATGCTGGCACGTCATCGTCACTCGCCTCGCTATTCGTCGAAACGTTCGACAAGACTTTGCCTATACAAAAACGCGATGCGAGGGACGAGAAGAATAGCGAGACGTCCGCGTACACATGCGTGCTCACGTTTCACCTCGCCATTCGCCTCGCTACTCGCGCGAATGTGTGGCGGCAGCATGAAACATGCACTAAAATGTTGACGTTATGTTCCTTGTAATGGGTTTTGAAGTATGTGGTTGCAGGTTTGGCTAGGCGAGAGGCACTAGAGGTCGTTAAGGTTGACATTGCAGGAATAAGGCCGAGACAAGATGCTCTTTTTTAATTGCCATTCTTAAATTTGTGACAAAACACCATGGCAATTGGCCATTAAAAAAATATTGGTGGTTTCATGAGATTCTGCCACTACGCCTATTAAAAACAATAATCAATTTATGGCATTTTGCCGTTATAATTGGCATGTTTACGTTTAGTTTTTCTAAAAAAAAAAAAAAAAAAACATTTTTTACATGGAGTTTTTTTGTATGAAAAAGGGTTGTCGGCCGGCCTGTGTAGTAATATACTATTATTGGCACATCTCAGTAAAAAGATATAACAGAACATCCCTATTTATAACTTCTAAACAAAACTAAGCTTTCTCTACATTCTGTGATAAAAAAACTTAATATTTAAATGTGATGGAACGGAAAACAAGTATCTAGATGAAACAAGTTATCCAGTTTTGTGTGTGCGGGCCAGATATCTGTCAGATTTGATTTGTTTAACAGTTTTTCATGATAAACTATTTAGATGACAAACGAGTTGTATACAAGCCCATTTATCAGGTCACTGTTTTCCGCAGATAGTATGGGACGACATAATCGGCGAGCCAGAAGGCGCGCGCAGCCCCGAATGCGCATGGCGACTTAGCAACGCCTGCTTCAAGCATACTCGCAACTGGTGCTACACGATACTGGCCGTGCTGATAGCACCGCCGTGCGCGCTGATACTCGGCTGTGGATTCGCTTGTCTCGCCTTTGAGGTAACTTCCAGTAGACTTAGCACAAGAGGAGCGTGCCAGTATCTCAAGCCGAGATAGACTACCCGTCCCTCTTTAAATAATATAGTCATTAGTCAAAAAAGGACGGGTAGTCTATCTCGCCGCTAGATACTCTCGTGGCCCTCTTCTGCTAGGCCTACTGTCTATATCATGCGTCTCCCTTTATTGGAGATGCTCTACTTCAATCATACTCGCAACTGGTGCTACACGATACTGGCCGTGCTGATAGCGCCGCCATGCGCGCTGATACTCGGCTGTGGATTCGCCTGTCTCGCCTTTGAGGTAATTCTAGTCTATAGATGTTTTGTCTCCCTTTATTGAGCAGGTTTTGCTTCAAGCATACTCGCAACTAATGCTACAGCTACACGATACTGGCAGTGCTGATAGCGCTGCCATGCGCGCTGATATTTGGCTGTGGATTAGCTTTGGATTAGCCTTTGAAGCAATTTCCAGTAGACCTGGCACTCAAGCCGAGATAGACTAGCAGTCCCTCTTAAAATAACATAGTCATTAGTAAAAAAAGGACGGGTAGTTTATCTCGCCGCGAGATACTCTCACGCCCCTCTTCTGCTAGGCCTACTGTCTATATCATGCGTCTCCTTTTATTGGACATGCTTTGCTTCAATCATATTTGCACACTACACGATCACGATAATGGCCGTGCTGATAGCGCCGCCATGCGCGCTGATACTCGGCTGCGGATTCGCCTGTCTCGCCTTTGAGGTAGCTTCAGTCTATATATTCTGCCTCACTTTGCTTAAAACATACTCGCAACTGGTGCTACACGATACTGGCCGTACTGATAGCTCCGCCATGCGCGCTGATACTCGGCTGCGGATTCGCCTGTCTCGCCTTTGAGGTAGCTTCAGTCTATATATTCTGCCTCACTTTGCTTAAAACATACTCGCAACTGGTGCTACACGATACTGGCCGTACTGATAGCTCCGCCATGCGCGCTGATACTCGGCTGCGGATTCGCCTGTCTCGCCTTTGAGGTAGCTTCAGTCTATATATTCTGCCTCACTTTGCTTAAAACATACTCGCAACTGGTGCTACACGATACTGGCCGTACTGATAGCTCCGCCATGCACGCTGATACTCGGCTGTGGATTCGCCTGTCTCGCCTTTGAGGTAACTTCTCAGTCTATATATTCTGCCTCACTTTGCTTAAAACATACTCGCAACTGGTGCTACACGATACTGGCCGTGCTGATAGCTCCGCCATGCGCGCTGATACTCGGCTGTGGATTCGCCTGTCTCGCCTTTGAGGTAACTTCTCAGTCTATATATTCTGCCTCACTTTGCTTAAAACATACTCGCAACTGGTGCTACATGATACTGACCGTGCTCTTAGTTCCTCCATGCGCTCTAATACTCGGCAGTGGATTCACTTGTTTCGCCTTTGTGGTAATATCTCAGTCTATATATTCTGCCTTTCTTTATTCAGCTCTTTGATTACGCAATTACGATAAGTAGTTTGCAATGTCCCTTCAGAAACGCTGAACCCTACATATTTGATTTTCTTACACTGTCGCAACCTGACTTTTGACTGTCTTATAAAACTAATTTTAAGTTATATATTAACTGATTATAGTTACCGATAAATGACTACAATACTAAACAACTAAAATAATGAACTGACAAATATTTACAGATTGAAATAAATATGGTTTGTGTAAAATCCAGTTCTAATTCTAAAACTGACATTTATTTCCAGCAAATCTGGTGCACGGGGCCATGCCTGCGTTGCGTGAAGATCTACTTCGCGTCCTTTCGTACCATCATGCAGTCTTGCATGGCCGCCACCGTGGTACCCACGTGTGAGGCCATCGGCCACGTTTGCCGGCATATCCGTGTTAATTTTAGAAAGGAAGCCCCGGACGAGAAGGACATGCTGGTAGTGTAACTCTTAAATCCAGTTTTAATTGGGTACTATGAAAACCTATAAATATAATAACGTATCGACAGCAAAAGATTTTTTTTTTTGTTTATAATTGAAACTGTTGTAAGCCATGGTACTACTACTTAGTTACAAACGGATTAACTCACGTGTAAAATTTTTTTTTTTAAACAAGACTGACCAGCGTTTAACCTCAATCGCACCTGAAGTGTCGACGAGATCGAGGGTGTAGCACGCTGGTTCAGTAACAGCCTATTCACTCTTGCCTTGAAGAGACCTAAATTATGTTTCCGGGAATACAAACGAAGGTAGAAATCATTTATTTACTATAATCATAATATTATAATAACTACGAGTACTTAACTAGAACTAGTTACTGCAATAAATCTAAAAAAGGTCCTTGAGGCATTGTACCAAAGATACTGGCGGCATTTCCTCATTGTAATTATATCGTATTAGGCGACATGTTTCAGGTAGCTCAAGTACCCATTTTCAAGCCGAGTCAGGACACACCGCTCGGGATGAGGGTGTGTCTCCTAGCGCGATATGATTACACGTGAGTTCATCCGTTTGTAACAAAGTAGTAACAATTTTTGTTGTTTGTTTTGTATCGTATGTTGCATATTAAACTAGCTTCTGCCGGTGAAGATTCTGTGTAAATTCCCATTGCTACTGGGATATCAAGTGTCTCCAGTCTCTATTCGGATCTGTAGGTACGCCTAGTTTTTATGCAAGTCCGTTCAACCATTGGCGAAGTAACAAACATCCAAAGATCTTTGCAAACTAATCACATTTATAATAATAGTAGGATTATTAACGACTTGGACTAAACCGAATGTGCCTTCCAGAAATTCGGGGCCCATACTCTCTATGTGTAAAATTTTGTGTGTATTCAGAATCATAATTAAATGTTTGAATTATTTGAATATTTAAGCGTAAAATATTTGAACGTTTGAAGATTGTGTATAGGTGAAAAACTTAACTGAAGGACCATGCCTATGTATGTAGTTGTGCGGAGAATTAATATGGGACTTACGTCAAAATTTGAATATAGAACGCCGACATGCGTGTACACACGTTACTACTACATAGGCCAGGTGCTTTAGCTAAGTTTTTCACTAATAACAGAAGTTTAAGTATAATACCTACTTCATATATTACAATCTAATCTCAACTTTTTATATAACATTTTATGCATAGTATACCATATCACATTGTTTCTTTAGGTACTAAAACATATTATGTGGCCTTTAAGTAGAATGTCTTTATAGAACCAAAAGGCTTTAGAGATTTACCTATTTGTTGGTGAAAATTTAAACTAAAATAAGTTATTAATAATCATCTTCTTGTGGCTACTAAGTTAATAAATTGAACTGATGTTTTATTATAGCGTGTGAGGTTAATTAATTACATTTAATGTAGTTATAATAAATTTATATAAAAAAATTAAATGTTATATAATATCTGATAAATAAATGTACCTAAATAGGTACTTAATATTATTAATATAACCTAATCATTAAACTTTCTTATTACATTCCAACTCTCGTTTTATTCTCTTACTTATAGTATCGCGCTCCTGCTGCGTTTATAAATTAAGCCGGAAAAAGAGAGAAAATTATATTGTTTTTCTCTTACGCTAACAATAAAATTTGCATAATAAAAGGGCTGTATAGTTTACGTCTACTGCTAACGACGAATTTACTTTTTTTAATATTTATTGCCTGGAAACTAGTCCTTTAAGCCAACAAATTTACTTTTCCAGAATAGTTTATAGAGCCACATGTACAAAGCGAGAAACCAAGTGTTATTATTGATAGGGTCATTATAGGCATCTGCGTTTAATGACTCACTGTTTGGCGTCTTCAGGCCTTGTTGTGTGTTGTCAGGCCAAGTGGAATAATGAAAGGCTGAAATTTCTTTCCAATTGATTTTATCATTAAGGCAGTTCCGCTAATTATTATGTTTCCATGGGCTTGAAGACAATGTTGCCCATACTAGAACTAACGACGTGTTAAAAGGTGGGAAATTAGATTCGGAAAAGAAAAGTGTGGAATTCGGAAAACAAGCGGTCAAATTCTCTGACATTATTAATTATAAATCGTTATGCAACAGGCCCTGGTCTCCTTAAACTTAAATTCAATCTTGAGTTCAAGTAGCCATTTCGGCTATCTAATCTGACAGTTGATAAGGTCCTTCACCCCGTATAAAGGGTAGAACGACGGCAGAACACGCGATTCTTTAATATGGATTTTTTAATTACCTTTGTGACGCTTGTGATTCAACACCTAGCCTGTTTAAAATTCAGACTACATTTAAAATGTTTACTTAATCAAGCTAAACATTTTAATGTTTGTTGTTTTAATTTTTTTAACAAGAAAAATGTATAGCTAACCATAATGTTAGAAGAATGAAGTCATTTAACAAGGCACACAGCAACATGAATTTAAATAAAACCTTTTTATAGTAAAAAGTTTCTTACCTCGAGCAGAGACACAAAATAATACTCTTTCTTCTTATGCTTAAAGCATCAGCATAAAAATAGGGATAAGCATAGTTTTATTTGCTACACTACATTTTTAAATTAATCATCGTTGCGTCTACTTAAACGCATCACTATTCCGTGATGCTGGCAGGTTGTAAAAAAAGCTTTGGCAGTATAGCAGCAGATCTTCGTCGCAGAAAACTAAAGTTAAGAGTAAGTATGTTATTGGCGGCAAATGCGGAAAAAATTACACACCCAAATTATATTTCTTGATGACCCGGTCATTGAAAGTCGGAAATAACTGAATTAAGTGAGTCTATTGTGTAGTGACAATGATAAATGGAAGTTCTAATGATGCTTCGGCAAACGCGCCACGGACAAGCAGCAGTGAGGCGAATCAAAGGGATCCGTTTGTTATTTCGCGATGTCGCAGGTAAAGTCTATTACCAAATAACCTTTGAATGTTTGTCAAAAATACAAAAGACGGAATCAATTGTTGTTACCGTAAACTGGGATTACTTCGATTCGTGGGGTAACATTGATCACCTATTTTTTTTTTACAACAATTGTTTTGTTTATTAACGCGTGATCTTAATAATTGACTATTTAATATTCGTTAATGATTGTAGAAATAATGACGTAACGGTAAATAACGTCGATACTAACAACGACTCCAGTGAAGAAACCGACTTGGAGGAGGTAAGTTATCTTTGTTATTATATTAAAACTAGGCCTTACTTTATAGATTGATGTACATGAACAGCGGCGCTACCGCGAACAAAGATATTCGTAAATTTCGGACGACTGTCTCTGTCACTCTCATGACACCTTAATTAGAGTAATAGAGAAAGATGCTCTAAATATACCAACTTCGATGTTCACGTCATGTTTCGTTTCGATGTCGATCTTCGATGTTTGTCGTCACTCTCAGGACGTCTTAATTGGGGCAAAGAAGGATGGGGTAAGGAAGGGTAAGAGAAAGATGTCCGAAATTTACGATTATCGTTTTTGGCGGCGGCCTCTGATTCGGTGAGCATATATTTACTTATACGACTAGTTATCTAGCTTTTTTATTTGTTTTTGTATAGAAATTGCTGACTGTGTACTGCCGAGCAGGCAAGCTAGGAGCTGCCTACTATACCATACAAACCGGTGAAGTAAGTTCAGTTACACAGCAAAAGTACAAGTGCAAGCACAGTTAAAAAATTGGTATTAATTGTCTTGACGTTCATAAAAATTAAACTTGGCTGTTTTTCACAATGGGCTATCGTAGCCGAGTGTAAGGAACGCAGCTATACGACGGAATGAGATTGCAATATTGTTTGCTCCCTCTAACGCATACCTGTATCCCTATGATAGCCCATTGTGTAGTGGAGCCCTATGATTGGAAATCATAACAAAACAAAAA
Source organism: Grapholita molesta (assembly GCA_022674325.2). Lineage (NCBI taxonomy): Eukaryota > Metazoa > Arthropoda > Insecta > Lepidoptera > Tortricidae > Grapholita > Grapholita molesta. The sequence continues at coordinate 20,073,973 of CP053125.2, forward strand.
CATAGATAAGCTTAGAGATATAAATTATTATGTATTTCAACTTTCGTGAGTCAAGATAATAATATGAGGCTTTCCTCACGTGTATTTTAGTCTCTCGCGAACTTGTTTTAGTAGTGATACAATTTGACCGTATCATCTTGGGGGGTAGCTGCCATAATCGCCACACTTGGCAGGCGGGGTGGTGACCGCAGTGGCTGTAGATTGGATTGATTGATTTGTAGATTGAGCTGCTGCCCGCCGTGTGATCCGTCGATTATTTCCCTTTGTCGCCTCCAATGACACATGGGTCCCTTTGGAAGCGTATGCCCAGCAGTGGACGCCCGCGGCCTTCACGCCTAAGTTAAACCTCAATTGAGTGAAAACTCTATAGTTACTCTCTTGGTAACTATTTAATCCCAAAAAAATATGTAAGCACTAGTTTTAAAAAAGACCTCTTACCTCTTACCTTCCAACTATGCCTTATTGGTATTGGTACGGTTTCCTTCACCGAACTGGTAAATATCAAATGATATTTCGTACATTAGTTGCAAAAAACTCGCAACGGTAATTGCTTACCATCGTGCAATCCATCTACTCGTTTGCCACCTTTGTCACAAAAAAAGCTGCCATTGCTTTTACAGTTTGCATTTTCTTATAGCGAGATTTCTGTAAGATATTAATGGAGTACCTATCAGTACCATCAAGCTATGCCCTAGACCAAGGATGATATAAGGAGGGATTGACAATGCCAGTCAAGACCGCGTTCCTCCTGCTTAACTGCTGGTTAAACGTATATTTTTGGTACTAAGTTCACAAAGCGCCACCTGTCGAGTACCGTGGGTTACTTTGCGGGCGTTTGCCAGCGAAAAAAATCTATACAACTGAGATCTATAGGGGCGGTGAAACACTAGTTGGCACTAGTACTTTAGCCAGCAATCCAGGGGCGATATATTGTATGGACAATGGGAAAGCAATATGTATAAATATCTTATGTGAGATCACTTCTGCGAATTTTTGCTAATAACGCATTTTTTCCAAACTATTTAGCTTTACATTCTAGAAGAACTGCCAGACCGTGCACCAGAATTCCTCATGTTCCGAAACCTGTTCCGACAAGTAGAGCCAGTTCAAGTTCTCTTGGATGGAAGGACTCAGAGCGCCTTCGTGAGCGCCGTGAAGAAGACGGTATTTGATGATGGAGAGACTGGGGGAAAGTGCAAGCTGATATTCCTGGCTTCTAAGGAGTATAGTAAGTTGATGTTTTCTTTACCAAACATCATGTTTTTCCTACTCATATTCAGAATCCAGAGCTCTTTATATCATACTAAGCGAAAAAGACTTTTCCCAGTTTCTGTTCAGATACTGTCCACTGCTGGACATGCACATAGGCGATATACCGCCACACGGAGCGATCTTTACGCATGGCAGTTCGATGCAATAATCGCCACTTTTGGTAATCTCTAAGTTTCAGCTAAGGTCAATTTTTTCTATCTCTATCTAAGGTCTATTTATGCATTACCATTAGCAAATACTTTGTATAACGCAGTCAGTCGGAGTTGTGTCGTAGCAAACAGTCAAGGATTTCGCAGGGCATAGGCAGGCCCGGAGGAGACTCCACCAACAAGAGAATAACATTTAAGTTTATGATGGTAAAAATAGAAATCCGAGTACCTATATCCCTTCACATAAAAATCCCCTGATATATTGATTCATAGTAGTGATACTAGGATGCTGGGACTGCTGGAACACTAAGTGTGATGATATTTTTTAGGTTTTGAAGCTTGCAAACGTCGTATTTACCTCGTATCTCTCCCCACTGAGCCGAAGAACTGCACGGATGAGGAGAGAACGCTGTTCCTCAGAACTGTTATAGACTTCAACCAGACTCAGACAGTCCACGCCTTGGGTGCCTTGCTTAAATACCTAGACTTGAACTGGTCGAATTTGAATCTGGATTTGCAGAGCAAGCCACAGTTTTTGAGCTTACGAAGGATTTCTTTGTAAGTATTACCGTTCAAATAAAGATTTTGAATATTAAATAAAAATTGACAAGCCAAAAATAAAACTGTGTTCCCGTTTTTATTGTGGACATAGATAGAGTTAAGGGATTCCAGCCCTAATTTTTTTAATGGACCCTAGACCGCATAGACGCCATTTGTTCTAACTCAATGGGTCACAAAAATATTATGTGTATTAGCTATTGACCACAGTTAAATAAAAAACAATGGTATAGAGAGGTATAAAGAGTTTATGATCTCTATACTTGTGGTGTTCATGATGTGGATTCATATTTTATTTATTATCAAGTAATTTAAGGATACAATTTAAATAAAAAAGCGTTGTACCAAGGATGCTGGCGGCATTTCCACGTATATCGTAATGCTGATACGTTGTGCGAGGAAGCCGCCAGCTCTTCAGTCACCAGTTACGTCAACCAGACGCTTCGCGATATCTGCTAAAAGTTTATGAACGCTGGGACCCCATGGACTTAGCGGTTCTACGCCAAATAGTAAGGAACTAGGCATTGTAATCGTTTGATGACGAATCAGTCGCAAGCTCTTATATTATTTTATTACATAGTCCATTTTACAAGTTACTGGAATATCCTTAAATAATTCATCAGTAAGTGGACTTGCAATCTTCGTATATGTATGTTCAGGTCAAATCTTGCAAATGAATTTTTGAACAGCTATCCTCAACCGATTGAGACGACATTTACCACACCTATGTAATTTCGGTGACGATGCTCGGTGATAGTGGATCCAGCATCAGGTCAGAGCCTATAGCTACTCTTAAAATACGCAAGATAAACGCGTCGTGTTTAAATTGGCTCCTTAGAATCCTCACCAATATCTGGTTGAATAATAATTTTGTGCCCCTAGTGAAAAAGGGTATAAGTCAAATTAGTTCAGCGAAAAAGGGTACACGTGCCGTCCATTTTGACAGGACTTGTAGCCTTTTTTACTGAGCCCATTTGACTTATAATTTTTCATTAAGATCATAGAATTGATGATTGTGTGAAAAGTAGTCGGGAATAAAAGCTTGAACCAAAAAGAAAATTTTCGTAAGCAACTTATTAACTTATTAATGTAATGTAACATATTATATGGCCCTTAATTTATCTTGTTTCGTAGGAAAGATATTGTAACAATCGATGAAGACACGTATCGAGGTCTTCAGATATTCAGCACCATCTCGCACCCAAGCAACTTCAAAAAGGGGGTGCAGGGCAGCAACAAGGAGGGGTTCAGTCTATTCCACGTGTTCAGCAAGTGCTCGAGCAAAGTTGGGCAGAAAATGATGAGGTAGGTCTTTTGGTTGCTAGTAATTAAACTAAGTATGCACAAAAAAGGACTCCGAAATTAATATGAACGTCCGCATTTGTGTACCCCATTTCCACTGTGTGTAAATGTATTATATTAGTCTTATGGTGAACTCATCTTCGATGAAAAGTACTATAGTCAGTACGTCCAAATTATGAAAAGATGAATGAAATGAGGATCTGGTAAATGGATCTACTAAAATATTTATTTTTACATGTGAGTACCTTTAATTTAAGTCACAGTCACGACTGACTATCAGTTTTGTGACAAAATATAATATGCTGTTTGACATTGTAAGTTTTGTGACAACTGCAAACCAGTCTTTTATCGTACACATTTGAAACGTTTGACGACCGGTCTGGCCTAGTGGGTAGTGACCCTGCCTATGAAGCCGAAGGTCCTGGGTTCGATTCCCAGCCAGGGCATTTATTTGTGTGATGAGCACAGATATTTGTTCCTGAGTCATGGGTGTTTTCTATGTATTTAAGTATTTATATGTATATATCTATTATATATATCGTCGTCTAGTACCTACAACACAAGCCTTGCTGAGCTTGCCGTAGGACTAGGTCGATTTGTGTAAAATTGTCCCGATTTTTTTTTTTTTTTTATATAATCATCTCATTTCCCATCAAAATACTCATATTATACAACGTCGACATAAGTAGCTAGAACATTCATTTTAGCTACGTTATGATAAAAAAAAAAAAAACAATTTTGGGTCTAATTAAAAAGGGTAAATATGATAATTAACATAATTCCTGCAAAAAAAGTACTGTATACGCAAAAAATCAACAAATCCTCACACCGTGAAGAGTGCTGATGCAGCACCCGACCACGGACCTGGGCACCATCAAGCGCCGCCAGGATGCCGTCGAGTTCTTCATGAAGCCCCAGAGTGACACCATCATGAGGAACATGTGTTCTTCGCTGAGGTTCATCAAGAATGTTAACGTGAGTACCATCTTCTGAACCAGTTTTAAGAACTTCGGAAATACAACTGAAATACGAGTAGGGGAGCCTTGGGAAACACTTTATAAATGCCTTTACATTCGCTATTTACGTTGATTTATAAGAGAATCTAGTAAATTGAGGGTGTTGTCATAACTAATAACTACGCCCTTAATTTACTAGATTATATAATAAATAAACCTACATAGCGAAACTCCCCTACTTGACAAATTTTGAGTCGCAGTTTTTTCGAGGTACCTACTGTAAAGCGATGTGAATAGGCACAGACATACCCTTACTTGGGATGAGGTGTACCTATACATTGTTTGTGTTATGAATCCATACTAATACTAAACTAATACACTTATATCGTAATCCATACTAATATTATAAATGCGAAAGTAACTCACTCTGTCTGTTTTTTACCTCTTCACGCTTAAACCGCTGAACGAATCTAACGCTCTTAAAGACCCGTCTTTAAGATCTATCTACTATCAAAAGTACGGTCATGGGATAAAAAATATCCTATAATCCTTTCTCGTAGCTCAAACTCTCTCCATGCAAAATTTTATCCCTATTCGTTCAGCGATTTAAGCGTGGCTGGCCGAAAAAGTCGCGAGCAAAAGTTAGTACCAATTACTATAACTCCATTTGTAATAAGAATACGAGTATGTGCGAGACATAAAAAATGTAATCTCTTCAATACTAAAACAGTTAAATTACTGCACACTCTCATTCATAATATTTTTTTCAGGGAATTTTGACTAAAATAAAGGAGCTGTCAGCAAAACCATATCAATGGAAGTCACTGTATAACGTTAGTATAAACATTATTCGAAGTAACTTTCAACAATCGTTTAACTCAAAATGCGAGCCGAATTATTTTTTTATGGATAATAATACTTCAGTGACATAATTTTATTCTTAACAATGTTTATCTACGAGTAAACTTACTTATGTCCTGTGCAAAACAATACATTAGCCCATATTGAATTTATACACAGTATAAAGGTAAAATAATGAATTCGAGCAATGCGGTCGGTACATTTTCCATGCGTATCGCGAAAATTTTAATTAAAAAATTGCCTAGTTCGCGATAAAAAACCAAACAGATGACTTGATTCCCGGTAAGGTAAACCTTCAGTATATCATTGGCCGAGCGACTTGTCAAATATTTTTCTGCACTAGTTTAAATATAGCTAGAATTAATTGTCTGTCCTTTCCAGACCCTATACAACGCAGTCCTGATCTGTGAGATGTGTGAAACCGCTGGTAAATCCAGCGACTTCCTAGAACAACTGGCCGCATTCGACAATAATAAACTTTATGAAGTATGTACACTTGCACACTTCATACGATATCCTTTTGCGTCAAGTCCGTAAATGCTTATGGATCCTGCTGATTATATGACTTATAAATCTCGGACAGAATTGTACAAAATTTAACAACTATACTATAGGTATTAAGTCACGGTCGAGGCTTTGAACTTTTCTAAAGTTTATAAAAACATAACAGCTAGAGACTTTAACTTGTCTTTAAAATGTTATCACATTTGGATTATCTTGTCTTAATCCTTTCGCCGCCATTGACTTGATATGTAGTCAACATTTCGTGACCCACACGCTAAGACTTGATATCTCAAGGCTTGCACCTACGTACTGAGAGATTTATTTTCGCTTATTTGCAAAAACATTTCGTGTGTGACGCACGTCAGATTTTTTGTCGTGGCGGCGAAAAGGCTAAAATGTTTTTGATACACATTTACAGACACTTCTTGTTAAAACGTCTCTTCACTTCACTTTTGGAGACACTTAAGTTCTTCTTCTTTAAAAAAAATATGGCTTCCATCAATAAATCAATCGATGATTTCACCAGTGTCAAGTAGAATAACATATAAGTTTGCCCTTAGAGCATGACGTTGTTCGGTAGTAGGCCTTGCGTTTTGTAAAATGGTAGCTGGACTTTACAGAAAGCTAAGAGGCGGCCGTGACCCCCGGATTGCCGGGTGATGACCAAAATAGTGGTGAAACACGTTTTGAAATCTATTCTTCATTAACTGCACAATTCTGCGTTAGATCACTGCATAGTTAATACGCTATCAATATTACACACTAAACTATGTTTGAACAAAAAACAAAAAATATATTTTCAAGTCCACTTCGCCATTTTGAGGTTCAACCGTCAATCCTCGACACTTAAGTTGTCTATGAAATGTTTGGTTTACATTCAGAGTCTCTTAACTTGTCTTTGAAATGTTTGGTTCTCATTTGGACTCTTAAGTTGTCTCGGAGGAATTATCTGACACTTTCATATATTCGTTGTCAGATATATCGGAGCTGTGGAGGTTGTCACAAATACCTGAATAATTGAATATGCACTTTATCGCCTTGACAATAGAGGGCTTGTTCAGATATTAGTGACTCTTTTGGCGACTATACATTCGGACTTCCCGAATTCACCTTAGTCTTATATATTTTTAGATGGCGTTATATATGAACAGAATAATAGATTTCGACCTGTCGAAGACGGAACGAAAGTTTACTGTCAAAGCTGGGGTGGACCAAGAACTTGATAGGAGTATGACACAATGTTCTCAATTATAATTAAAAACTTATACTTATTCAATCCATCCATACTAATATCCACATCCATATCCATCCATATCCATACTAATATTATAAATGCGAAAGTAACTCTGTCTGTCTATTATCTCTTCACTCTTAAACCGCTTAACCAATTGAAATGAAATTTGGTATAGAAAGAGTTTTTAGCTATGAGAAAAGATATAGGATATTTTTTATCCCGCTATCATAGTTTAATGACGGGCATGGCTGGCCGACGAAGACGCGAGGAAAAGCAAATTATTTATATCTTACTAAAAAAATGTTAGTAAATGTCTATGTCCCGACTGATTCATCGTTTAAGAGCCGAAACTACAGAAGCTACAATTGAAATTTTCAGTTTGTGTTTCAAGGGAGTATGATAAATTCAACTTACAGGAGTACTCGTAAGAGTCGAGTCTATATATTTTATATGAATAAGGTTAAGGAATATGGCAAGGCAAGTAACTGGTAAAAAGTTTTATAATTCTAGACAAATTAATTAATTAAACAGAATAAACTTACCTAAAGAAATCAAAGAAAATATAATCATATCATCATTCCAATGCCATATTTTCATCATTACCATGCCATCTTTTCATCATAGTCATGTCATCTTTTCATCATTATCATGCTATCTTTTCATCATTACAATGCCATCTTTTCATCATTATCATGCCATCTTTTCATCATCACGCCATCTTTTGAACAGAAAAGCAAACAATGGCTAGTCTCCACGGCCTAATGTCTGAAACGGCCAAGGTGGAGCTGGAACGACTACCTCCCTTCGTGGAGGAATGCACGATGCTGTACATGCCGCATCTGGGGTACCTGCTGGGAGTCAAGACCTGGGCTGAAGAGCTGACTATGGAAGAGAAGCAGTTGCCTGACATGAAGTTTATGGTGAGAACTCACAGGAGCTACCAAAAGCGTAGGGTCAATGTTTTTCTTAGGCATTACATACGCAGTTAATATGCACTTGCGTTTTCTTCATGAGATTGCTGGTAGCCTAGCGGTAAGAGCGTGAGACTTGCAATCCGGAGATCGCAAGTACGAACCCCCGCTCAATGAGTTCTTCAGAACTTATGTACGAAATATCATTTAATATTTACCTGTCCCTTTTCTGTGAAGGGAAACATCGTGAGGAAACCGGACTAATACCAGTAAGGCCTAGTTTAACATCTGGGTTGGAAGGTCAGATGGCAGTCGCTTTCGTAAAACTAGTGCCTAATACGCCAAATCCTGGGATTAGTTGCGAAGGGAACCCCAGACTCTCATGAGCCAACACAAGGAAAATGATGTTTTTTTTTTCATGTGGTCAAAGGAAAGCTGTCAAATTCAGTTCTACTTAAGTCGATAGGTAAATGATTATTATTGTTGTTTTTTCAGTTTCAAAATAATGACTACATTCACTACAAGAGCAGAGGATGCGAAGGTTAGTGAAAATCTTACTTAAAAAGTTACTGTACCTCACAGAGTTTTCACGAAATAATATTAAAATGTATAAATAATAATTACAATAATTCTCTCTACCCTTAGCTCTTTGCACCAGTGTTGCCCCTGAGCCATCTTGATTGTCGCTTTTTATGGGGACCCATCTCGCACAGGGCGAGTCACCGTCTGCCGGAAATAAAATTGTATACCATTTTATTAGGCAGACGTCCGGTTTTTTATCCAATAGCCCAGTTACTACGCTAGTCTATCCTTTCCAACCAAACACCTGGTACATTCTAGATTCCATTAAAAATCTATAGTCCTTACACTATGGCGGGTGCTGTCTCCTTGCGCGTCTCATTACACGGACAGGAGCAACATCCGCTTAGTATTCATTTACATTTCATTAAATTGTCGAAAGGGCCTCTGCGCGTTAGCTCGATCTGGCTCCGCGTACGCCTCCCAAATGTCCGGAACACCATTGTTCCGTGTACGGAAGATACTTAGGTATAACTACGTTTACTTTAGGACCTTACCTCCTTATTCATAAATGTATCAGTTATGACTTTAAAATAAATTAACTAATTTTCATCTTTTATTAAAGTTAAAAGGTTATAATTAAAAAGAATTATAGCGGTTTAATTTTTTTGTAAAGAAACTCAATATCTAAGTAGGCAATATGCAAAAGACGGTAGTCAAAAGCAATAAAAAGTATGTTTCAAAATTCCAGAATTGGATGTGATGATAGGCGACACATACCCTGAGATCGTGGCACACGAAACTCGCATCATGCTGCGCCTGACCGCCATCATACTAGACAACCTCGGGACGCTGGCGGCTTGCGTCGACGCATGCGCTGAGTTGGACTGGTAAATAATCTTATTGGACCTAGTGGCCGTGTGGTGCCGGCTGACTAGAACAGCACCACCCCATCTTCTCCCGCGGGTGTCGTAGGAGGCGACAAAGGGAAAAAGCCGACGGATGGGCAGCAGCTACCGTCGAAACCAGCTACAGCTACTGCGGTCGCCAACCCACCTGCCAAGAGTGGCGACTATGAAAACAATGACTATGAAAGATGATGCAAGTCATATTTGAGGGAGGCTCTATGTCCAGCAGTGGAAGATTTAGGGCTGAAATGGTGATGATTATGATGATGATGATGATTGTCTCTAAACAGCGACTAGCTAGCCTAATATGGTCGGGTATTTATCATTTGTCACAATATCTGTCACGCTCCAACAACTATGTCAGTGCGAAAGTGACGGATAGCGCGATAGACGATAAAACTGCAACCATCCGTTCAGAAATACCGGAGGACTGTGTTTTATTACCAATATTTTGTTCCCGAGAAAAGCACAGGAACAATTCGTCACTACTTTGAAAAAATGTCGTATCTGACACAGATAGTCCAATTTGAAACGCAGTAACTCTGTATTCATCTCATACAATTACGTCATTTTTCTTTTGAATGCCAGAATTAGTTACGGGGTTTTTCAAAGTAGTGACGAAATATTCGTGATGAACACAAATACATGCCCGTACCAGATACTTCGCTGTATGGTCTTGCGCATATTCTTTACTAAAACCATTTACAAGCATGACATCCTCAGTATGGTCCATAGGGAACTAGCCTACAGTAATTTGCTTCAGAAACAGATACACACACAACCGTATAATTTGTCACACTGTTTACAACACTGACTATTGATCTTTACAGCATTATAGCAATTTCCAAAGTTTCAAAAGAGTACAACTTTGTGCGTCCCACCATGTCTCCTGACAAGATCATAGACATCAAAGATGGCCGGCATCCGCTGCATATCCTGACCACAGACAACTTCGTCCCGAATGATGCCCAAGTACGGTCCCTAACCTCTACTTCTCTTCCAAACACAGGCTTAAGATGTTTTTCAAAAACGGTAAAGCATAGTGAAACGTTATCTACATAGAATCAGAAGTAACAGGCGCGGTGGGAATTTACTCAACGCGGGTGACGCCAATCCGGCCACTGTGGGTCGCGTTAGAAGAGGCATATATCCAGCAGTGAACGTCATTCTACTGATATGATGATGATTTGTCTAGCCACAAAACCGTCAATTAGTGGCGGCAAATAGGCTCGGATGTATCCGACAGAAATCCGGCGTGCGAATCCGACTGATCTCGCTAACCCATGCTTAAGTCTAGTGGCGTCCAGGGCGGTGTGTTGAAGTAGTACAGTAGTGACAGATGTGATGATGATCCATTAGCAGTGGTTTTGATGTTTGGTTCTCATATATATGCTTTAGATGAACGAATATACTTTTCTACAGGCCAGTGCTGGGGCTTGTGCACGGGTGCTGACAGGTCCCAATGCGAGCGGGAAGTCTGTGTATATGAAGATGATTGGTAAGTGACACCATAGGAGGTCCCTAATATACTGTGCTTCGTGTACTGTATATACTGTGTTGAGTGTGCCAAATTACACTCATCCTATGCTGATAACCGGACATTACGCCATATAAAATAAAGTCTACTGTTCTTGAACAGCTGACTGCTAAATCGCACGCAAGTTTTGATTATGGTTATACTTCTGCAGCCAAGACGTCCGCCTCACCATTATTCTAGATGTATGGGGGCTGAATGGGTTTTGCTCATCCTATTATAGTCCCTTATACAACCCTGGAAACCCAGGATGTTTGGTTAACGATACATACCCTACATATGGCAACTTTGATCTAAGGAGCAGAGCCTTCCTTGAAAAATAGCTCTACATAGTTTTGGCAAACCTTGATTTATCAGTGAAGCTGCACTTTCTAACGCTGAGCTCACCATGGCGAATTGGTACCAACCCAAACGGGTTGCAAGCATTTAAGACTGCCAGCTGCCATTGACTTTATAGCATTACTTTCCTTATCATTCATATAACATAAATTATGCTCAAGGTTTACCATCATCTCCAACCAGCAGTATTTTTTATGTCCCAGGACTGATCGTCTATCTGGCCCACATCGGTAGCTTCGTCCCGGCGCGCCAGGCAACAATAGGTGTGGTGCGGCATATCCGCTCCCGTCTCCAAGCAGCTGAGTGTGTGGCCACACACATGTCGGCTTTCCTTATAGATCTGAAACAGGTACCTGTTCGTAGTAAATTTGTTTCATCTCGGCTTTAACCGCTTGCTTTCGTTGTAACTTCTGTATACCATGTATTCTGTCCATGACTGTCTACTGGAAGACGGAGTCAAAACACGAAAAAAGTCGTTCATCGGTCAACTTACTTAAAGTACATAAAACCTATCTCTTGGAATCTGAAAACTCTAAAGCCCCATTTAGACCATGCAAGAACTTGTATACGATTTTCATTACACTGCGGGCTATCGGCGTACGGCGAATTTGATCGCCTTATATAATCCCGCAATGTAATGAAAATCGTATACAAGTTCTTGCATGATCTAAATGGGGCTTAAATATAGTGACCGACCGTATGTCCTTTATTTTAGATATAGGCAAACATACAACCTCTTCCTTTTTGTTATTAAAGTTAAAAATCAAGTGGAACTTATGAGTATAGTTTGGTATTTGGTACTCGTAAATTTTATCCGGTAAGGCAAGTGTTTTGCCGGATATGATGGATCATTGTTTGCCACATGGGCCTTCTTGACACTAAAGGCTTGACTGCAGAGAACACTAGGTTAGACCATTAAATCTACTCATGGATTTCTTAAAATTTTCACATGACATGACATGTAGGTGCCTATCAGTGGCGGCGCGTTAATTTTTATCTTAGGCAACACGGAGCCGATATGTTTTAGCCTTTTCTTCTTGAACCCAAGGAAAACCGTTGAACTGCAGTAAAGTTAGTCAAGCCGATGGGAATCGGCTTGTATAAACGCGCCACCACTGGTGCCTACCCAATAGTAGTAGCTCTTAAATTTGCCTTCAGAACAAATCTTTTCACCAGACACCTTTTTCTAGATGGAACTAGCTCTCCAAGAATCCACCTCCGACTCCCTAATCCTGATCGACGAGTTCGGGAAAGGCACCTCCGAAGTGGACGGCCTGTCCCTGCTAGCCGCCTGTCTGAACACGTTCCTGTTCCAAGGGGACGCGTGTCCACACATCTTCTTGTCCACACACTTCCTCAACATCAGGGAGTATATCATGGACACTCCGTTGGTCAAGTTTTTGGTATGACTTCAAACAGCCTACCATTCTTTAGGGTCTGAGACTCAGATCCCTTAGAAGCTAAACGCTGCGATATTTAAGATATTCGCTAGCAGACGTTTCTGCATAATAAATATTAATTTAGAAAGGGGTAGCACATTGTTATCGATGAATTCTCAATATGAATTGAGACTTCGATGCCGTTTAGTGTTCAACAAGCTGGCGGTAGATGTGTTTACACATCACCCATGATGACGTATACGTCAAGGGATAGATAGAAAAATTTGACAAGTCTCAGCGGTACTCGTATAGCACATTTGGTAGTGCACTGGGCTAGTGATCCAGTGGTTGTGGGTTCGAGCCCCGCTGCGAGTCAAGTTTTTCTATTTTTCTTTCGATTTAAATATCGAAGATATTCGCTAGCAGATGTTACTGCATAATAAAAAATAATTTAGCTAAACGCTGCATTCCACTCAGGCCCCTCAGGACTTAGTCTCTACAAACCATTGAACTATGTTCTTCTCTTACTTTCCTAGCGTTTCGAACACGTGATGGACGGAGACGCCCCAGTGTTCCTCTTCAGGGTGATAGAAGGCTGCGCCGACAGCAGCTTCGCACTTCAGGTGGCGCGGGCCAGTGGCGTAGATGCCAGCGTGCTCGACAGGGCCGCTGAAGTTGCTAGTAGCATGAAGGTGACTACATAATATGCTAATTTCTCAAAATAAGGGTAGGTAAAAAGAGCCTACGCAACTTGTTTATTCTGTGCGCAACTAAGAACAACTACGTAATAGTTTTTTGTTATACAAGGGAGTAAAGTTAGTATTTACCTTCTCGTGCTATTATTGAGACCCGAGCTAGCGAAAGATTCCAAAATCGAATCACGAGCATAGCGAGTGGGTTAGTAACATTATTTAAATATAACTCGAGAACGGCTAACCCGATCTTCATGATTTATTATTTGTTGGATTTGTCTCCCAGAATATCATAATAACTATTAATATAAAATAAAAAAAATGCTGTTCGTTGTTACGAAGTTCGCGGGGTCAGCTAGTTACACGTATATTTTCATGCGATATTCCTGTATGATTTATCACTATGTATTCATTTTAAAGTATATATTCCTACTCTCTACCTTCTATTTCAGAACAACGGTCTACCAGCACCGAACAAGAAAATCACAGCAAAATTAAAGGCGTTCACAGAAATAATCACGTCAGATCTCGCCGAAGACATTTAATATAATAAAATTTGCTTATAAACATTGATATTCCTCGCAGCTTAGCAACTAACAACAATATTCTTATAAAATCTTTAAATAAAACATAATCACAACTTATTTCTGTACCCCATTTGAAAAACAATCATAAAAGGGTATAGTCGGGTAAGTATGGCGAAACTGCCCTTAGAGTAAAGAATAACTTCTTTTTACTTGGTTTATACTATTGACCTTTACATATCTACATATGTTTTCTATTTTTTTTTTAACACGTTCTCCTCCGGTCCTGTTTTACTAAACGCTTATAATATGCCGGTAGATATTATCCTGATCACTCAGAGCATGCCACTGGCATTATACGAAATTTATATTCCTATGCCACTGTCATAAGTCAAGTTCTTACCCAGTCCTATGCCAGTGGTATACGAATACGAACGTTTTTAACACAACTTATGTGTCACTGGCGTGGGGCGTAAATTTATTTGGACACACTTACGTGATACCGGCATACGAGGACGATCTTTTTAGACACAAATACGTGTCACTGGCATAGGAGTTTGATAATTTTTGATCACAGACCTTATGTCACTGGCATTGGAGAAGGTTTAATAAGATCACAGACGCTGTGTCATCGGGGCTGAACGTGTTAAGAGATAATTCAATATTATTTTTTTAGAAATCGACCTAAATTGTATATACAAATAACAAAGAAATAAGTTTTTTTTTTCTTGTTACCTATGGATTTTTTTTGTACGGTTTGAGGCTTAATTTTTGGTGAAAGCACTACATATGTAAAGGTTAATAACCCAGTAAAAGAAAATTATTTTTTAAGCTAAGGGCAGTTTTGCCATGCTTACCCGGCTATACCCTTTTGTGACAGTTTTTCATTAGTCACATATTTCATCATAGTAATACAAAATCTCGGGCACAAATAGATTAGCACATTGATAATACCACAAGTAATAAATACAGGCATAATACATTATGGCCACGTCTAAAAATATGTATACATTAATGAGACAAAAACATGTATACAAGACTACACGCTACTGTATAAGTCGTGGCTACATGTTTTTCACATATCAAACGTATTAATATTATTAGACGCGGCTGTGTTGATATTAACTCTGCATCTCTGGAATGTGTCATATATATTAAATACACATATAGTTAGATCATATTAATTATTTATTTGCCAAAAAGCAGTAATTCGTATTAAAGTATTCTTACTTAAAAGCTGTCAATTATTTTATTAATATTATATAGAATAACCAACTATTTCTTGCCGTTCATATGCTGTACTTTGAACCACTCTTAAAACCACGATTATATTATATGACTCGTCTACTGATCGTATTAGCAAAGGTCTTCAACATATTTTTAAACAAACTGTGCTTTTGTTACGAATCGGTTGAATGGACAAGAAATTACTGATTCATTCATGGCATTTGACGATTGTGACAGCACTATAAAAAAAATAGGCTTTTTATATCCCATTTGAGTCACACATACGTAATTCTTTCATAAAATACGCATTATTATATTTCTTAACTACGTCATCCTCTAGCCGCCCGGAGACCTATAACATATCTCCCATTGAATACTATTTTGAATTATAATTATGACAAAACATAGTTGCATTTGGCCTGGCTAATTTTTGATCTCTGGCCGGCTAGAGGTTATAACTGATCATTTAATGACATGTCCCCCAGATTACCAACTGAGGGTTAGATACTTAAGTCCATTCGCATATTTATTGACCCAAGCGGCCTTTTTTAATAATGGCAGACATTGACTTGTGCTAAATAGACAATATGACATTTTGGTATGACACATGGACCATTACGTTTTTCTATGTCATGGAGTAAACCACATATAGGGTTCCGCGTTATCCACCGATATAATTTTCACACAACTTTAAAGAAAGCTTCGTATTATTAACCTATTAAAGAAAACTTACTTTCCATTTCACGAGAAACACAATTCTCGATAAAACATTAATGTAGTATTTTTTTACCTTTTTGAACGTTTTACATCTCGCGTCAATATATGGCGTACACGCGAACGTTACAGCTCATGAAGGACGAATATAAAAGTCATTATCTATCAGCAGGAAAATTGCATTGACAGCATCCACCATAATAAATGTATGTGCCGGTACGACACCTTTAGGTTTTTAGCGTTTAAAGGGTTTAATTAACCTTTTCAGGCATCGGTGGCGTGGTAAACACGACAGACACGTTTAGGTGTTCTTAGCGTTAAAAGAACGCCCATGTGCTGTAGTTACAATTTGCAATAAACGCTTCATAAGCGCTCCGTGGTTACATGGCGAACCAGCCAGCGCGGCTAGATTATACGAGAGGATTATATGGACTTCATCTGCTGCATGAGCTCTTCCAGAGACAGTTCGGAGGCCGCCACAGCGCCTCCAGTGCTGGACTCGGGGGTGCTGTTATCTACCGGTATGCTGTATGCTACCTGCAATGAAATAGGATAATATTTAAATTTATAAAAATTTGAATATTTATCTTAATACATTGAGCGCTAGGAACCCGCCAGTCGAATTCTATATTCGTAGCGTCTTTTCGCTACACAAGCAAAATACACGTGTTTCGGCTACGGTCGTAGCGAATGGTGGCACTTAATGTGTTAAACAAAGAAACAATAATAAAGAATATTCGCTAGCAATATGCTAAGATGAAGCCATTTCGTGGTACTTTTTTTGTATTCCGTTTTTTTTTATATAATATGTCTTGTGTTTGTGTTTACGAATAAACAAAGAAATGCATTATATAATAGTCGGAACATACCCGTTGTATAATAACTACAAAAACTGATAATGACGGTGTTTTTCGGTTAGATTTGTAATTATTTTATATTCGCATACATAATACAAAACCGGCCAAGTGCGAGTCGGACACGTGCACGATTTTGTCCATTATCTATAAAAATAGCAAAAAAAGACGTTTGTTGTATGGAGTTGTTGTATTCAGTTTTTTAAAGTTTGTTATTTATAGCGGCAAGAGAAATCCATGTCTAAATTTCCACTGTCTAACTATCACGGTTCATGAGAATCAGTCCAGTGACAGACGGACGGACAGCTGATTATTAATAATAGGGTTGTGTTTTGCCCTCTGAGTATGAATGCCAAAAATAAAAAAAAATATATAAGGGCCTTCACAGTAAAAAAAAATGTAACGTCATACTGACCTGAATACCATCCACCAATTTCAAGTTGGAGATATCTTCTTCTTCAGGGCAGTTTTCATCCACCAAACTAATTCCTGAAAAAAATATATGAAAAAAGTCAAACATAAAATTAATTAAGTACCAAACATGGCTTACATCAATAATGATGATTTTGCCAAATATATCAAAGTGACACTGATCGTAGCAAATCAGTAAAATAACATAATACGAGATGGTCCTTAGAGTAGTAGACCTTTCTCTACAAGGTCTACCGAACAACGTCATACTCTAAGAGCAAACTTGATATGTTATTTTTCTTGTTTTTATTTTTATTTATATAGACAACAGGCAGTCATTTACAATGATGAGTAATAATATCGTAATAGACCTTGGGAATAATATCTTCTTTTAAAATATGGCTTTCATCAATAAATCAATCGATGATTTCGCCAATGTCAAGTAAAAGTTACAAATAAGTAAGATAAAATATCAAGTTTGCTCTTAGGGTATGACGTTGTTCGGTAGTAGGCCCTGCGTTCTGTAAAGTGGTAGCTGGACTTTACAGAAAGCCAAGAGGCAGCCCAGACCTCGGGACGCGTTTTGAAATCAATTCTTCATTAGCTGCACAAATTCTGCTTTAGATTACTGCATATATAAGCTATCAATATTACAGACTAAACAACGTTAATGAATAAAAAACTAAAAATATAATCTCAAGACGACTTCGCCATTTTGAGGTTCAACCGGAGATCCGTGAATAATATCTTTAGAAGCCATATTTTAATAGTACATTACTTCAGAGGCCGGGAATCCGTTTTCACGACGAGGCATGTATAGTGCTTTTGTTGGTGCTCAATCATACAATGAAATAAAAGAAATGCTTCAAAAAATTTAATTTGCTAAATCACAACAAACAAAGAAATCGAAATGTATTATAAATTAACATCAGCTGTTTGCTATGACACCCGCCATCTTTGCCTCTGTATGGATAATCATCGAAAAATAAAGTTATATGAAATTCCATCTCCGTCCCCTTCAGTTGTCGCACCCAAAAAACTATACTTCCGAGTCTATTATAAGGAATGTAGAGACAATATTTCATTGCATGTTTGAGAAAAAGATTTTTCATTTCTCATGCTGGGAAAGTGGGTCATTGTTTATCTACTATGCGGGTGGAAAGTGATACGTTTCCGCCCTAGGGTCGCAACTTGGCATGTTTCTATTAGTTCTCCCCTTGTGAGCACTCAGTAGAACAAAGTGGCGAAAATAACCTTATTTACCGACGCCAGAAAAAGTACATTAGAATAGTTCTTTCTCTTAAATTATAGGAATTTATTGTAGCGATTATCATGTATAAAATATGTCAATTCATTCAAATATATTTATTATTCGGTTCAAATATTTAAGTGTCTTGATATTACAGTAACAAAAATGAATAAACATACCAAGTTTTTTTTAAACTTTAAAATGCGCAGCGCAGCGCATGCTTTTATTGGAAATATTCCCTTCTTATTAGTCATTATTACATTGAATAGGACCATTTTATCACAAATTCTATTACTTTATACATAAAACAAACCTTAAATTTTAAAAATAAAGGGTCGCGTTTTTCGATAAAACTAAAATGCTGTTTTAGACACCCATTAATTCGCCAATAACGCGCGCGAAAAAAAAGATTCTTTCCGTTATGACACTATCTGTGGACAATTATGCTGCAAGAAAAAAGTTAGAGGCTCCAGCCTCTGCGCAACTCTTGAAAACACTTGGAAAGTAAACAAAGTATAGTTATATTTTGAAATTTATAATTACGGGTTATTCAAGCGATTCTAAAATCGACCTAACACCTGACGGAATTAGAAATAAAGCTCAAGTTATCATGGAAAGCCTCCTACCGCAAGTTTCAATAGAAAATCGTATCAGTATTGTTATCGTATCAGTTAACTTGTATGAAATGGCGGTCCGAGAATATTGTGTGAAATCTTTGTCAGAATGTGTGCTGATCCTTTATATATTTCAATGATTAATCAATACAACTTAAACCTTCAGCTCCATGCTTCAACTTAAACAAGCTGATGTGGTAAGATTAGTCTTTTAGTCAGTCATTTTATTATCTAAGAGACTTTTTTTTTTTTACTTTCTTCTTGCTCTTATTTTACTTTCCTCGCATTCGAAATGAAAAATAGTATGCTTAACTCGAGTAAAAATCACTAATTTCCGACTCGCACTATTAACACTCTCACTTCGTTCGAGCGACAAACTACCTCGTCGTCAATGAGTGGCTTTCTACCCTTGATTAATCTACTATTCCGTTCCGGCTCACCCCACTCGTTGTCGGCGTGCACGGGCGCGGCGTCCTCGGTGACCTCGGCGGCCAGCTCCACCGCCGGCCGCGCGCGCGCCTCCGTCTGCCGCGCGTGGCAGTGGCTGTCGTCGCACTGCGTGTTGGGCTGAGGCATACAATAGTACATTGTACAACAAGGGAAAATTAGTAACTTATATGGGCTCAAAATCAAAATACACTTTGAAAACTAAAATCAAACTGTATGCACTAACTCCGCGATTAGACATGCTGGCTCGTCATTCGCCTCGCTATTCGTCAAAACGTTTGACGAAACTTTGCCTATACAAACTAAACAAAATAAAACTATTTGTAATAAATACTAAACATTTAATTGCAGTGAAATTTAATATAATGATATGTTTTATACATATTAAAAGTTGGTTGTAGCATACTTTTCAAGATATGAAATACACCTTGGCTAATTGGAAATATCCTCAGTCCGAAATGAAGTATGAGTTCTATATTTTAAAACTAAACTTAACAGCCCGTGGGAGGTTATAACTGTTTTTTACGCTCGCCAGTACCTAAAAACGCCATTGACGAGCAAATGTGATGAAAAATAATAAACTTAAACGAATTCTGATTCCGATTCCAAGAAAGCAATTTTTGTATACAGACATTGCGCACCACCCTGTTGCATAATTATTTGTAACTAATTTAACTAATAGTATTAGCGGAACTCTCTTTCCAATAGTTATACTTATACGAAATAAAATAAGAGCAGGTTAGTCGCTAATATTATGTAACAGGTTCCAAGTTTAGTGTTTTATTATTAGCAGTGATCGATTAATTGGATTAAATAGGTGGTAAATGACCTCAATCATTGTGTTAATATGGATACGCCCCGGGAATCCGGGCTTTATGTTGTTAGAAAAGGCAAAAAATACAATGTGTATTTTTTATTACACTTTAAAACATCTGAGTAGCTGATAAACACGCGTGCTCACTCGCCGTTCTTTTGTCCGAATCGAACAAATGCGCACAAGTGTTCCCACTGACAGCTGATTTGCTCCCACCAAAGCGGCACATTTTGTACCGTTTGAATAAAAGCTCGGCGAGTAAGTAAAAATACATTACAGACCATTTAAATTATTTTATTTTTGTTCCGTATCGCGGGAAATTCTCGTATCTATATTAACTTTTCTACATGATATCCCGCGAGGGAGAATCCAAATAACCGATCAGTCTTTTATTAACAATGCATGGTTACCTTCAAGCTCATCATAGGGAAGAAGTCTGTGAGCGCGCTGTACCCCAGGTAGTGGCTCACTGTCCCGAACCCTAACAGCTGCTTCAGTGTGTTTTGGACTGGAACAATTTAGAGCGAGGTAAGTAATTTTATTAACCCTTTAACGCCCAAAAGCAACTGTGGTCGTGCGTTCAAGCTTCCTCGCGGCTCGAATGTCCTAATGATTCTTGTTAACAAACAAATACAAAAAGACGATGTTGTTGGGTGGTCATTTTTGTATTACAATTTTGGACTTGCCCCAATTTTAAAATTTTAAAGGGTTAAACCTTCACACACCCTGTTCCACCACTATCAACCGATAACATAACCTAGCTATGTTAGCCTAGAGGGGGTAATGTTATAATAGCCACGCTTGGCAAGCAGGGTGGCGATCGTTGTACGCTCCACCAGTCTAAATTAAAGGACTTTGCTGCCCTCAAGTAGTCTCTGGTCGTAATTTAGGTACAATACCCGGGCAGCATAAGGGTAATGTCGTAATTGCCACGTTTACACAGGTTGGCTATAATTAATATTTACATATCAAATTATTTTTTATTATGCAGAAACGTCTGCTAGCGAATATCTTCGATATTTAAATCGAAAGAAAAATAGAAAAATTTGTGGTTGTGGGTTCGAGTCCCGCTGCGAGTCAATTTTTTCTATTTTTCTTTCGATTTAAATATCGAATTTACATATCAAACCGCGAGGAAGATGATGAAAAAATTTCGGGTCTTTTCAAAATTGGCGAATAATTCCGGAAATTGGCTCTTATAATGACACCCTAGTGAATCGTCAATTATTGGCCAATTTTCAATAACATTAAAAATGAATTAAGGGAATCTAGAAAGGCGTCAAGCACTGCATCACTACTGGCCACCTTTTACTATAATTCATTCTGATTACCTACATAATACAAGGTAACCAGTTATTAGAACAAATGATTTTTATTATGTACCTACTTAAACTCCGCGATTAGACATGCTAGCTCGTGACTCGCCTCGCTATTCGTCGAAACGTACGACGTGACTTTGCCTATACAAAAACGCGATGCGAGGGACGAGAGGAATAGCGAGACGTCCGCGTACACACGCGTGCTCGTGTTTTGCCTCGTTACTCGTGCGAATGTGTGGCGGTAGCAAAAGATTCAACATGGTTTGGAAACCGTGGTTTACTTACCAAGGAACCCAGCGACGATGCCCATAGTGGTGGGCAGGCTGGCTGCGCACACGCCCTCTCGCTTCAACGTGCGCTCGTCGATCTTGGACGCCACCACCAGAGGCGGCGCGCACTGCAACCACGACCACATAAGACATTACACACACATATTTGTAATACGCTTGTGAAATTAGGAGATACGCAAGATAACGAAAGTCACCGACATTCATATCATTTATTTTAACCTGTGACACTTTAATTTCAACCTAAGCAGTCGACTTTAAGGTTCATATGGTATGGAATGTGTCAAAACTCGAGCAAAGAGGGAACAGCTATTTCAACATTGGGGTTACTCAATGGCCGATGTAGGAGTCTTCCAGTCGATATTGGCGGAACCCCTGTCCAAACCGGCAATATTTAGTTTTTTGACACTTGACCGATTTGTTTTTGTAATTTTATTTTTAAGTATATTTTTGTATTGTATAATAATATAATGAAGATACTACTATGTAGATGTCTAACGGAGCCGACATGGTCTTAGAGACAAGGGCTAGGAACCTTAAAAAAAATATATAACATATTTGGGATTTCTGGGAAACGTATTCGGATTGGTGGGGCCTGGAGAAGGGTTAATATTAACTATAAGAGTATACTCGTATTATTCTCACAATTGGCAGTGGGCTGTGGCGCTACAGCAAAACACGATATTCGTAAATTTCGAGCGATTTTCTATCACTCTCGTGACACCTTAATTATGCACTATGCTCGAAAGCATAGTCAGAAGAAAGGACCAAAAACTACCGGACGCGGAGTGGGTAGACCTCCAACAAGGTTCGATGACTTCGACAAAGTCGGGCGAACCTGCTACAGCCAAACAGCGCAGGACCGGTCGTTTTTAGTAGTTCGTAGGCTTCAAGGGCGGTTTTGATGGAGATGCAACGGATATCCGGCTACTATTCGGTATCTGGCCACAATTTTACTATAAGGCCGAATACCTAGACTAGTTTTGGAAAAAGACTACACATATACCTTTTTTAGTTGACAGACTAGGACAAAAAAAGGACGCAGACATCCAGACATCTGAGAAAACTTCAACTGTCCATGTATCACAGACAGACAGACAGACTGACGGACAGACGGACAGTGGGGTCTTAGTAATCATTTCAACCCTTTTTCCATGGAATATTAAAAACTAGAATAAATAAATAGCAATAAATTTAATAATCCTTTATTCGTATAGTAGAGAATATCTACAAAGTTTAACATTTAAAATTTAACATTGGTTCGTAAAGCCTGCTTCTCTTCTCCACATGTGAAGGTCTCATTTAGGCCATTTTTTTCTTATCCTCGGACTTCTGTGGCCAGTTCTTTGCCAGCTGTAGCAACATTTTCATCAATCCAGCTTCCTTTGAACAGTTTCTGGTACTACCTAGTAAAACCAAGACAGAACTCATAACTCAATAGCCTTATTTATTTGCACTGAATCCCTTTGCAACAACCCCAACTGTCCTTCCAACAAAATGTCCGTAATAGCTTTTTTGGCATAAATCTGCTGTTTTTCATCCAGTTTCCTCAACTCTGCGGCCATCACCTTGCCCCAATAATCATACTCGTCTTCTACATGTATTAACGTGTTCTGTTGAGGTTCCTTGT
This sequence comes from Grapholita molesta, assembly GCA_022674325.2. Lineage (NCBI taxonomy): Eukaryota > Metazoa > Arthropoda > Insecta > Lepidoptera > Tortricidae > Grapholita > Grapholita molesta. The sequence goes on from CP053125.2 coordinate 20,097,181, forward strand.
AGATTAATGCAGGTTTTTCTGAGTTTATTTTGAAGCGTAGAGGTGAGTTTAGATCGTCTTCAGATTGCCAGTTATATTTTAAGTCGTTTTCTGGTATTTCTAAATGCTCTACATCTTCCAAATGCTCCTCCTAAAAAAACAATAATTATTATTTTGAGACGATAAAATTAAATTATGAAAAATATTTGTGTCTCAGATAAGTTTAAGTGTCAAACCCTTTTAATAACAAATAAATTTATATTAAAATTTGGCTGTATGACTCTCTTTCTAACACCATGACAGTGGGAACAACACTGTAAACTGTAGCTTTTACAAAACAAGATTTTAAGCAGTTATCAGCTCTATTTCTAACTATCATTTACCCAACTTACACTACATTCAGATAATTACATCAGAGTATCAAAAAAAAACTTTTTATGTTGAAAATAAACTACATACTTTCCAAAACAAATGTATCTTACCTCTTGGTCATCAAAGGAGTCAGTCATACTAACATCCAAATCATCACATTTCTGTTCCAAATAACATGCGTCAACGTCAATTTCGTGTTCCACCTCAGAGCCCATGATGAATTTCATCTCATTAAACCAGTACAGGCTCGGAGGCTCGCCCGGTTGCTGTTTACGATAGTAACGCCTGAAATTCGACCTTAACGAATTCACTTTCTTTTTCAAATCGCTTAAAGTTGCTGTCGGATAATGCTCCCTATATTTCTTCAACAATAACATGTAGGATTTCTTCTTTACATTATTATCGTGGTAATCTTTGCTTTTCGCATTCCACAAAGACGGTAGCATTTTGTAGTATCTTATGAACTGAAATAGGAATTCTCTGTCTTTCTTCGTGGCACTACTCATTCTTAAGTTTCCCGTTTGAAACTTTTTAAAGTTAAAGAATTCGGCGGGTATGGAAACCTTTTGATATCACAACACCATCAATATTATTTAATCAATTTGACCATGGACTTATCAATCTTTGATCAGGAATGACAGGAATGCAATCCCGCAATGGCTATGGCATCAATTTTATCTTATTTTAATAAACTACGAATTAAGTTAAGTATTTCTTACTCAATATTTACTCGTTTTTACTGATATAAGATTGTATAATACAATTTTTTCACATTTATTGGTGGTGCTAATTTTATTGACAATATTTATGTATCGTTACGTGATGACAGTACAATATTTTAGGATATTTGACGTTTAGACGCTCAGTATTGCCAGTCTAAAAACACTAACAGTCACTAACAAAAAATAACGTTATGGAAACCTTAAACACCATTAAATTATCATTTGAAATATCAATTATAATTACATATTTTTTTAATGGACTCCGTAATTAAACTAGTTTTTGCATACATGTTGCAGAATAATTTATTTTTTAACTTTTATGTAGAAATTTGAGTATAACACACAATGTTAACTTTTATTGAACTCTTGACTTATGAACTTGTTTATTAGGGAAAAAACGTAGCCTATGTGTTAATTCAGGGTGTCAGCTAACTTCATACCAATTACTCCAGCCGTTTAGACGTGAACAAGTAACAAATATACACACTCACAAACTTTCGCCTTTATAATATTAGTGTAGATGTAGATATATTACTTACAGCAAAACAAGCAGTCACACCAGGGACAATGAACTGTATATGGCCAGACACGGCATTTTCACTGACTCCACTCTCGAACCACTTTTGGTTTAGCTCATTGCAGGCCGTATTGATGGCCATGCGAGCCTCGAAGTTGTCCACACAGCTGAGGACCAGGTCTACACGGCCACCGGTTAAGCTGCCAGTGCTAAAAAAATTAATACTTATTTATTGTACAGTCAGAATTCAGGCAGGCAACATCTAGCTGCTCAAATGCCCAATAAAAGGTCTTTCATCATTTAAATTTGATTCTTAACTTAACTAACTTAAAATTGCATTTCCCACAACAGATGTTGTTTTGTGGGCAGCTAAAACATGCTGGTACCATAAAGGTTGAATCGGTGTTAAAATATAGTCACCGTACCTCTGGGTTGGACGGTCAGATAGCAGTTGCTTTCGTAAAACTAGTGCCTACCCCAATTCCTGGGATTAGTTGCCAAGGGTAACCTAGGCTCCCAGGAGACATGACAAAAGGCCGGGACAACGCGAGGTAATGATGACCATACCTAATAGCGTCACAGAATTTCTGGAAATTCTCCACCGTGGTGATATTATAGTTGTAAGCATCAATGGTGACATCTGGATTGATGTTCTGGAGTGTAGCCGCAGCGGCAGCAACTTTGCTGAGGCCGGCCTGGTGCGGTTGGAAGAATAGACGGTTCATGTTGGCCAGCTCTACTTTATCATAGTCGAAGAGAATAAGCTGAAAAAAAAAACAGTTAATGAAGGGAAGTCCATAATTTAAGAACAGAGCCCGGAAAATCTACAGCAAAACAAAAGCCTGTCGCAATCAAACTAGTGTTAGAAACATTTTTTTATCGGATTTTCCGGGCTCTGTTTATGAATTAAAACGTTAACGTAGTTAAACTATTAAAACTGAACAATATTTTATCCAGGACAAATAGTGTTAGACTTATAATAGTTATAATGATTTGTGATTTTTATAGAATTTTTTTGTAGTGTTTTAGATAAATGTTCCAACTTTCTCCAGTTTAACCCAATGGTTGACTGGTACAGAATGCCATTTCATCGGAGATAGTGCAATACATATATTGATATATTGATTAACCTCCTTACTGCTAACTATATGATGCTGACTATACAAAGAAACTGTAGTGTTACATACATACATACATTTAAGCCGTATGCAGTCCACTGCTGAACATAGGCCTCCCACAAATATGACTTGTATCATCTTGGGGAGTAGTTGCCATAGTACTGTAGTGTTCGTTACGCGGTATTGCACTATCCTCAACAATTTCACATTAAGTCCCCCATTTATACATATTTATTCGGCCAAACTAATCTTGATGCTTGTTTGTTTAAATGCACATTTCTTGTAAAGGTTTTGCCAACCTCTCTAACTAACTATCTTCCCTCCTTAACCACAAATGTTGTACTCTGTAAAACTACTTGGGATAGTTCTTGATTTATAAAATATCTAAATGGTCTATACCAGTGATTCCCAAAGTGGTCCAGGTGGACCCCCAGGGGTCCACTGGACGCTTGATGGGGGTCTGCGTTGGCTGACGACTTATGGGTATGTAGTAGAAATGTAGCAGCAAGGGGGTCCACCGAAACCAGTAAAATTTTTAAAGAGGTCCATGAGAAAAAAAAGTATGGGAACCTCTGGTCTATACCTTCCCAATCCCGCATCTGGTGAGCATCTCAGCGGTGACACTGCCAACACCACCAACACCGACTATGGCCACAGACAGCTCACGTATCTTCTCATAGTTGTCCACTATGCCCATTCTCTTCAAAGCCATCAGCCGGCTAAAACATTACATTTCATATTTTTAATTTATATGGTTTAGGAACATGTGTAAGTATGTACAATGTATGTATGTTCAAGTAGTATGTTCATAGCCTCTACTAAAAAATAAATAAAAAAAAGTTCTATCCAGAGATCTATTTTTATGTCTATAACATTTTGAATAATTAATTTAATATATCAGGAATGCAAAGTTTGACGCAGTTAGGGCCTATTATTTATTGCTAAGCTAGCCATGAAAATGAGTACTATTTCTAGTTAAATTACTCAAAACTATCATAGACGATAGATTACTATCTATCTTCTATACTAGTTTTGAGTATCGTCGTACTCGTCAAGAAGAGTGACCCAAACATGAGTCATATTTTAAACACCTTTCAATTGGTATTTCAAATTTTTTACAAATTATTATTATAAAGATCTCATTGTAAACTTTTATTTTAAAGAATAACTTAAAAGGTTTACATTTTAAACAGGGAAAGCGGGATTTACCTGTATGGATTGGAATCCACAACTTCGGACGACATAACGTCAATTTTCTGCCTCACCGGACCCGCATTTCCTTGGACAGCTAACAGCTTGGCCTCTAATTCTTGCACTTTCTTCTGTAATTCTTCGACAGTAGACATTTTTCTGTGAATTCTTCAAAGTTCTCCACTAAAACTATCGGGAACAACTACCCAGCTGGCTAGCTGAGTTGTCAAGTGAAGTGTCAAATTGACGTTTTATGTGCCACGGTATACAATGCGTTCAAGTTACACATTCGTTATAAGTGCGTTCCGTAATATTATGAAAAACTAAAATTCGCCCGCGAAAATTCGTATATTCTGAGCATCTCTCTCGAGCATCCAACTTCAATTATGGCGTCATGAGAGTGACAGACGCAATTGTCCGAAATTTACTAATAATCTTTGTCGCGGTAGCGCCGCTGGCTTGAAAAACGAAGTTCGATTTCGGGCATTTTACTCCAAGTAAAGCATAATAGGCTAGTAATTATCAGTGATCGGTTTTTTGGATTCACCCTCGCGGGATATCATGTAGAAAAGTTAATATAGATACGACAGTTTCCCGCGATACCGAACAAATTAATCAAAAATAAAACAATTTAAATTGTGTGAAAGGGATTTTTTACTTACTCGTCGAACTTTTGTACAAACAGTACAAAATATGCCGATTTGGTGGCAGTAGATGAGCTGTCAGTGTGAACACTTGTGCTCATTTGTTCAATTTGGACAAAAGAACGGCGAGTAAGTCGTATGTCTATCAGCTACCTAGATGTTTTAAAGTGTAATAAAATTAACATAATGTATTTTTTTTGTCTTTTCTAACAACCTAAAGCCCGGATTCCCGGGGCATTTCCATACTAACATAATGTTTGAGGTCGTTCACCCCATGTCGAATCCAAAAAACCGATCACTGGTAATTATATAAATATTTTTAGAAGGAATAAATAGTTCAAGAAATTTGACACCAAATATTACACAAAGCGCCATTTAAGTTCCATATTTCAGGGAGTATTAGTAGGGGTAAGTAGGTTCTCGTAATAAAAGACTTTCGTAATAAATTAATCTAATTTCAAAAGGTACTCATAAAAGCAAGAATGTAATACTCTCAAAGAGTATTTTTAGTATTTTAATTGATCATTGATTGTGGAAACCATAGCAATGCTTCCTAATATTCAATTACCTCACCCCCAACAGGAAAGAACTCCAACCGTTTCGGCCTTAGTCTGGCTTCATCACACATCACCTATTAAATTCTTTGAACTTAAAGAAAGTTACTAAGAACGAATCAAAATATTTTTTTCACCTCACTAGCTCGAAAAGAACTGTTATGTTTTTTAAAAACAGATAGCAGTTTTATTTTATTCACAAGAGTGTAAAGTAATTTCATACAAATGCCCTGACTAGGATTTGAACCCAGGACCATCGGCTTCATAGGTCACTACCCACTAGGCCAGACCGGTCGTCAAACTAACTAAACTAGTTAGTAAAGCTGGCGATTTTGAATAATAAAAATCTTTAATGGACGAGCCGCCGCTGTAAAATATATTTTTTGTTATACATAACTTCTACGAACATCATATATATTTTGACCAAAATCTAAAACTTATATTAACAGGGTACTTCGGCCACCCTTCTGGGGCCTTCCGTCCGCGGCTCAGAGCTCGAGACAATTTATGACTTGTAAATATAAATATGTCCATCTTTTTACTTACATAATATTTGTAATTGACCGCTAACTTTTTTTTAATGACAAAGGTGGCAAACGAGCATACGGATTGCCTGATGGTAAGCAATTACCGTCGCCCAACACCAAGGGAGTCACAAGCGCGTTGCCGACCTATAAGTGGGTTGGAGCTCTGGGAACCTTATTCACCATCAGGAACACAACACTACATACCTGAAAGGTAGCAGTGCTATTATGGCTGTGGTCTTCTGTAAGGAGGAGGTACTTCCCCAGTTGGGATGCCCCAGATTCAAGCGTGATGGTCATCGCTGTGCCCTACCTCTCATTGTTGGACGTAGTTTAAGGACATACCCGGGTCCCAAAAGTCCCGATCTGTCTTTTTTACTCTCTCTCTCTCTAATTAAAGGCGTCATGAGAGTGACAGAGACAATCGTCCGAAATTAACGAATATCGTGTATCGCGGTAGCGCCCCAGAGCACAAGTTTTTTTTTCATCTATGCATGCAGTTGCTCTTGTCCCTAAAATCGACGACATAGTTCCTAAGAACAAATCTTTGTATGTCTTATGGTTCCAGATTTCCCCATACTGGTCGATTTAAACGGGCCATCCTGTATATTTGAGTCGCTTAAATTCAAACTCAGGTAAATCCATCTGTCAGATCATACGATTTTGGTATTATGAAAAGGTAATAGGGTAGATATTTGCAGAGACGGTCGAATGGATTTATCTGAGTTTGAAGTTAAGCGACACATTTATAAGTCATACAAGACAATTTGCTACAATAGTACATTGTGCAACGAGGATGGTAAGTAAGGTATAGTAAACGCGAGTCTATTAGAAGCCCGACGACGAAGTCGGAGGGCTTTTAATGACTCAAGTTTGTTATACACTTACCACCCGTGGTACACACAATGTTTTTCATCACATTTCCGAGGAAATAAAATAAATTCGTTGGTAAAATATTAGTTAGTACTTATGTAGGCTTAAAATCAAAATACACTTTGAAAACTACAATCAGACCTCGTCCACTAAAAAAGATTGTCAACAATGTCAACTTTTTTCAATGTCTTCCACAGATAATGTTAACAACTGCGTTTTGTTTTCGAATTTGACAGATCATCCTGCCAAATAGTATCAATTATCAAAATCAAATATAAAACAATTATTTTTAATAAATACTAAACATTAAATTGCAGTCAAATTGAATATAAAGATATGTTTTATACATATTAAAAGTTGGTTGTAGCAAATTTTTCAAGATATGAAATACACCTTGGCTGTTTGGAAACATCCTCAGTCCGAAGTGAAGTATGAAGTTCTATATATTTTTAAAACTAAACTTAACAGCCCGTGTGAGCTAAATCGGCTATAACTGCTCTGTACTCTCGCAAGTAACAACGCCATTGACGAGCAAGTGTGATGAAAATGTCATGTGTATGTGTCTATCAAGATAATACAAGTAATATTTTGGGGAGGGCTTTGTCCAGCAGGTTGAAATAATGATGATAATATGTACGTGTATATTTAATATTGAGTCAGACATGAGGAGGAATAAAAATAAATACTTAATTTTAGGTGAATGCCTAAAGTATAAATCTTCAATGAAATGCCTCACAATACTTTAATATGTATCTATTAATTGTATACATCGTCGTCTAGTACCTACAACACAAGCCTTAACTTTGCTTACCGTAGGACTAGGTCGATTTGTGTCAGATTGTCCCGAAATATTTATTTATTATTTATACATACGAGGGTGGTTTGATAAGTCAGTGACTTTTTGCAGAAAAAAAAATCTTTTTGACCTTTTATAAATTTATTTCTCTACATAATCTCCTTTCAACTCCATACACTTCATCCAACGATGTTGCAGCTTTTTCAACCCCTCCAAAAAATATTTTTTATCAAACCCTGAAAGATATGCTTCAGTTTCAGCTATGACTTCCTCATTTGATGAAAATCTTCTCCCACCGAGCCATTTCTTCATGTTTGGGAATATAAAAAAATCACATGGGGCTAAATCTGGAGAATAAGGTGGGTGGGGCAGTATTTCATAACGCAATTCTACTAATTTGGCTGTTGCGACTGCCGACGAGTGTGCAGGGGCATTGTCGTGGTGAAAAAGGATTTTCTTCTTTGCCAGATGTGGCCGTTTTTGCACTACTTCTGCGTTGAATTTTTCCAACAATGTAGCATAATAAGGGCCATTTATTGTTTTACCTTTCTCCAAATAATCTATATAATATAAATAATCCCTTGGCTGTCCCAAAAAAACAGTGGCCATTACCTTTCCTGCCGAATTAACGGTTTTCGCTTTCTTTGGGACCCGTTCGTTAGCAGAAGTCCACTGTTTTGACTGATTTTTCGTCTCTGGCGTATAATGGTGGATCCACGTTTTATCTACCGTCACAAAACGACGTAAAAATTCATTGGGATTACGCTTGAATTTGGCTAAGCATTGCTCGGAAGTTGTTTCACGAAGTCGTTTTTGATCGGCTGTCAGCAAACGCGGCACCCATCTTGCGGAAAGCTTTTTCATATTCAAAATATTATGCAAGATATGAAAAACTCGTTCAGATGAAATGTGTCTCAGTTATCTCACGAATCTTAACTCGACGGTCATCCAAAACAATATCGTGAACTTTATTCACGACATCATCAGTGGTGACTTCAATTGGCCTACCAGAGCGTTCTGCGTCATTGGTAGTGGTACGCCCAGAACGAAATTCTGTAAACCACTTATGTACCATTCCATGAGAAGGAGCAGATTCCCCATAATATTTTTTTAAACAGTTTTCAGTCTCTTTAATAGTTTTTCCACGTAAAAAGTAATGTTTAATTAACACACGAAATTCGCTTTTCTCCATTTTCCAACAATTTTCCGACCGTATTTGACATATGCCTCAATAACTTTTTTATTTTCACACCTTTTTTTAAAAAAACAAAAACTGCCAGCTACCAAGGAGTTCAGAATCGTAATTAAAAAGTTTATATGTTAAAATGATTTTTGTTTTACTTAAAGTCACCGAGTTATCAAACCGCCCTCGTATATGTACCTAACTATAAAAGTAAAATACGAATAGTGATTTCCTATTTACAGCCCATTCGGAAAATACTTAACCGTTTAATTATATCAACTGCAAGTTTTCCTATCAAAGACAGTTAATTATATCAAAGAAAATGTAATTTCTTTTAACAAAGTATATCTAGAGTAGATTCAATACGCAACGAATAACCTTATTGGTTATTGGCAGTTTGGAGTTTGGCAGTCAGTGAACGCTCGCCTGGGACACCGGCCGGTCGATGCGCGCGGAAATTAAAAAAAAAAGTAAAGTTAAAGAAAATGTGAAATTAAAGGATTTAATTTATGTGGTGAATATAAATAAGTGAAGATCTAGTGTTAGTAAAGTATTATAGTTTTAAAACTTGACTGAATATTTTGAAAAAGTAAGTTTTTCATTGACAAAACTTTTGTTTCATCTTGTTTTGGCGAAACCTGTTCCACCTGTTTTGTTCTTCTCTGTTGCAACCTGGACTGAATACTAATAGTAATATTTACAATAATATTATTATCTTTTAGTTTTTCTGATGTTTTTCGGAACTTATGAACATACCTGGGATAACTCGGGGCATCTATAAGTGCGTGACCAAATATTTTATCGATAATAAAATATATCGATGTCAATGACAACATCAAAATTTTATTAGACATATAGAAATATTCTTTTAGTCATTTTGTAAAAAAAAATTAAAACGGGTATTTACATGTTTATTTTAAAATAGTTTTCATAATATACAATCAATATTTTTTTTTATGTTCGTCAGTATTAATGATTGTGCCCTGAGTTATACCAGGTATGGCTTATTACTATTTACTGATTTAAAACCCTAGTAATAGAAATTATCGACGTATCGAGTAGTAATATATATCAATTTTTTTTATCGATATCAAATCCCTATAACTTGCCCCGAGTTATCCCAGGTCTGCTTATGAACGAAATATCATTTGATATTAACAGTCGAAGTCGCTTTTCGGTTTCAAAGGAAAACATCGTTTGGGAACCGGACTAATCCCAATATGACCTAGTTTACCCTCTGGGTTGGAAAAGATGAGAATAGTTTTCGTAAAACTAATGTCTACGCCAAATCCTGGGATTAATTGCCAAGCGGACCCCAGGCTCCCATGAGCCGGGTGGCAAATGCCGGGATAACGCAGGATATTTTAATGTAGCTTAATGATAGAGCCACTTTTTTTTTTTATAACGAAGACGGCAAACGAGCAGACGGATTACCTGATGGTAAGCAATTACCGTTGCCCATGGGCACCCGCAACACCAGGCGGTCACAAGAGCGTTGCCAGCCTTTAAGGGGGATCGGAGCTCTGGGAACCTTACTCACCATCAGGAACACAACACTACAGGCCTGAAAGGTAGCAGTGCTATTATAGCTGTGGTCTTCTGTAAGGAGGAGGTACTTCCCCAGTTGGGCTGCTCCAGATTCAACCGTGATGGTACTTCGCTGCGCCCTCTCATTGTTGGACGTAGTTTAAGGACATACCCGGGTCCGGGTTGTTAATCGCAATCGCAAGTGTGTTAGCCATCTTAGAATTAAACTGTGATAAAATAAAATAAGGCACTGTTTACAGCTGACAAAATACCACTTTGTTCACTAGTATCTTAATAACTGCCATTTTTTATCACCTCATTGGTGAAACAAAGAAAAGAGTAAAAGATATGTAAAGTCAAAGAATAATGATTTAGTGTTTGTGTGTAATCGTTTTTAGATATGGCGCTCAGCCTCATACGGTGCCAAATTATCGTTTAGGTACCAGGCCGGAAGCCGGAACCGCAAACATCGAAGTTCATATATTTCGAGCATTTTTCTCTTTTACTCAAATTCCTTTATTTGAGTAAAACAAAACTGATGAGAGTAACACAGACAATCGTTGGAAATTTACGAAATCGCGAAAGTGCTCCAGGGGGGCGATTTTGAGCCAACCTACTCGAATCATGACATTTAAAACTCTCTCAGAAACGAATACATGTTGTTTTCCCCTCATTAGCTGGTAAAGCGCTTGTTTATCCTTTAATACGAGAGGGTAAAAACGCATTTTATCCACTAGTGATTAAAGTAAGTTGACTTCTCATAGCTCTAATTGCTATGGTTTTAAAGTCTAAATTCGCGAAGTACAGCTCACTTGCCCCCGCAGCGGCGGCGGTAACTCGCACACGCACCGAGTTGGAAATCGAATTAGAACATTCGAAAATCGTACTGGCCACCACAAGCTAACCAAGCTAAAGGCACCTTTTGTAAAAATGTTAAATGTATCTAAACGCAAAGAAAAAGTCAATGGGATTTCAAAACGTTTATTTGCATGTTTCACTTTCCTCGCTGTAGTGAGGGGAAAAGTTCTGTATTACACACGGGTGCAATTGTAATTTAATTCTCGTGTATTGAAACACTCGCTACGCTCAGGATTCTATTATAAAACCACTCGCTTTGCTCGTGGTTAAACTATAGAATCCATTCGCTTGCTCGAGTTTCAATCCCACACTCGCAGCTAAAATACAATTTTGCACCCTTGTATAACAAATAACTATTTAGGTTCATTTAAGCCATAGGACTGCATACGGCTTAAATGTAAATAACATTTGCTGCTGAACATAGGCCTCCCACAAATATGACTTGTATCATCTTGGGGGTAGTTGCCATAGTCGCCACGCATGGCAGGTGGTTTGGCGACCGCAGTAGCTGTAGATTGAGCTTCGACGGACGCTGCTGCCCGTCCGTATGATTTTTCCCTTCATCTATCAAAAATCGGGCGACTCACAGATGCGGGCGACACACCCAGGTGCGAATTCTAAAGGCTTGGGCAGATAGGCGCGTTTTGAGAGCGTGGCGCAGCGGGGCGTGACAGCGGTGTGGCTAATGTAACTTAATAAGGCACACATTCGGACAGCAGCATAGCGCCCCGCTGTGCTACGCCACAAAACGCGCTCTATGTGACCAAGCCTTAAGACAAGAGCGGCAAGCATAAACATAATAATTATGTCTTAAACAATGATATGATAGCTTTTAAATTGCTTTCCTAGAAATCGTACGATTTTTTTTAATTGTAAAAAATAAGTGAAGGCAGAGCCCTGAGGCTCTAGTGTAAGTTTCTTTTGACGTATAAAAACGTTTACGAACGCGTAAGTGATAATGTTATTTATAGGGGAAACGCAAACGCGTTTGTAAAGTAAAGTTACGTTAAAAACTTACACTCAGGGCTCAAGAGTGTAAGTTTTTAACGTAACATTACTTCACCATCGTGTTAGTGTGACCTATATAAATAACATTTATCTACGTACATAAATATCATAAGTGCTCTAAAATGCGTCCAGAAACCGTAGGCAATGACCAGCATTACCAACCATCAGAAATGAATGGAGATGTAATGTTAACATTACCTACTGAAATCAGTACGTTATGAGTTCAAATTTGGAACAGCTGTCAAATTCAAGTGGGGTGTCTATTCTAGTATCTATAGGTATTAAAACAGTCATTGATACGAAACGCCAATTCGTTATGTTTTTAATATAAATCGAACGACATTTGAACTCGAGTGACAATAGAATAGGGAGTTCATGCGCTTGTCTATGGTTTAAAAAAATATTTGACTGAGATACGAAATACGCAACGCCGCTATTTCAAGCTGTCATTTGTTAAGTTCGTTGACTTTTTAATGTTTACAAGTAACACTAGTAATAAGTCATTTCCCTATGGTTCCTGAACCCTGTATTTAAACTTTCGTGAGACATATTAAATAAATTAAAAATGAACACGGCTCTACGTACGTTTATTTAGTCACTCGCGCGACATGTTTCGGAGAACATAGGCCTCCATTTTCAAGCACTAAGAGTGCTGAGTGTCCATTCGATTCGGCGATCGCGTCGCCGGCCCGTCGCGCAATAACGCACGCCGCGCTGCTCGCGCCGCTCTTGATGTCAAACTCAGCACTCTTAGTGCTTGAAAATGGAGGCCTATGTTCTCCGAAACATGTCGCGCGAGTGACTAAATAAACATGAGTAGAGCCGTGTTCATTTTTAATTTAAAAGAAACTTACACTAGAGCCTCAGGTAATATGTCTATTATGTCTTATGTCTCATATTTATGATATTTTTTCCCTACTCAGATTAAAGATGGAGCGTCCTGGAACGAGCAGCGAACGCACCCCACTAGTCCAGCCCACGTACGTGTTCGAGTCCAGCATAACTCGCCGCTACCGCAAGCGGCTGCGGAACTGCCAGTGTGCCATCTGCGTCGCTTTACTGTAAGTACGTCAAGGAACACCAGATTTTTTTATTACTTCGACGGTGCCAAACAAGTATACGGCCCGCCTGATGGTAAGCAGTTACCTGGACGCTTGCAACTCCAGAGGATTCACGTGCGCGTTGCCTAAAAATATCTTAATGGTCGTAGGGTCTTTTTAAAACAGTCAATCGATTCCTGCCATAGTCGCGAACGCCACTGCTGGACGCAGGCCGCCACAGACAGCGATCTTTAAGCATGGGGGATTAAATTCCACGATTGGAAGGTGGGTTGGCGACAGCTATATGAGGTGGCTCAAGGGATAAAGCTGCAATTCCTCAGGTGATTTTCGGTGGCAGTTTGTGGTTATTCCTCATCAATTTAAAATACCCAATTGTACACTATGGGCATTTTAAAACGATGTTATTCCTGGTCAAATCATTGTTCCAGAAGACCTACCAACACCGGCGATTCGAAAATTTCGTACATCATACGAAATTCCCTCTATGTCGCGGTAATTCTTCAGTTCATTAACTTAACGACCTAACCACATTTTTCCACAGAGTTCTCCTCAGCATAATTCTCCTCGTCACTGTCTCCTACAACCTGGCAGACGAGCTCAATGGCGACGACCTTGACAACAACACCATCGTGCCCATCGTAATCCCGGTTGCCAACACGTCCCAACTGAACATGGTTGGCAACCAAATAGGCAATTTGACGAGCTCTGGCAACAGGACGGTACACGATCTGACGTCGATAGAGCCGAATTTGATGCCGATACTGAACAAGAAATGGCCTTTGGAAGGTGAGTGGTTTAATGTTTGTAACACATTATTAGTGTTTAGTGTTTTAAGAAAAAATAAATTTATGTCTTCCGAAGGGCCCTTGTCAGCGCCAAACTGCCGGCAGTTTTGGAACCCAGTGCTTTGGCCAGAGACAACGGCAAGAGGCCCGATGGGATGACGCTGGTGCCTTGGAGTATGGGCCGGCCCCTAGTTTGGGACGCTACCTGCATTGATACTCTGGCACCGACTCATATTCCAGGCACTAAAATTAATGCTTTGTTCAGTAGTGGACCTTTTGCGATTTGTAAAGTGACAGATAGACTTTACAATTATCCACGAGGCGACCGCGGGCCCGGGACTGTCGGTGGTGACCAAATAATGGTGAAATAGTTTTGAGATCAAATCTTCATTAGCTGCACAATATTGCGTTAGGCCGTTATCACACTTGAGCGATTTGCAAGCGTTTTCTATACAAAACTTGTACGCGGCAAACTCGCTGCGTATTCGCCTCCATACAAAACTCGCTCGCAAATCGCAAGTGCGATATCAGCCTTAGATCACTGCATAATAAAGCTGTCGATATAACACACTAAACAACGTTAAAGAACAAATAACAAAAAAATATATTCTCAAGACATCTTTGCAATTTTAAGGTTCAACCGGAAGTCCATATTATTAGGTATAAATTTAAATAGATGAGAAAAAGTGACGAGTTCCTCCAGCGCCCGAGGCGGGATTTGAACCCGCATCTCCAGCTAATCGCGGCTGACACCGTAGTGTCCTAACCAATTGGACCACCCAAGCTCAGCGGAACCCGTCGTTTGTCAAGCATATGTAATCTTGGTTTTAACGGTTTATGGGCACCTTTTACCATCTGTAACGCGAAACACTACGTGCTTTCACCTCCTATATGTATCACTTTTGGAGTTATATTAGGTATAATCCATTTACAATAATTACATTAATTATATTGTACCAAGGATGCTGGCGGCATTTCCTCGTTGTATCGCAATGCGCGAGGAAGTTGTGCGAGGAAGCCGCCAGCTCTTCAGTCACCAGTTGCGTCAATAAGACGCTTCGCGATTTCTGCAAAAACTTTTTTTTGTGCGCGCTGGGACCCCATGGACCTAAATCTAGAGTCTCTACGCAAAATGGTACAAAATGGTATATTATACTCTCTTATATTTGTTATTTGTCAAAATTTCCGCACTTTCCGCCGTTGCACCCGCTTTTACATTAATTAGTTTTATAATCAATTTTATGACGCAAAAAACATTGCAAACACCAGAAAATTGTACAATGCACGTCATTGTGGTTTAAGAAAATAACTAAATATATATTAATGACAATTTATGCGGTTTCCACACAGTTGAAAAGTTGCTACGGAATGCGTTTTCTTAATTAATGAAACCGGTCGTATAAAAACCTCAATCAAACTAGTTTGTTTTGATGCCTTGACCCATCATGTGAAGAGATTTAGTTTTTATGATGCGATGTGAAAGATAAATAGTACACATCGAACAACATGGGTTGTTCTTTTTATAATGGACCCGGTTACATTACATACATTTCAGCCGTATGCAGTCCTCTGCTGGATATAGACCTCCCACAAATAAGACTTTGTATAATCTTGGAGGTAGTTGCCATAGTCGCCACGTTTGGCAGGCGGATTGGCGACCGCTGTAGCTGTAGATTGGGTTTCGACGAACGCTGCTGCCCGTGCGTAGGATTTTTCCGTTTGTCGCGAGGAGATGGGGTGGTGCTATTCTAGTGAGCCGGCATCACATGGCGGTTAATTCAAATCATTTCCCCACAGAAAATCCCCCAAACCCCTGGCCCACAACGCCGCCCGCAGCCAGCATCACGGCCGCGGTGTCGCGCGGCAACGACGCGCTAGCGGCGCAGCGCCGCGCCGAGGCCGCGCGGCCGGCGCTAGGCCGAGACACTCCCGCGCACCGCGCGCAGCGCGCCGCCGCCACCGCCGCCGACGTCAAGCCCTTAGCAGACGCGGCGTATGCAGCTGAGGAGGCTACTAGAATACTAGTTAACGGGTAATACTACTGTTTATTGACACGGTTTAACTAGAAGCACTGTTAGTGTTAATATCTAAAATATGAATAAATAAGTTTAGCAATGGCACTATAATAAATGCAGATGTGATGCAGACTACATAAATGCTTCATGACCGAGCGTAATTCATCGATAAGCAATATCGACTTTAACCGCATCCTTGTTGACACTTCGGTTTATTACCCCATTGGATCGTTTGTTTGGCCGCCACTTTAATAGTAACGGAACTCTCTTACCGATACTTAATTGGAAAGAGAGTTCTGCTAATATTACAGGCTTACACGTTTTTATGCCTATTTCTCAAAGCTTGTAACAGTTGTAACATGTGAAACAGGCAAAAGTTCAAAAACATGTCAAAGAGTGGTTTTGCTTGTATTACAAGTTTGGTCCCTGTCAGCTCAGATTTGAGCATCCTAGCGACTTATAACTCTGGTATTTGACACTTAAGTTAATTATAGCATCTTACTTTGCATGCTTGTAGCAATACCAATATATTACTCTCAATATCGAGTATGGAGTACTGCTGCCGGACGTCCAGACGAGTGGAGTGGTTTCATCCTTACTTTGTGAATATTCCATTCGAAGCGCTTCGCTTCTACCTTCCTAATGCGGACTGCTAAGGAATAGAATTCACCCCCTTCGTCTGTATTCCGGAATGGTATAATTTGGGTCTTTTCAAGGCAAGAGTGAATAGGCTGTTACTGAACCAGCGTGATACACCCTCGACCTCTGTCTGAGCGTGACTGCAATGAGGTCAAACGCTGGTCAGTCTTTTATAAAAAAAAATACCTCATAATCTCTATTCTTAAGATCAAGATAATTACTATATCCAATGTGCCATATCTTTATTGTATGTTTTAATATGGGGTATTTACGATTACGGCAATGTTATAGCCCCTACTAGTTCAGTGGCGTTGAAGTCCACATCTGAATTATATCTTAATTATGAACTGTTTTTTGTTTAAATGATCATATATTTAAACATAGGATAACTATTTCAAAATTTATTAAACGAATTATAAACATGGTTATTAAGTTAGTAGTAGTTGCACTGCAATGCCTGCCACCTGCACAATAGCTTGCACTTATTTGCACTTTGTAGAATATAATTATATTATATATATTGTATGTTGTTTGTTCTGTGTGCACTACCTACCAAACCGGGTCAAAAAATTCGGTAAGTAATAATCTAATAATAGATTAGCACTTTAAGGTTTGTATGTTCATTGCTTACTAATACATGTTTTGTTCTGTTACGCACCGTATATTTTTATTATTTTTCTCCCTCTCCCTTCACCTTTATGTAGAAACACTTTAATTGCACCAGCTACTCCATAAAAAATACCCCAAAACAGTGCAATATTACATGAATTATAGTTTATAATACAGCGGGTATCCAAACTATACATTTCGTGCAAAAATAATTGTGCGAAACTTTTGAGTGCGACAAAATCTCAAAGAGGTTTTCAGGTTTTTTTTTATTGAAATAGATGACATATACTTAAAAAAGTGACCTTTTCCATCCGCTTCCGAGGCAGGATTTGAACCCGCATCTCCAGCTTTTGCGGCTCAATCCTTGACCAATTAGACCACCTACAGCTACAGCGGAACCCGTACCCTTTTAATGGTTTTCGACACCATATTTTTTTTAAAATATTTATGAAGTAAAGTAAACTAAATTAAAGTAAATATTGACTCGACAATAGGTAGGCTTTTATATACCTACCTATTTTAACCCCTGACGTTAAAACGGAGGTGTTATATATAACGTTTTTGAATCAAGTGTTAGTCTCATTTTGAGAAAACCACACGATTTCCAATCAAAATCGAAAATTTTCTATTTTAATAGGACGCGAAAAGTGTCCCAATGTAATATAAAAAAAATCTATAAGTGAAAAACTTAACTGATGGACCATGTCTATGTAATTGTGCAGATAATGTATGGCACTTACGTCAAAATTTGAATATAGAACGCCGACATGCGTGTACACACGTTACTACTACATAGGCCAGCAGCGCTACCGCGAAAAACGACATTCGTAAATTTCTACGATTGTCTCTGTCACTCTCATGACGCCTTCATTGAAGTAAAAGAGAAAGATGCTCGAAATATACGAACTTCGATATTCGCGTTAGCGCCGCAGGTGCTTTAACTAAGTTTTTCACCTATATCCATACAATGTCTTTAAGTCCGTAACCTGTTCTATTTATATTTTGTTTGGGTTATGCAATAAAGAGTATTGTTATGTTATGTTATGTCTACGGAAAGGTAAGAGGGCGTTTTCACCAATGCGAATCCCAATGGATCATGCTTAAGATTTAGTGTGTTTTGGGACCAATTCTTGATTCAACAACGGTGAAAACGCCTTCTTACTAAGCGACTGTGGTATTTGTGGTGGATAGCAAATACCCTTTAATAAACAAATCGGACACAAGTTAGAGGACCATAATCTAGATTGGTATTCTAATTGTGTCCAATTGGTATAATCTGCCGGATGTCGGCCATCGCTGATGCATGAAGGATATACTTAGATAAGATGCATAGTAAACTCACTGTCCATAAGACTAGATAACGGGAATCATCATCTTCCACGCGTTGTCCCGGTATTCTACGGCACACGGGTTCGCTTAGCAACTAATCCCAGGAATCGACGTAGGCACTAGTTTTACGGAAGCGTCTACCATTTGACCTTCCAATCCAGCCTTATTAGGATTAGTCCGGATTCCTCGCATTGATTCAAAAGCTGCTGGTAGGTAAATGTCAAATGAAAAACTCATTGGTACAGTCAGCTGTGGCTAAGCGGCTGAGGTATCCAAAATGAGGTCAACAAATCTCTATTGTCAAGAGAATAAGAGCGCGTGTAGGTCATTTTGAACACTTCACCCGCTCAGCCGCTTATGCTGCTGACTCTACGAGCTAGGGTTTGTACCTGCTACCTCCGAATTGCAAGTCGCACGCTTTTACCGCGAGGCCACCAGCGCTCGATAACGAGACTGGTGATAATCTTTGGACGGACAGTCTGTTGGGCGAGTATGAAAACAATACATCATTAAAAACATATTACAGGACATTCTTACACAAATTGACTGAGCCCCACGGCAAACTCAAGAGGGCGTGTGATCATCATCACCATCCTCGGAAAGATGTTCCGATCATTTCCACAACGACCGTTCTTCGGATTTCGCGTGACCTTGACCAAATCGTCGGTCCACCTAGTTAGGGCCTTCCCACCCCGTAGTCGCCACTTCTGTACCCTTACCATGAGCTGTGACTTTGAGGTTTTCGATAAAGTATCGAGTTTACTACCTGTGCATTTCGTTCGCACTAAAATAGTACAAGCGAGATGCACAGATAGTAAACTCGATACTCGTTATCGAAAACCTCAATGTCACAATTCATGGTATTGGGTACTGAACGTTTCTGCCCCAATAATGTTCCTGCAATATGTCCACTGCTACTTAAGCCTGGCGATTACTTTAGTTCTTCTGTAGTTCTCATTTCTGATTCGATCGCGCAGAGAAACTCCGAGCATAGCTCGCTCCATTCTCTGAGTGACTTTGTGGCTTTCTATAAGGCCTATCCACGTCTGATACGTCATCACAGCAATAAGGCAATTAAAATAGACTTAAGTCATGAAATGAGATAGCTGTAACACGACACCGACCGCGCAACTTAATACTATTCGGCTTCACTCACTCGAACTGCTACCATGTGGCAATCCAAATCGACAGGGTTGTTGAACCATGCATAACTTACTACACATACATTCCAGCCATATGCCGTCCACTGCTGGACATAGGCCTCCCACAAATATGACTTGTATCATCTTGGTGGGTAGTTGTCATAGTCGCCACGCTTAGGCTTGGCGACCGCAGTAGCTGTAGATTGGGTTTCAACGGACGCTGCTGCCCGTCCGTAGGATTTTTCCCCGCGGGAAGAAATGGGGTGGTGCTATTCTAGTCAGCCGGCATCATAGTAGCATACGTACATCAAACAAGCATACGCCCCGCCTGATGGTAAGCAGTTACCGTACCTATCGACGCCTACAACTCCAGAAGTTTCGTGCGCGTTTCCTACTCTAAAAGTTTTTGGAGTTCTGGATACCTTACTCACCGTCAGGAACACAGCACTACATACCTGACAGGTAGCGTGCTATTATGGCTGTGGTCTCCTGTAAGGAAGAGGTACTTCCCCAGTTGGGCTTCTCCAGACTCGAGCGTGGTGGTACTTCATTGCGCGTGGCGGTAGCGCAGCGTGACACCGGTGTGGCTAATGTAACGAAATAAGGCACACATTCGGACAGCCGCATCGCTCTCTAAACGCCCTTAACTCTCATTATTGGACGTAGTTTAAGGGTAGACCCGGGTCCTATCTCTGTATTGGGAATTCCTATATCCAGCAGTGGACGTCGTGATCGTAGAGAAACTCCTCACCTGATACAAGGAGTTTATGGCGCCATAGCCACGCTTGGTGACCGTAGTGGCTATAGGTTCAGCTTCGACTGACGTCGCAGCGCCGGTAGCTGCCCATTCTTCACTTTTTTATCGCTTTGTCGCCTCTTACGAAACTCGCGTTAGATGGGGATTTCGTTGAAGACGATAAATAGCTAACTATTGGCACACGCCGTAAAGTAAAGTTTACACTTGACTGACTGAGCCGTATCGGGTTTCCCGGGCTCCACCCGATCCGTTGCCCAACGGGGAAGCCTAAAGTTTCGGTCGGTCTACTAATACGGTCACAATATATGGCAACATTTAATGTCCCAAGAACATCGGCGCTACCACGAATAGTCGTATTTTTTTTAATGACAAAGTTGGCAAACGAGCAGACGGATTGCCTGATGGTAAGCAATTACCGTAGCCCATGGAGTCAAAGCGCGTTGCCGGCCTTTTTACGGTTACATCAGGAACACAACACCACATACCTGAAAGGTAGCAGTACTATTATGGCTGTGGTTTTCTGTAAGAAGGAGGTACTTCCCCAGTTGGGCTTCTCCAGACTCAAGCGTATTGGTACTACGCTGTGCCCTACCTCTCATTGGACGTAGTTTAAGGACATACCCGGGTCCAAATCTCGGACGATTATCTCTGTCATTCTCATGACGCCTTAATTGGAATAAAAGAGAAAGTCGCTTGAAATATACGAACTTCGATCTTCGCGGTAAGTACCACGCGGTATCTAAGACTTCACACCCTGGTCAAAGAGCCTTGGTTCTATATCTTTGACACTTTAATGGTTACAATATTATCTATGACTACCTGCATTGTACAGTCAACCAATTTGATTTATGGACCACTTCGTTCCTTGTCACAGTGAAAATCTATATGAAAGATGCAAAAGATCTCTTATTAACGTCTCTGTGACAAGGTTGGATGTGGCCTAGAAGTCAAATTAGTTGACTATACAGTGGATATTATTAGATATTCGTTGAATTTGCGACGTGGACATTTTATTTAGATAGCGCCTGATGCGAAACAAAAGCAATGAATCAATTCCGTTATTTTATTATAAGCTGTAATAGCTATTTGAATGAGATTCCGATAATTCGGTGCAAGCGCGGAACAACTATTGGAATTATTTAAATAAACATTATACATAGTAACTATCCCGTTTTAAGTAATCTGCAGTTATCAGAAATGAAAAAAAAAAACAAAATAAATTTAAGAGAGCCCTATTCCAATATTACCTGGAAAGCATTTAATTTTAAGTTATACAAATTAATAATTTAAGTATTTAATGTAAGTAGATTCGACTCTTGGATCCCGCAGTCAAACTGTGTAAACAGTATTGCGGGACGATGTATTTAATTAATAAATATATAATAAATAATAAAAAAATGTGAATGACCATGTTAGCTTAAAATCGTATATTATTATATTTATTATAAGCTTTTATTTAACTTGCAATGTAAGTATGTTCGCCTGTTCGGGTGAAATCTTGTAACTCAATTTTGAAGCAGACATCTTTAACCGATTGAGCTGAAATTTATCACACTCATGTAAGTTCGGTGACAATTGCAATATTATGGTATCACTGATCCGATCTGATGTTGCAGCCAGAAGGTAGCATAGCAACTCCAGATACCTTCAAGATAAACCCCCGTTTATATAAACGTCTATCAAACCTATATGAGTTAATTCACGTTCTGCCCTCACTACAATTAAATCTAAAGGACGAAAAATGTAAACAAAATCATGGAAATAGCTTAATAAAGACTTAACCAAAATTTTTTTGAACTTAACAGATTGAACTGTTTTGAGTAACGGATCGAAAACTAGAAAACTTAAACTGATAGCCTAATATGGTCGTGTTTTATCATTTGTCACCATATATGTCACGCTCCAACAAGTATGAGAGTGGCAAACTGACGGATAGTACGATAGGCGATGAAATGTCACCATTCTATCCGTTCTGAGCCGGCATGCTCATGGTCGACATATTTTCTCTGTTGATGACTCATGCCGTGGTACATTCAGCGTCATATACTTAGTTGGCACCATTTAAAGGAGTCAAATAGTTCGGTACACCATATAAATTCTATGGTGTACCGAACTTTATGAGTACCTTGGATGCTACCAACTATATGACGCTGACTGTACTATTCGCGTCTTGTACCGCTACCATGAGTTGACACTTGACAGTGACGGTACTCGATAGCGACTGCGTAAATGTTTTGTATGGAGTTTAGCACGGCGCCGTCGGCGGTCACTTCTAGAACTAAAAATCGGTATTATGAGTCCAACGTTAGCGATTACTATTCGATAGGTATTTTACCTGACTCGCTATCGAGTAACGTTTGTGGCTGTTGCCTATAGAAATCGGTACCATGAGTTACATCGATATTCGTAAATTTCGGACGATTGTCTCTGTCACTCTCATGACACCTTAACTTCGATGTTCGCGGTACCGCTCCTGTAAGCACGCTCAAGGTTGGTCCGATTATTTTTTTCTGCACTGAACTGTCACCTGTTTTAGCCCGATGAGCAGTGTGAGCGTCATTCGGACCACGGCGTCCCAAGGAACCGTATTGTATTAGTTACCATTGACAGCTCTCCCCACCGAGGCAGCATTGGCATCGGGCCAGCGACCGCCGGCCACTTCCAAGAGCCCCCGTACTGCGGGGACACCACCCCAGTCTGCCCAGCCAGCAGGTTTAGGAGTCAAGATGGGAGCTGCAACAACCTAGCCAACCCTCTACGATGGGGAGTCTCGAGGACGCCGTTTAGAAGAGTCCTGCCTGCTGATTATGGAGATGGTACGTAGATTTGGTATTTGTTATACATATGTACGTAGTATGCATTTCAGCATGCAGTCCACTGCTGGCCATAAACCTCCCACAAATATGACTTGTATCATCTTGGGAGTAGTTGCCATAGTCGCCACGCTTGGCAGGCGGGTTGGCGACCGTAGCTGTAGATTGGGTTTCAACGGACGCTGCTGCCCGTCCGTAGGATTTTTCCCTTTGTCGCCTCTTAAGACACCCGCTGGAGGAGATGGGGTGGTGCTATTCTAGTCAGCCGGCATCACACGGCAAGTACACTACACTATGTACGTAGTATACTAAAATATAGTATTAATAGTATTTTTTCTACTCCAGCACTTCAACGTGCCAGTTGTATACCAGATAGTGGTACCTAAACTCAGTACATTTGAGTAGGAGTATCGAGGCTACTTTATACAACTGCTAGCAGTCACACAATGGATATTATACAACTGTTTTTTTTTAATGCTCTCTCTTCCATATATATAAAACTTTTTACAGTTTCTGGTTTTTGTTTACAATATAAATTATTAGTTCATCTTAATATATAAATTAGTTAGAATTGGTTTATGATCCTGAGATTAAGAGTTTAATAATGTTGGTTCTGCCCTTACCTTGGTTATCCCAAGGTATTGTCAATAACTGCGACAAAAACCCCAGGAGGACGGGCTGCAGCGTCCCTTAGAGAGATAGAGTATACTGCGATCGCCAACCCGCCTGTCAAGCGTCGCTCTTATTATGGCAAACCGCCCATGCTGCAGACAGGTCCTTAGGTCCAGGACGCAGTTTAAAAACAATACCCAGGTCTTCGTATTTTGCTGTTTTCAGGCCTCAGTTCACCACGAAGAGGAGTGAATGGAACAGCTCTGCCCAGCGCTCGAGACGTCAGCATCACGGTCCACAGGCCCAGCTACGCCCACGACATCTCCTTCACGGTCATGCTGGCTGTTTGGGGGCAGTTCATCGACCATGACATCACTGCTACGGCACTTAGTAAAGGTACTTCTCATATGGTCTAGTTGAATATGGTCTAGTAGGCCTCACAAAGACCAATTTGTAGAGTGCAGGACTGGAGTCTGGACCACATTATTTATTGTCGTTAAGTACTAATAATAACTAGAAGACGCAGTGTAGGCCTCCCACAAGGTGGACCGACAACCTGGTGAAGGTCGCGGGATGCCGCTGGATGTGGAAGGCGCGGGACCGGTCTTTTTGGGTCGCTTTGGGGAGGCCTCTGTCCAGCGGTGGACGTCTTTCGCCTGATATGATGAGGATGAAGTACTAATATCACTCTCTTACTAAATTACTCTACTACACCACTAACTACAATCCGCAAAGATAAAGAAGCTTACTTTTTCCAATTAGACACAAGATGGCAGCCTTCCAAAGGCTTCAAAAAACTTAGGATAAGATGAGAATATAGAGATAAACTTACTCTGAATCTCCGGCAGGCGAGAACGGGAGCGCCCTATCCTGCTGCGACCCCTCGCAGCCCCCGCACCCCGCGTGCTTCCCCGTGCCGCTGGACGTGGAGGACCCCTTCTACCAGCAGTTCCGCGTCACGTGCATGGAGTTCGTGCGGTCTGCGCCCGCGCCTACGTGCCATTTTGGTGAGTTTTTTTTAAGACGGCAAACGAGCAGATGGATTGCCTGGTGGTAAGCAATTACCGTCGCCCATGGGCACCCGCAACACCAAGGGAGTCACAAGCGCTTTGCCGGCCTTCAAGGGGGTTGGAGCTCTGGGAACCTTACTCACCATCAGGAACACAACACTACATGGTAGCAGTAGCAGTGCTATTATGCCTGTGGTCTTCTGTAAGGAGGAGGTACTTCCCCAGTTGGGCTGCCCCAGATTCAAGCGTGATGGTCATCGCTGTGCCCTACCTCTCATTGTTGGACGTAGTTTAAGGTAACCGGGTCACAATCATAATCATGTCAGCCGAAAGACGTCCACTGCTGAACATAGGCCTCCCCCAAAACGACCCGATAAGACCGGTCCTGCCCCTTCCACATCCAGCGGTATCCCGCGACTCTAACTAGGTCGTCGGTCCACCTTGTGGAAGGCCTACCTACGCTGCGTCTTCCAGTTCGCAGTCGCCACTCCAGAATCTTTCCGCCCCACCGGCCATCGGTTCTGTGCGCAATGTGCCCCGCCCACTGCCACTTAAGTTTGGTGAGTTTGCGCGTAGGAAAGTTCCAGATGTTGCTTGGAGTGCGTCAAATAGTCGGTAGTCGGCGAGGCTACTAGCGAATTGTCTTAGTCTTTCTCATGATGCCTTAACTGGAGTAAAAGAGAATGGTGCTCTTCGATGAAGTTCGATATTCGCGTGTAGATACCGGGCCAGAGCAGGGTGACCAAGGATATTGTGACACATCCAAATCTAGCTATCAGCGACGTCGTTCACTACTGGACTTAGGCTTCCATAGATGGCCACAGGCAGTGGTCATCATCATCATTTCAGCCGTAAGTGGTCAACTGGCGGGTTTATGCTATATGACTTGTATATATGAGATTTGCCACAGTCACCACCATTTGATTCGGTTTCTGTCCATCCACCGGTTTTTACCTTTTTCGCCTCATACGACACTTGCAAGAGTTGAGGTGCTATTCTTAGCCGGCACTACACGGCACAACCAGTTCATTAATGCACAAAAGTTTTACAAAAAAATATAAAATGGCTGCCATGATTGTACTAAAAAATGTCATTTCCTAAATGGGTTAATTTGTCACTTCGTTGAATTTGCTAGTAAGAAAGTTTTAGGCGTTACAATATTAAGTCATCATTTCGGTGATCAAGGTGCTCAAAACTGTGTATACTGTGTATACTACCGAAGATATTGACTACTTTGCAAAAAAATAGCAACACAATACTCTGTAGCGATAACAAATATACGACTGATATGACGATCGAAACGTGATTGATATACATATTACTACCAAATTTCAGCTCTCTAGTGCTAACGGTCACTGAGATTATCCGCGGACGGACGGACGGACAGACATGGCGAAACTATAAGGGTTCCTAGTTGACTACGGAACCCTAAAAATGGTGAAAGATACGCGTATTATAAAATCTGCAGCGCTACCATGAAAAACGATATTATAAACGAAACATCGAAGTTCGTATATTTCGAGCATCTTTCTTTTTTACTCCAATTAGAATGCCATACATGAGATCGTACGCAATTTACGAATATCGATTTTCGCCGTAGCGCCGCCGTTTTATGTATAATTCCGCGTTTAGTTTTAATCGTAAATAAGAATCTGCACTAATATTCATCACCCAATGCGACCGTCTCTCATATTATATCAGTATCACTTACGCATTCGAGACATTTTTTACGTCAAAAGAAACTTACACTAGAGCCTCTGTACTTTGAGCTCGCGCGTATAGTTTACTTAATTTGCCGATAGATGTTCCTGTAGGTGGAACGCTCATACCCTACATGGCGGTTTTAAGATTCTTTCTGATTTAATGGGGGCGGAGCATACATTAGGTTGAAACTGACTGACTGACGTCAAATGACGTTGGCTGGTTATCACTCCATGTTACAACCCCTTCTTACTACTCGTGGTGGGACTGAAATTGACAACATTTTTTCGAATTTTCCATGTATAGTTGGGATCTAAAACTCTTTCTTTAGTTGTCACCGTCCTTTGTGGGCCCGTTTTTAGGGTACTGTACTTCATATTAATGTGTCAACAACAATGTATCAAATAGCCCATTTTTAATTCTGAAGTGGGAACACTTACCGTGGCGGACGAAAAACTACGGAATCCTACACTGAGCGTGGCCCGACACGCTCTTGGCCGGTTTTTATTAATAATACTGTTATTGTACCAACAACCAAATAAGTCAGAATCAAACTTCATGAGCTTGTTTGCAAAATCAACATTATTAAGACAACGTCAAGGAGTTTATTATTAAAATAAGTATTCAATCAAAACCAAAAGAAGGAAACAGATATAATATTTATTCATTAACGAAACAATTTAAAATAATATAAAAATCAAAACTCAAAAATAATCTCTCCGGCGGGGAATCGAACCCCGGTCTCCCGCGTGACAGGCGGGGATACTTACCACTATACTACCGAAGATGTTGACTACTTTGCAAAAAAATACCAACGCAATACTCAGTAGCGATAACAAATATACGACTGAATATGACGATGATAAACGGTGCTACCGCGAAAATCGATAATCGTAAACGTACGATGGTCTCTGTCACTCCCATGACGTGCTAATTGGAGTAATAGAGAAAGATGCTCGGAATATACGAACTCGATGTTTTGTTTATAATATCGTTTTTCATGGTAGCGCTGCAGATTTTATAATATTCTTTCACCATTTTCAACACTTAATTATTCATTTAATTGAACACCGGCAAAAATCTATATATTTAGTTTTGAGGTCTAGAAAAGAACGAATTCCTTCGAGGTTTGGCTCAACCCAACGCTTAGACCCGGCTATTTGCTATTTTGGCACCAAAACGCAAAAGCAATGAAATCAATGTTGATCATAGTCAGCTATTTTTGTAAAAGTTTTTTTTTTTTTATACACGACTGACCAGCGTTTGGCCTGATGGTAAATGTCGACGAGGTGGAGGGTGTAGCTGGTTCAGTAACAGTCTATTCACTCTTGCCTTGAAAATACCCAAATTACAAGACAGCAACAGTAGCAACACACAAATTGACTGAGCCCCACGGCAAGCTCAAGAAGGCTATACAAGACATGTGGGTAGCCAACGATATACATAATATACAAATACTTAAATATATAGGAAACACGTGGAAAATACCCTTGACCCTCAAGAACAAACATCTATGCTAAAAACTCATTACATAATATTAATCCCTAAGCTGTTACTAGGATCGAAGCTAGGACCATTGGCTTCTTAGACAACGTCACCTCTAGGTCAGACCGATCGTCGGGATTCGATTAGTTATCAGATTAAATTACACTCAAGCGGCACGGCACCGCTTGCGTGCCTGATGTCGCTTCAAAACGTTTTCATACAAAATGTTCAAAGACGACGTAACTGTGAATTACATTCAAGATTCGAGCAGCGCCATGCAGGCCCGGCACCGTGCCTTATGCCTACTTGTGTGTAATTCACGCCTAATACGTGTATCAGGTCCTCGGGAACAAATGAACCAGGCCACAGCATACCTCGACGCGTCGACAGTCTACGGGTATTCTCCAACTCGAGCCGCGCAGCTTCGAGAAGGTTCTGGGGGGCTTCTTCGGATGCTCATCGCGGACGGGAGGGAGCTGCTGCCGCAGTCCTTGGATCCTAACGACGGATGTAACACGGTGGAGATGAACGCTAAAGGAAGATACTGTTTTGAGACAGGTGAGGAGTTAATAAATAAAAGATCGAAGAGACTCTGGAAGAGACGGGACGATGATTTTGGCAAAATTTCCTCTGTATCACGATGAATCTTCGTATCACGAGTCGCTTTTGATTATTTTCTATGTATTGTTTTTAAGTTATTTAAAGGAAGGTACATTAGAAAATGTGTTTTCGGACAATCTTAGACAAATAGACCTAATCCTACAGTAAGTTCTATAAGAGGAGAGCTGGACACTGTGAGGTTTTGGTCTTCAATTTTATACGCGATATCTGACGTCAGCGTCAACGGCCTGAGCAAAGAAGACCCTTCGACGTTCCAAAATACCACAACCTGGTGGGCGTTACTTTTTTTAAATTTTCAATTTTCCATATAAAGAGCCTCTCTTTCAGACCACGCCATAATTCTGCGTTAATGGAAACGCTAGTTCGATTCTTAACCTAGGCACTGGAAGTGTTGGTCACGTTCCACTTTGTTTCAGCTCATTAAACTATTTGGCCATAATTCCTAGCTTCTGTTCATTTCCCAATCAGGCGACGACCGAGCCAACGAGAATCTGCACCTCACCACCATGCACCTGATCTGGGCGCGGCAGCACAACCGCCTCGCCAAGATCCTCTCAGCCCTCAACCCTGGCTGGAGCGACGAGCGCCTCTACCAAGAGGCCAGGAAGATTGTAGGCGCTCAGATGCAGCATATCAGCTATAATGAATTCCTGCCACTGGTTTTAGGTATGTCCAAGCTTTCCTAATAACCTAAAAGGTACAAGTTAAAATTGAAGATGTTCAAAGTAAGGTTAGATTAGTATTTTTGGTTGTGTTTCGAAAGTGATGTGACCTGGACGCGGCTGGCCTCTCAGTCCTGTTTAGAGTAGAATAGAATAAATTTATTCATGAGCACATACTGTTTACACAAAATATGAAACAGACGATCACAAAACATTAAAAGAAGTGCCACGAAATCGCCCCATCTCAGCATTTTGCTTAAGTATTAGTTAAAGGCCGCTATAAGTTCAAGGTGGAATTGGGCTGGACACACCTGTCGCAAGGGATAACCGAACACTGAATGGACCGCACAAGTTGGTCGGTGCAGAAAGAGAAAGATAGAGACGTCTTCGCAATCTACATAAATTCATTCTAAATCATAGCCTTAGCAAGCAATCAGAACTACCACAGACATAATAGCACTGCTATCTTTCAGGTATGTAGTGTTGTGTTCCTGATGGTGAGTAAGGTTTCCAGAGCTCCAACCCCCAAGGCTGGCAACGCGCTTGTAACTCCCTTGGTGTTGCGGGTGCCCAAGGGCGACGGTAATTGCTTACCATCAGGCAACCCGTCTGCTCGTTTGCCACCTTTGTCATAAAAAAAAATAACTACCTAAACCTTCTCAGCCAGTCTAAACCAGCTCGCCTAAGATGCTCGGTTTATTTGTCACAATACCTCACGCTGTAACAAACTCGTGTATGCGACAGGGATACACAACATGGCTGGCACCATCTTATCCTTCCAGGAGACGACGTGATGTGGGCTTTGAACCTGTCTCTCCTGCAGACGGGACACTCGAGCTCGTACAGCGCTCGCGTGGACGCTTCGATGGCCAACCACTTCTCAGCGGCTGCGTTCAGATTCGCTCACACTTTGCTGCCGGTAAGATTATTTACAATTTTAGGTTTTTTAACACGCACTTTCTTTTTTTTTCTTGTTTACCAGAAATAAATTTCTTTGAGTATACGCTTCAAAATATCTGATGGAGGAAATAGACCAGCCTCTGCCACCACTGAGTAGCTACGGACCTTCCTTTGTCACACTATATCGATGTTACAGCTGATACGAGATTCCGACTTTGTATAAGTCCTGCGCACTTGTCGAACAAAAAAACTTATACACGATGAGGACATCATCATGTAAGTTTGGGACGTACGCGCAGAGGCTCTTTCGACAATTTAATGAAATATAAGGGGATACTAAGCGGATGTTGCCCCTGTCCGTATCATGGGACGCGCACAAAGACAGCACCCGCCATGGTGTAAGGACTATTAATTTAATGGAATCTAAAAAGTACTAGGCTATTGGATGGAAATGATGGACTACTCGTAGGTGGCTTTAGTATATATGTTTGTTTTTAGTGTTTTGTACTATTAGTAGCTAACTGATGTTCCAGGGTCTCATCCACTCCTTCGACGCAGACACGGGCTCCGTAGACTACATTCACCTTCACGAGATGCTGTTCAACCCCTACATGCTGTACCGGGAGGCGGGGGCGCGCAGGTCTGTCGCATCAGCTCTGAACACGCCGGTCCATGGAGTCGATCCTCACGTTACTGATGAGGTGAGTTTATGCCCCAGGGAAATAGTTATTGGTAACTTATACAAGGGAGCAAAGTTAGTGTTTACCTTCTCGTGCTAATATTGAGACCCGAGCTAGCGAAACATTCCAAAATTGCGATTCAAAGAGTGGAATCTTGAGCATTGGGGAACACATTTTGCTACCGAGTACAACACATAATTTTTCACCTCACTACTGCGAGAAAAAAATGAATCAAAAACTTTAAAGATGCAATCAAAACTATTGATATCCATCATTTATCAATTACCATTCAAAAACATTAAATAAAAGAACATCCAACCAGCTATGGTAAAAAAAAAACAGTAGTAATTCTGACTTTTGTGTAGTTTTAAGGCCATTATTCCCTTTAGACATTTCATCCCTAGAAAGAAAGGGATCGATTGATAGAATAAAAAAAAAACAGTCAACTAGCCTATTATGGTTTCGTTAGCAGACGTTTCAGTTTAAAACATATATAATTGTTTTAATAGATCGCGTTGACACGTCAAACTATGACACTGTCCCCCTGGCTTATGGGACAAAATAGCAACGGATAATAGTTGATTCCACCAGGTGTCAAGTTCATACGTCTATTACAGCTAAGCAACCACCTCTTTGAACGTCCCACAACCAATACAAGCGTCAGCAACACCTCCCTCCCCGCGCACCCCTGCGGCCTCGACTTGGTCTCCCTCAACATCCAGCGAGGCCGGGACCACGGCCTCCCTCCGTACCCGGCCTGGAGGGAACACTGCGGGTTCAAGAGGCCGAGGAGTTTTGGGGAATTGAGAGGAGTCTTGAATGAAGTGTCTTGGCAGAGGATCAGTACTATATACAGGTAAGAGTGTTTTTTAGATTGTATTAAGCCAGGGATAGACTAGGGAACAAATGTCCTGCAACCCGTATCGCCAGCGACGTCGGGTGACATAGATTGACGTAGCCGGACATCGCCCGACAAGCCATGACTATGCCTGCAAGTGTCTGGCGAAGTCGCCGGACTTGTCGGTCGAGTTCGTTTGATATCTCGCCGACAATTGTCGCCGGACATTTGTCCCCTAGTCTATCCCTGGCTTTAGTTTCTTAACATTTTTTTATTAAGATGGCCGATGGGGTCGAAAAGTGCTCGAGTGGAGACCACGGACTAGCAAGCGCAGCGTAGGCCGTCCACCCACAAGAACAGAAGATCTTATTAAGGTCGCCGGAAGACGCTGTATGCAGGTCGCTTACAACCGGTACACGTGGAGGTCCAAGGGCCATTGTTCAGCAGTAGACGTCTTATGGCTGAGGTGATGATGATGATTAGTTTTCTTCGGTCAGGTATCTTTAATAAAGATCTGGACTCGGCGCCACGGACATTCTTCATAAGCCTCCTGCCTGAAAGACACAATTCTTTTTATGACATAGGCGGATTGCCTGGTGGTAAGCAATTACCGTCACCCATGGGCACCCACAACACTACATACCTGAAAGGTAGCAGTGCTATTATGGCTGTAGTCTTCTGTAAGGAGGAGGTACTTCCCCAGTTGGGCTTCTCCAGACTCAAGCGTGATGGTACTTCGCTGTGCCCTACCTCTCATTGTTGGACGTAGTTTAAGGACATACCCGGGTCCAAACAATGCAGACTGTAAAACCCGAATGTATGTTGTTTTGATATACGATATGAATAACGGAAATGATGAAACATATTTATTTAAAGAAATTACAATATTATGATAACTATTTTAAGTTACAGTATAAAATCTAAAAAAGGCCCTTCAGGCATTGTACCAAGGATGCTGGTGGCATTTCTTCGTATCGCAATGCCGATACGTTGTGCGAGGAAGCCGCCAGCTCCTCGGTCACCAGTTACATCAACCAGACGCTTCGCGATTTCTGCAAAAAGTTTGTGCGCTCTGGGGGTTTCTACGCCAAACGGTACAAAATGGTACTATCTGCCTAGGCTAGAAATAACTGATATTGTATAGAATACAACGAAATTTAAATGCAAACTACTCCCCTACAGGTACATGACATGTGTTAACATACAAACCTTCCACGAACCGCGTGACCCAGTGGCCAATATTCAAAATAAAATTACGAGGAAACGCATGCGTCACAAAAGCGGTTCATTGAATTATGGTATTGCCGTGTGATGTCGGTTGACTAAAATAGCATCACCCCATCTCCTCCCGCGGGTGTCGTAAGAGGCGACAAAGGCAAAAATCCTTCGGCCGGGCAGCAGCGTCCGTTGAAACCCAATCTAACAGCTACTGCGGTCGCCAACCCGCCTGCCAATCGTGGCGACTATGGCAACTACCCCCAAGATGATACAAGTCATATTTGTGGGAGGCCTATGTCCAGCAGTGGACTGCATACGGCTGAAATGTATGTATGTATTGACGACTCCTGTAAGATCTGATTCCATTACATTATCAATGTTGATTTCGGTGACTTGAATTGAAATTGTAATTAACCGGTTCCCTGTAACTGTTACATGAGGCACATGTGCTTCTCGGTCAAGGAATAATGTGTCTTATTACCAAGGATTATGGTCGTTTAAATTTATATTAAGTAAGGAGTTCCAACCCCGGCTCTTAGTTACCAATGAGTTTTTCGGGACTTATAGGTATGTACGAAATATCATTTGATATTTACCAGATGGTTTTCAGTGAAGGAAAACATTGTGAGGAAACCGGACTAGTCCCAATAAGGCCTAGTTTACCCTCCGGGGAAGGTCAGATGGCATTGGCAGTCGCTTTAGTAAAACTAGTTCCTACGCCTATTCTTGGGATTAGTTTCCAAAGGGTCTCCAGGCTCCCAGAGGCCGTGACAAAATGCTGGGGTGGTCGTTTAAATGGGTTGGGATTGAGATGAAAAAAAATTGCGTCGAAAAAATGTTTTTCTACTTTTTTCTAATCAGCCCAGAATATACCCTTGAACTGAATCCCACTATTTTTATCACACCTTGATGATTCAGTTCATCGGAAGCCTGTGTTGAACTGCATTTGATAGAAAGAGACGAAGAGAAAATACGTGCAACAAGAAATGAAAAAAAAATGTTACGATGTCCGTCGAAATATAAGCTCTATAATAGTATTCTCTCTAATCTCTCTCACTAGTCTCTAGACTTTGGGGTACTCGTTTTATTAAAATCCAGAACATATCCAAAGAAAACAATGTATAATTTAGTGCCATTGGATCTATTTCGGGTCAGGTCAACGACTTGACCACTTGCATTAATAACGGACAAATTTACTCATTCATTTAGCGGGATATTTACACCACATTTCACCGTCTGGTACAATATAGACCTTAGCACAAAGCAATTGGTGTTACAATCCAATGACTGTACACAAAGTCAACAAAGGCGAAGGATAAGGAATAACTTGGTAATATAACTCGTAGCTCCTGAATCAACAGCAAACTTAACTTTGTGACGTAGTTTTTAGAACAGCGCTTCCTGGACCATTTAAATCATTTGAACAACAACAGATATTTTAGATTGTTTGTCATTTGTTTCTCCCCAACATGCAAAAAGCCGTTAGTTTATAGCCGGTTTAAATTTGGAACTTATTGCGCGCGAAATAAATAATCGAATGCTGTCCAATGGTTGTTACGACTGTTATCCTTAGTGAGAACTAGATTTATAAGGACCATTGTATGTAAATGTGTATTAGTAATCGCTCATTCATTAAGTAACCGGAGATTCACTCCCAAATTTTCACTTTTTTTGTTCACTTTTTCGTTGATTCGAAGAATTGAAGCAGTGGCATTTAAGAAAAATATGTTAGTCATTTAAGTATGTATACTTTTTTTTATTACAGTAATAGTAGGTGGGCGTAACAATCGATTGGAATTTGGAAATCTCTTCGGAACATGATTAAACATGTCTGAGTTAGAATTTACAACTTTAATTATCGATTATTAGTGGAAACATTCTCTATTAAGCCAATATGCTTATCTGTCGTGATTAACGTCATATATTACAAAGGCGAGCATTAAGCTAACCTAACCGAACTTAACTTGAAATATATACTCGTTTTACAGTCTTAGTTCATAAACACCATCCATACTAACTAATATTATAAATGCGAGAGTAGGATATTTTCCCTTTTCCCGCAACGTTCTTTACGCAAAGCTAGTCTAAATGGCTGGACCAGAATAGCAACTCTTTCGCTTGGTCTTAAGATAATCAATGAGGAAATTTACACTTTACAGTAGTTTACTTTTTATGTAAGCCTCGCGTTTTGCCTTTAAACGACTACAAAAATTTAAGGATGTAACAATTTTGTGGAACATAACGTATAAAGAAACTAACTCTTAACTCTTGTTACAGACAAGTAGATGATATTGATCTCTACACGGGAGCACTCGCTGAAGAACCGAACGGGAGACTCCTCGGACCAACGCTGACTTGCCTCATCGCGGACCAGTTCTTGAGGATCAAGGTTGGAGACCGGTTCTGGTACGAGACTGAAGATGAAGCCGCTGGGTTTACCATTGGTAAGTTCATTTGACGGAGTAATTCTTAGAGTCAATTTGCTGATGCTGGGGCAGAATCTCAAAATTTAGCGGATCACCAAGGTTCATGATGAATTTGTCGAGGTTTCAAACTGGTTTTGATCATACAAACTAAAGATGTTACTCACTCGACATTTTCGGTCCTATTCGTTGGCATTTACATTTACTAACTGGGTTCCACGGCTGAGACCTTCTGATTTGAAAATTGTTCTTCAAGAAGACAGTACTTAAACTAGACTTCTTTTATGGTGTTATAGCTTTTTGGATCATATTAAAATTGATAACAATGCTTAGATTTTCTGATGGACAAGAGGAATTGTAAGACAGGCCGTTTGGTCTATCAAAATCCCCGCATGACCAAATTATCCATAAACGCTTGACAAATACCGATCATAGTCGTTTGTCCCTTTCGATCTTACATAAATTTTGTTACATAGGTACACATACCGTTTCTAAATATAATAATAAAGCAACAACAAACAATAAAACACGGTGTATCACTCTCTGTTTCAAAGACACAGACGTACTTAGTTGTCTGATTTTTTTGCGACCGACATACCATAAGGTAAGAGATTACATGTCTTTTTCCTTCCAGAGCAATTAACAGAGATCCGCAAAACAACACTCGCTGGAGTTATCTGCTCGAACGAACAACTCCTCGCGCAAGCTCAGCCCCGAGTTAT
Organism: Grapholita molesta; assembly: GCA_022674325.2. Classification (NCBI taxonomy): domain Eukaryota; kingdom Metazoa; phylum Arthropoda; class Insecta; order Lepidoptera; family Tortricidae; genus Grapholita; species Grapholita molesta. The sequence goes on from CP053125.2 coordinate 20,133,069, forward strand.
GGAGTTGGTGGGAGAAACCAATCCACTGGTGGCTTGCACGGAGATCCCACAGCCAGCCTGGGATGCTTGGAAGGAGTAACCTGGTTTTGATGACAAACACTAAAATACAACCAAAGCTACAGCCCAGTTTATAAGCGCCATTTTCGCAAGATCTCGCAAAGTGATATCAACTTGTAAATTTAATTCTGTATTGTTTGACAGAACAACGCTTCTGGAATAAATAAATGACAATGCTTGAATAATATGATGAAATTTAGTCCGCGGATTATAGAAGACCTCCTTAGGAGTGGGGACAACAAAGAGTTGGCTCTTCAACCTCTTCAAAGCGCCTTCTTCATTATTTCGTAGGGTGATGGCACCAATGTTGGACGCTTTAAGCTGACAGGCACCAATGATGGACACTTAATTATTTCTAAATCAAAAACCATAACGTTATAAGTTGAGTATTACCAATCCTATTATGGTAGATACTTTAGTATTGCTTTATCGCTTATCTGTCGCATTAGGTATACCTGTAATGATAGATTATGTTTTGATTAAAAATAAACAATTGCACAACACTGACTCCTTTAAAATAAGCACTAATGTTCATGGTTATTTCCTAACGCCGTCACCCTATTGTATGTTAATAGGATTATATCTAACTTATGGGCCACCAATGTCCACTGCTGGACAGAAACGTCCCCATAAACCGAAGGAGCGATCTCCCAGCGATCCGTACGATCTCCCGTCCATCTACTTTCTGGACGTCTCACAACTATCACACTGCATTTTCCTTCCCACCCTTAAACTATTTCCTTCCGGCCGTTTCCGCACCTGCGATTCACCAGGATTGGCGACTTAAGAATGTTCACTGTTTTCCATAACCAAGTTTAATAATAAAACAAGTTTAATATTGTACAAAAACAGTAGCGATCATATTTCTCACCAATCGACATCTAGGACAACGGAGCCCCGCGAAGCAGGGCACCTATTTCTGTTCGGTTTGCCCTTCGGGATTTTAAAGCTACCAAACGAACCTAACCTACCTATTGTTTTATACTTGTATGGGTTTACTTTGCTCTCGTTGCGAAAAGAGTAAAAATTCTTAACTCGCCAGTGGTTGTGAAACGGAGTTGCAAAAACAGCCTTAGGGGAGTTTTTTGCGCAATCGGCCATCGTCTCTCGGGACTGTGGCCTGCCCATTGTCATTTAACTGTACAACCTTGCAAGGTTACTTTACTTCTTCTACGGATATCCTCATTCCTTATTTTATAAGTAGACATACTCCGATAGCTCTTTCCCCTTCACGTTAAGTGACTCTGAACCGGTTTTTAAGGGGTAGCAATAAAACCTCCGAAATAAAACTAACCTAACCTAACTTATCTTAAACTAAACGTACTTACAGAAATACTAAATCTCCGACTGTGCCAAGTACGACACAGTCGGAGATATTAGTATTTCTGTCGGAAGTTTAGTTTTTTGTTGGGAACATTTATATTATCTGTTTTGTAAGTTGCTGCTGCTGGCTTAGGTTAGGCAACATGCATATGAATCCTCTGGAGTTGCAGGCGTCTATAGGCTACGTTAACTGCTTACCATCAGGCTGTATGCTTTTTTGCCCCCGTAGTTCTATTAAAAAAGTCTGTTTCGCAGCCTACAGACAGTACTGGTAGGTATTGCTAAATGTTCTGTGGTACTAAGTGACTGACAACAAAGGCGTGGCTACTTGGCATCAGGCCAATTTTAAATCGCGGAAGCTGTCCGCATGATGTAATATGTTAAATGTAATGACATTTTTATTCAACTAAGAACAAATCAAATAATTTTTTTATTAAATATTTTGATCTGCTTTGATTTTTAAGTAATGATACTAACTAAATGAATTAAAAATTGCAATGAGACAGGACCCCGTCTCGAATGCCGTGCCGGAGGTCCTCGTCGTTTTTTCTTAAGTATATGTCATCTATTTTATTTTTATATTGTTAAGATAAATGTTCATTGATCCGAAATTATAGAAGTGGCACACGGACTATTAGAGATCGTCCATCACTTACGTAATGCATTTAGGCGAAGAATAGGGTTAAACAAAAAGGATAAGAGAGGTTCTTTTAAGAAAATGTTAGATAAGATTTTACTAATATTATAAACGCGAAAGTTTGTATGAATAGTAGTAGCAGTTTGTATGTATGTTTGTTGCTCTTTCACTCGAAAACTGAAGGGATTACAACAACTTTGGTATTTCAAATACTTATCTTGCAGACTAAGTTGTGGCCAGAAGCTAGTTAAGTTAGTTTTCTGTCGTAATGTTTAAGACATTCATTATTATGTTTTTTTTTATTTGGTAAATATATCACGTGATATTTTGAGAAGGGACAAGTCAGACAAACCGGTCAAAAATGTGATTGAATGGACGTATTCTATAAATAATTAAACATATATTATTAATATCAGTATTTAAAAATAGGTTAAGGACAGAAACACGAATTTATTCCCTGAGACTGGTTTAAGTTTAAATGATTGAGCACATAACACCAATCCACTTAATTACTTATTAAAAAAAAAACATGAAAGTTATACAATGTAATAATTATGCTGCAAAACGTTGTTTATCTAATATTTTGTATAAGTAGCAACCTAGCAACCCGCCCTGGCTTTGCACGGCTGCAATGTATATAATTATTATAAGTACCTACATATGATATTAACCTATTTGCACGGTTCAATAAAGTTACATAAGCCAATGAGGCTTTAATTGGATTACTTTTATGTACTCTGTAAAATTAATTAAGTCAATGTTATATTTATACGATACACTAAGTAAAATAATAAAATAAAATGATGTTCCTATAGTTAGAATTTGCTTGTTTAATATATGTGTCAAATCAGGCCAGTTAAATTTAACCTACTTAATAAAATGTATATTACTTATTTTGACAGTTTTTTTATTCGTACCTATACTTCCAATCCTCCTAACTTTGTATCCTTATAATCCTAACTTTCTATGCAACAAAGAACAAATCAAATATATATTTTTTTTAATATTTTTTTTTTAAGTAGTCACACTACTATATAAATTATAAAATAGATGGCAGCGCCATCTCTCTAGTTATATCAGAATCCCGAAAGATATTAATAAGATACTTATTACTTAAGCACGTAGTGTTTCGCCTTAGAGTTGGTAAACGGTACCCAAAAGACTTGCTAGATATACTTGCTAAACTTCGATGGGTTCCTCTGTGTTTGGGTGGCCCAATTGGTTCAGGCGTCAGCCTCGATAGCTGGAGATGCAGGTTCAAATCCTGCCTCGGACGCCGGAGGGCCACATCACTTTTTTTAAATATATGTCATCTATTTTCATTTCAATTACAATATTATGTTGGATTACAAGGTTATACGGCCCCAGATTCGACTCCAGGCGATTTTTGACATTCTAGCGTTCGAAATCCCTCGCACTTCCAGAGTACAAAACATATTATGATTGCACAAGTAACTAAATGTGTACCCACGTACACTAGTCATCAGAGAGGTGGTCACAAATATCTGAACATCGCCTCTATTGTCAAAGCGATAACGTGCATGTTCAGATATTTATGACCACAACCAACGACAGTACAGTCGCGGTAAAAAAGTAAATAGACTTATCGGGCTTACTTAATTTTTATTAAGGAGAATAAATCGGGGACTCGGCTCACAACTCCGGGTACCTACCAGTAGCCCGCTGTGCCAAATAAACTACTGAGACTTTTGAGTTACGAGAATGCTCGTATCAGCAAAAGCGATAGAGGGGAATCTCTCCATTAACTATCATTAAGAAGTAACGATAAAAGTCGTTTTTCAGATTTGAGAGCTATAGCCGAGTATACCCCCGTGAGGTCCCTGTGCTTTTTGCTTTATTCTATGATATTATATAATAAGCGCCTGCGTGTTTGCGATATGAGCCGTTTAAATTAATGTTTACAGAGCTCTAAAACTTAAAAATAAACGAAAATATCAACAAAAGAGGTCGAGAGGGTTTGTATGGAATAATGCTGGCCACTGTTACCTCTTTATGTTAAAATTTCCATTTTGACGGTAAGCCCTCTGATATATTTTAAGTTATAATTGGGCTTCCTTAATACAAAAAAAATGAATAGGTACAACTTAATAGTTTTTTAGCTTTAGTGATAGATGTTTTTATAACTTAATTTCCTGATGGTAAACAATCACCGTCGCCCATATGGGCACCCGCAGCACCAGGGGAGTCACAAGCACGTTGCCGGCCTTCAAGGGGAGTTGGAGCTCTGGTAACCTTACTCACCATCAGGAACACAACACTACATGCCTGAAAGGTAGCAGTGCTATTATGGCTGTGGTCTTCTGTAAGGAGGTACTTCCCCAGTTGGGCTTTTCAGATGTGTACATTAAATTAGCAAAAACTCGCAAAATATCAACTCTAAATCGATCAAAACACTGAAAACACAACCTGACTCACTGTTACCAACTCCAATATGGAAGAAGGTGGGAAGTCGGCGACCTTGCCACCACTTCTACAACTACATAACCAAAACACAAGCGGGTTTTAACCTTATTTCAATAACATTAAGTTGTAGGATACAATTTAACAGCGGTAAAGTTATGTTGGTGGTTTTGTATATGGAATACTTATGTCATGGACTGGACAAAAGAATTTTCAATAAGATACAGTTGAGGATTGAGTAGTTTCTTTTCAAAAAGGCTTATTTCTTTATGTCAGCAGAGGTTATTTCTCTAAGAAAACCAAATAAAAATAAGCCCTATTGACATAGATAAATAAGTCTTTCTGAAGATACTCCTCAGTTGTAATGTAATGTCAGAGAAGTCTAGTATGTTTAATATCCCGTGAAGGGAATAAGTATGTATGCACTTTTATACAAACGTTTTATGAGAGGTAGGGCACAGCGAAGTACCATCACGCTCGAGTCTGGAGAAGCCCAACTTGGGAAGTACCTCCTCCTTACAGAAGACCACAGCCATAATAGCACTGCTACCTTTCAGGTATGTAGTGTTGTGTTCCTGATGGTGAGTAAGGTTCCCAGAGCTCCAACCCCCCCTTAAAGGTCGGCAACGCGCTTGTGACTCCCCTGGTGTTGCGGGTGCCCATGGGCGACGGTAATTGCTTACCATCAGGCAATCCGTCTGCTCGTTTGCCACCTTATGTCATAAAAAAAATACAAACGTGTAGCTCGATTGTGAGGATTAGAAAAATCGTGCCATACTTGTATGTAGTCGCCATGCGATATTTAGGAAAAGTTTATAAAATTGTCAAATTTACCTTTTATTTTCTTCACCATAACGTTAACAACAGACAGAACAGTCAGCGTCATATAGTTGTCAGCATTCAAAGTGGTCAAATACTTCGGCACACCAACTCTATGGTGGCACGGCAATTCTATGGTGTACCGAACTTTCTGAGTACTTTGGATGCTACCAACTATATGACGCTGACTGTACGCTCTCATTCAATATGCCTAAAATAAATACTGGCCGGTAAAGCTAATCTGAATGCTATGAAGAAAAAACTAACCGTCTTTTGTTAAAATGGATTTTTTTTGCAATGCTATTCATTACGTTAGCGAAAATGGAGAAAATTGAACTGTGCGCCGTTATCAAATACTTGTTTGAAAAATAAATCTAGGGTCAAGTCAATTTATATTTGCAGGACACTTTAGGGTCTAATGCTCCTCCGAGAATAAAGAAATTGTGAAAAAAGTCGAAAACTTAGTTTTGACGGATCGGCGTGTCACGGTTCGTTTTATTGCTCAAAATGTAAAGATTTCAACGGGGAGCGTGCATAATATTTGTACGAAATAGTAATCTTGGGTACCAAGAATGCTTACTGACACGCATAAACAAACTAGAGTCGAGATTTGTCAAGAAGCTTTGGACCTGATACACCAAGATATTAGTGTAGATAACAATGGACGAAACATGGTTCCATCATTACCATCCTTAAAAGGAAATTGCAGTCTATTACATGGAAAAGGTCTCATGGAAAAACTCCGAAGAAATTCAAGGTGGACCCATCTGCCGGTAAAGTCATGGGCTCTGTTTTTGGGACGGTCAATAGGGGTATTAATTGTTGAGTATCTCGAGCATGGGGCAAATATTACGAGCACTTTATATGTATGCCGAAAAAATAGCAAAATTGCTCAATGAGATCCGAGAAAAACGGCGAGGTTAAACAAAAGTTGTGCTGCACCAGGTATAGTGTTGTGTTCTTGTTGATGAGTAAGGTTTCCAGAGCTCCAACCCCTCTTAAAGGCCGGCAACGCGCTTGTGACTCCCCTAGTGTTGCGGGTGCCCATGGGCGACGGTAATTGCTTACCATCGAGCAATCCGTCTGCTCGATTCCCGCCTATGTCATAAAAAAAGTACGGCGTTTCACTATCAGGGTGAATCAGCCACTAAATATTGGTAGGTAAGGTAAAATGAACTCTGTTCATATGCTATTAGAAATTAGAATTCGCTTAATGTAGGATAGTTATCGAAGCTTGGACAGAAATTATAACATCATTAGAAAATGTGTTTTATTTACAAGTAGACAGAATTCATTTTTATTATAAGGTACCTATACTAACCTAACCTACCTAATTAGGTATAATGTTAATTGTCATTAAGATACGAAATCCGAATATCGTTATTAATTTACTATCTACCTTGCCCAAGTTCTCGTGTTCGATTACGGATTACGAAATAATTAATAAAGAGATAGACTGTTCGAGAAGAAAAACACGTTTCGGAGCAATCGCCGCGCCGGTGTTGCCAACCTAGCGTTGGGAAAATCTCAACTTTTATTTGCACTTATTTGTATGGAAAGGGTTTGTTGCTCCAGCCAGTGCCTTCTCTTTCATCTGGGGCATCTAGAAATCATCAATAAATAATTTTTAATTTGACGAGCTGGAATCTGGAAGCTTCCTCGCCCAGCGTATTGGTATGGCGATACAACGGGGAAATGCTGCCAGCGTCTTCAAAAATAATTACGATGCTATTTGGACCGCGAAATATTGCGTTTATGTATATAGTTGCTTTACAATTTATTTTGCAGTAAATCGCGAGAAGTGGATGGGTACAACGGTTTTTTGAAATTTCGCAAACTAAACATGCTGTTCTTTTTAAATTTTGTAATCATGATATCTTTAAATGGAATAAGTATTTATATTCAATTTGAATTATATTCGTGATTATATTCCGGTGATAATATTCGTCAGTGTGAACCTATTTCACTTAATTTTGTTGCGAAATATAATATGTGTCAACATCCCTATAGAGTGGTAGAGTATATTGATAAGCCTAAATTTGGCAACCCTGACTGACACCTTCGGGAACTTTCAATAAATATTAAAAAAAAAAAAACAAAACACTGACACGTGAGGTGGTAAACTCATTATACTTTGTTTACATTCCCCGGAAAGCGAATTTAAACTTTATCCAAACAGATATAGAGTTTGTTATGCAGTGTACGGTACATGTTATCATGATGAGACCCCGAAACGTGACTTCTTATCTTGTTATTTATTTATTATGATTTGTTATTTTATTAATAGTAAATCTTACTTAGGCCGTGTGTTGCCGGCTGACTAGAATAGCACCACCCCATCTCCTCCCGCGGGTGTCGTAAGAGGCGAAAAAGATTAAAATCCTACGGACGGGCAGCAGCCTCCGTCGAAACCCAATTTACAGCTACTGCGGTCGCCAACCCGCCTGCGAAGCGTGGCGACTATGGCAACTACCGTCCAAGATGATACAAGTCATATTTGTGGGAGGCCTATGTCCAGCAGTGGCCTGCATACGGCTGAAATGTATGTGTGCCTGTGTAAATCTTAGTTACCCCTTTTTACGCGTTTAGGTCATAGAAGCCCAACTGGGGAAGTATACCTCCTCCTTATAGAAGAACACATCCGCCATAATAGCACTGCTACCTTTCAGGTGTGTAGTGCTGTGTTCCTGATGGTGAGTAAGGTTCCCAGAGCTCCAACAACTTTTAGGGTAGGCGCACGTGAATAGTTTGGTCTTGCAGGCGTCCATAGGCTGCGTTAACTGCTTACCATCAGGCGGGCCGGGAAAAATTGTAACGTCTTTGCATAAATATGTTATTTTTATTTACTTTTATTTTACGGTATTGTACATATAAATAATCCAGTATTTTTCTAATAAGTAATACCTACTAATAACCAGCAAATGAATGTGAAGTTCGTATATGTTACTAACGACCTTTAATTATGTACATAATTAGTTAATTACAGATGACACAATATAAATAATGATAAAGCTGCCAGTGTTCTGTGTATGTCAAGTAGGTAACTATATAGTATTCATAAGTAAGTAATATTTATAAATAACATTAATACTACCTAATTTAACAAATTACCACGAATTCAGGGATTTTGTAGGGATTCCCCGCCCACTAACGCTACTTCGGCGTATACGCAATTAAAATATTTCAATAGGTTTTGATGCCGTGTGATGCCGGTTGACTAGGATAGCACCACCCCATCTCCTCCCGCAGGTGTCGTAAGGGAAAAATCCTACGGATGGGCAGCCGCGTCCGTCCAAACCCAATCTACAGCTACTGCGGTCGCCAACCCGCTTGCCAAGCGTGGCAACTATGGCAACTACCCTCAAGATGATACAAGTCATATTTGTGGGAGGCCTATATCCAGCTCTGGTTTGCATAAGGCTGAAATGTATGTATGGACTGTAGCTGGCGGACGGCCCCGGGTTGCGCGCCACCGTCCGCCCGCCGCCACTCGCTCCTGTGTGACATGCTCATCGCACTCAACGGACTACTGCGCACTGACCTACAAGTCGATATTTTTACAGACTGCTGGTCCAAACTAACATCCAAATGCCTACTGTGAAACTGTATAATTTTTAAAAACTGTAATTATTTGATGTATACAAACCTATACAAGTGTAATTGTTCTTGTAATAAATAAATAAATAAAATGGACCTAATGTAAAACAATACAAGTTCTATGTAATCAAATCACCAAACCTTCTAGTTTAATTTTAGTATTAACAAGAATAACTTCATAATACAACAATACATTTATAACTGTGACAACAGGTTTGGCCTAGTAACAGATATTGGATAGCACAGATATTTGTTACCGAATCATGGGTGTTTTATATGTATTTAAGTATTTGTATATTATATATATCGTAGACTGAGTACCCACAACACAAGTCTTCTTGAACTTACCGTGGGGCTTAGCCAATCTGTGTAAGAAATGTCCTCTAATGTTTATTTTTACTTAACCCGGCCAAATGACAGTCCTGATTAACAAAGTAAAATGGTCTATTTAACAACGTTAACTTTTCCGCTGCTACAAAAATAGCAACTCTCCAAACAACATATTATTAACGCATAATATCGTCTATTTCTACACCACTAACGACATCTGCAACCGCAAAATTATATTTGCACTCAGATAGATCAGTCTAGCAAGTTTCAACGACAATGCGCGTTTAAAAATAGAACGTAATACTTTACGTTAAAGTTTAATTTCGACTGTCAGTGTAGGTGTCTTTGAACTCTGTCGTTACCGTTGGAAATGGGACCCGCATGCGTGGCGTCACGTTTCTCGTACACGTGACGGCGCGCGGGCACGTGTCCGCACCCAGTGTTGCCAGTAAATACTGTTTACCACATATTCTAGTATAAAATGTTACAATAACACTGCTGTTACTTTTAATTACTTAATTAGTATCACAGAAAAATAAGAACTACTGCAGTGGTACCGCGAAAAACGATATTCGTATAATTTCGAGGATCTGTCTCTTTTACTCCAAATGGCGTTATGAGAGTGACAGAGGGCATGAGAGTGGCAAATGGCGTCATGAGAGAGACAGAAATTTACGAATATTGTGATTACGTATAGTATTTTCAATAAAAATAACCGTATTTAACGAAAAGGTGCATCTTTCTCGGTTTCTCCAATTAAGGCGTAATTTGAGTGCAGGCCCGGTACCGCGAACATCGAAATTCGTATATTTCGAGCATCTTTCTCTTTTACTCCAATTAAGGCGCCATATGAGTGCCAGTAAAAATCGTTCGAAATTTTACGGATATCGTTCGCGGTGGCGCGTCAGTACAGACAATTGGTCGAATTATGCGAATTTCGATGTTTGCGGTAGACCCCCTCGGCCCTCTGGCAACACGAACAGAAACGTGCCGCTCCACAAGCGGTGGAGCGAAGCAGTCGGGCAACTTCGAGACTCGTCGGCAGTGCTCGATTTCTCTCGACGATTCTACCGCCTTCCGTACATCGAACTAATCTAGCCAACAGCAATATCGCTGTGACAACGCAATTTAAACTTTATTCCCAAATCTTAAGGATTGTTTTGTCCGCAATTTAAGTATTTTGCAAAAATAAATCCAAATGTATACAAAAGAGTACGAACGTCGTATTCGCCCTTTTATCTAGATCTTTCTATAACAACACACATAAAAACGTGCATGTAGGTATAGATACCGTGTTTATCATTTCTAGGCATTGTGCTCGCATTATTGATTGTATAAATAAATATTTTGACAATAGAGATTTGGCATGAAATAAGGTATGTATAAACCAAAACAATACGAGTAACACATTATTTATTTTGACAGCAACGAGAACGAAACGCTTAAATTTTTTTAACTTAAGTACTGGCAGGTTTTGCCGAATTTATTCCACTAATAGTTGGTAGTAACATTGTTCTGATATTGAAGTTTAGTTAATAAAATTAAACTACGTTAGGAAATGTAGGTGACCTCTAGTAAAAGTTTGTATTCAATATTGTAACTGTGTCCTAAACGCAGGCAGGTTTCCACAAAATTGTGTGGTGAGGAAAAACTAATTAGATTTCATTTCAGAAAATGGAATTTCCAGCAATTTAATATTTACTACCCACGTAATACTTCTGTATAATCCTTGTCACTTCCTTCTGTCGTTCTGATTCATACTTCTCATCTCGTTAACACTTCTTAACAGGAAACGGGTGCATATGTACCAACAGTATCAATCACCAAACGTCATCTCATAACATATAGGTATAGATAACCACAAACTACGGGAAACACCTAATCTATCAACATAAAATACTTCCCTAAAATATCTCTTTTTATCTATGTAGTTAACGGCGATATCGTCAAAAGATCTTCGCCAATCCCATTTCCTTTTAAAACAGTACTAGCGACCTTGACCTTATACTTGGCAAGCGCTTTCCGGTATCTAATTAACTATTAATACCGGTAAAGTTGATAATTTGCGTTACAACCATTAGACAAACATACATTTTATAATAGCTTTCAGCGCCGGCGCCAAACCAGTTCAAAAATAGCAAGACGTGACACTTTATTGTTTATTTTTTTTAATTGACCCGCAAGGATACGTTTGTGCCAGTTGTGCCAATTAGCTAAGTCTATGGTCCGCTCATCTACATGAATAAAACTTTTACAATGAAGGTTTATGTGATCGGTTAAATACTAGGAGGAATAATGAGAAATAAATAGTATGTCTATGGTTACCATATAATTTAATTGAATTCTACAAACATGTTATTGATATGACTGCATCGTGTCCATTTCTCCAGAAGGCCTTGCGGGGGCGTGCGACTGCGTATTTTTGCCGCGTGACGTCAGTACCGTCAGATGCGCGCGTCTCGGTTTGAGTCGAGACTACGTTCTTCTGTTTTAGTTTAGCCAGTTAACTGGTGACATCAAACATGCTATACATGATCAAATGAATCATATCATAAACGTTATTGTTAGATTAACGAGTAGTTTTGCTAACGATACCCTACGCATTGGCCTTTACAATTTAGCGCCAATGACATTAACGCAATCAATTTATGTAGGTATCTATACCTATCTATATTGTACAAATATCTACAAAATGAGTACTACTTTCACTTGGTAATTCCGTACTAAATGAAAGCTTCGTGCACAACTTAACCAAAGTTATACAAAACCAAACCAAGGCCTCATTATTCGAGTCGTGCCAATACGATTATAGTGGAAAGGAAGTATTCTCCAGCTGTTTATTTGCTACGTCATAATTATCAAGAGCAAATTCGTCAGTACTTCACTAAAAACATATTTCCGTATCGCGCCATTACATTTGTTATGTTGGCAGCGAGTCTGTAATCAAAATAGAGAATCTATTTTCAAAACCACCAATTTCAATCTGTTGGCATTGAATGAGCTAAAATTATGCTACAGATTCCAGGATTTGAGAAATAAAAATAATGTTACTTTTTAAATCTTTTCTTTTATTAGTCATTTTTAAACAGCAATTTTAAGTGGTAAGTCATTGTTCATTCATCCAAAAAATCATTTCAATATAAATTATGAGGAAACTGTACAAATAATACAAATTGTATGTACTTGTACCATGGCAGCTACACCACCTACTACTTACAATCACTGTCAGATATTTACACAGTACAAAATATTTACAGCCTATAAAATTAAATACAAACAAGTAAATTAAATCAGTCACTTCGCCACTTTGTCCTAAAACGGATAAAGGACGTCCACACACACTTTCTAATTGCTACTCGGACCAGAAAATTGGCCAAGTTAACTGTTTGCCTAGTGAGTAGATTTCACAGGAATGTCCTATGACGATGTTTGAGCATATGCAAGTGGACAACGAGTTGGCACTTTAAAACTTGCAAAGGCACGGAATTGCCTCAATACTCAGTCCACAAGTTATACTAAAAATCTGAACCAACAAGAACACCAGTCTTAATCTATTCAGTTAGGTAGTGTATCTGCTAGGATCTCCTTTACTCCTTGACTTAGCCGGTCAGGGAACTTGATGTCAAATGCCACCAGCAAGTCTCCTTTCCGCGTGGGCTCCTTCGGGAATGGTAGGCCGTAGTTAGGGAACCTCTTGACTGTGTGCGGCTTCACAACCTCACCCTGAAGGTTTACTGTTAGCTTCTCTCCGGACATGGTCGGAACTTCGATGATAGTGCCACAGAGAGCCTGTAACAATAGATAGCATGAGATTAGTTTATTGAAATATAACAATAAAACCTATTGAATGTAAAATTTTCATAACATTGCTAGTAGGTATTTAATCTTGAATTGTATGACTCATTTATATAGATTGCATGTAATAAACACAAATAATGTCATAGACAACAAAATAGTTTACCAACCTGTTTGAGAGAGATCTTTGCTGTATGTCGAATGTCACTGCCTTCTCGCTTGAACATAGGGTTAGGCTTGTCTCTGATAATGAACACAATGTCTGCAGGGATCTTATTCCTGCCTTGATCACCCTCTTTCTGGAAGGTGATCTTGGTGCCGGCCTTCCAACCAGGTTTAACATGAATGGTCAACACTTTGTCTTCTTTCTTTGAGGTGCCATCTGGCTGGATCACGCGGCGAGAGATCTTCATCTTCTTGACGCAACCACGAGCGATGTCTTCCAGGGAAACATACAGGTCGTGCTCAATGGGTGGGTCCTGTGTTTTTTCCTTCCTGCTAGGCGAGCCATGGAAGTTGAAGCTATGGCTGCGGAAGGCACCGCCGGGCCCGCCGGAGCGCTGGCCCCCCATGCCGAGGTTCGCGAAAGGATCCATGTCGACGTCCATCATGTCGCTGGCGAAGAAGTTGCCGCCGCTGCCGCCGTTGAGGTCGAAGAACGCTTGGAACGGGCTCGCCGAGCCGAAGAACTGGGCGAATGTGGCCTTCGGGTCGCCGTGGAACGTGTACGAGAACGGCTGGCCGCCACCTGGCCCGTTCTGTGCTCCCATTCCTCCCTTGAGCCCCTCCTCGCCATGGGCGTCATAGATTTCTCGCTTCTTCTTGTCTGAGAGCACCTCGTAGGCCTCCGCCACCTCCTTGAACCTCTCCTCGGCACCGGGGTTCTTGTTCTTGTCTGGATGGTACTTCAGCGCCAGCTTACGGTACGCTTTCTTTATCTCGTCGTCGGTCGCTCCCTTCGACAGTCCCAGAATTTTATAGTAATCTTTCCCCATTTCTGATTTGTATCTGCAACAAAACGGTTCTTATTAGCCTCCGCACGACTGACACCTTTTTTGGGTACGTACACCGATGATTCGCGCAATGTAAATTATTGCTAGAAGTTTTTTTTGGCACGCGATAAATCAACAATATTTCCAGATTATTGAATACAAAATAACAATCCGAGACACTTACCTATATTATTGGGTTTAGTAACAATATCCAATAGCAGTCTTTAACGAAATTATGTAAAATATTCACTTTTCTCACGCACTTCACAACTCACAGTTCACACGTTCAAATTCACAAATGAATGAAACGTAGCGCCGCCGTCGCGCCAAGTTATATACATTAAAACGTCTAGAACGTTCTAGGACCTTCATTCGACGCGAAAAAGAGACAAAACATTCACGCGCATTTACCTTTGACTCAAGTTAAAAAGAGATACATATAAATTTAGCTCTTCAAATACTAAATGGTCCACGAGTTTCGAGTCGCGTGTGGGAATGTTCTCGTTATGTTGATAACTAAACGTGACCTCATCGAGACATTTTGACCAATCAGGTCGAATCGTGCTTGAAGATTGTCCAATCATAAATTAGATCTTGAAATTAGTTGTTGCAAGTCAATATTTTTTTGTAATATAAAACAGTCCATATTGTAATCAAACAAATAGGAGTATGCATGGAGTATGTATAGGCATAGTAAAGGACGAGTAAAAAAAGTAGAGTGAAATGGTTTTGATTTATTCGTAAAATGGTTAAAAATAATGACTTCCGATTCTCTAAACAGAGCTGGAAAGCTAATTTATTTTCACTTTACTAGCTCGGGAAGCCATGTTTATTCTTTAAATCTGCTAAACTGCATTTTGTTAACAATAGTGCTAAGTAATAATACAAATTTTACTGCATACAAACGTTTTGACGTTAGGTGGTTGGATGGACTATGTTTTTGAATAATAATTTAAAGGATTGGTATCGGTATCTACCTACCTACCTATCAATAATTGGGATTTAACAGTCATTTACAAATTGTATACTTTACTTTTTCTTTTCCAATGAAAACAACAAAGTCATTGATATTAAATGTATTTATGCACTCATTACAATATTTAGGAATCTACCTAGTTTAAAATCCGTTGTAAATTAAATTACGGTAAAACGAACTAAACACTTAGAAAAGCAATTAATAGTTAAAACTAAACAATAAAATTCAACTAAAACTAACGTAAGTCTAAAAACCCGGCCAAGTGCGAGTCGGACTCGCGCACCGAGGGTTCCGTACAAACCTATAAAAATCAAAAGTTGTAATGTTTATTAATAAATGAAAATGAAATCCGTAACATTACCATGACTTCGTGTAGTGATAGAGCTCAATACATTATGGATGAAAAATATGTGTAAAATCCATTTTTGGGATACATTCTAAAATCAATAGGTATAGAAGTCTCCCACAACAATCACACGGGAACACAGGGTATTCCCATTGGGGTTGCTGCCGTATATTGTTCTATTTATGCATTCAATTGCATACCTACTCGGTTTCAAAATATGCGACTTAATTTGCTATTTCTTTTGATTGCATTTGAGTTTGCTTTTGCTACATCTTGAAGGTCCCCACTATTTATATATATATATATATATATATATATATATATATATATATATATATATATATATATATATATATATAAATAGTTATATATATATATATATATATATATATATATATATATATAACTATATAATAGCCCCGAGTATTTGACATGAATTTTAATGTAATACCTCCACGCGTTAATTAGGAAAAATAGTATGTTTAAAATTTTACAATTTTGTTTTTTTTTTTTTTACTACAATAAATTACTTTTCGTAATTTTTCCTTTGTCTCTGCTATATGACGTTGCTTTGTACCAAATTTCAAGTTTCTGAGTTCACAGAAAGTACCCCGACCCCGTAGGTTTTGCGAGTGCCCAAAAACCTCTAAAATTTGCAGCATAAACTCTAAAATTTGCAGACTGTATCTTTTGATTGCGTTGGCTTTTAAGTTTGATTTTTCACAGCTTTAAGGGACAATAGACTTGAGTATTTGATATAAATTTCTGACAGACGGTCAACAAATCCATAAGGGTTCCATTTTTTCCTTTTGAGGTACGGAACCATAATAAGGCCCCTGCAACATAGTACCGAAGACGCTGGCAGAATTCCCTTGCTCAATTACGTTCGATTTCTGTTAATAAATCAATCGATGATTTTGACAATGTCAAGTAAAATAATTATTATAGTGTAATATATTGTTAACTGAAATTACATAATTACTTCCTGTATAACTGGGTTTTATAGGCACCTGCGAGTAGATTTATTTAAGGCTTTGGTTCAGTATTTGTTTTAGATATTATTTAGTTTTACTGAAAATTTACTTAACTATTAATGTTTTATAAATAATTATAAGTTTTTGTATTTTTTTTATTATAATTGTAACACAGGACGTCACCTGTCATTACTGTCACTCAAACGTCAATTAGTCAGCTGTCAGCTCAGCTTTGGCCGTCAGCGTTGTTTGTTGCGTCGGGCGTGTTGTTTTTTTCTCAAAAACTCAATTAAAACCACAGAAAATTCACTAAAATACATTTATTTATCTAGTAAGTCTCAAGAACAGGGCGTGCCGGCAACCCTTATAGTCGATGTCGTAGTATTTCTCATAGAAATCTTGAATTAGCTCCTCCACCTGCGAACAAAGATGTCCAATGATATTTTACTGACAAAATGTGCTGTGTGCGGGGAAAATGCCAACGAACCGTACATAGAATGCTGCGAGTGCGACGCGAGTTTATGTACGAGTTGCTTCGCCGCAGGACAAGAGGTGGGCTCACACAAAAATAACCACAACTACGCGGTCAGGAAAAACGACTTCCCACTTTTCGATAACTGCAACTGGACGTCTAAAGAAGAATGCAAGCTATTGTCGGCCTTATCGACATGTGGGTACGGCAACTGGGAGGAGATATCCAAAATGGTGCACACTAGATCGAAATTGGAATGTCACGAGCATTATAAGAAATATTACATAGAGAATGTTCAGTATAAGGATTTGAAACTGTTGCCGGAGACCAGACAGTCTCTATTTCCTAAAATAGTTACACCATATTTATACAGTATGGAAGTGAGCATGAACCCACCGAGGAATAATCAGGGTGACCAGCATTTAGCAGGCTACAATGCACACCGGTCCGAGTTCGAACTCAGCTACGATCACAATGCGGAGAGCATATTCAGCATTGAAGACTCTTATTCCGATGATGAGAATGATGAATGCATGGATGCTCTAAAAGTCTCATTAGTTAGTGCTCTGAACACTAGATTAAAAGAAAGGCAAAGGAGATACGAAATAATACAAAATCATGGTTTGATCATGCCAAATAAACTGATATCTTGGGTACATAAGTTTGACAGATTACTAACACGGCAGAAATCTGAACGGCTCCTAGCATTCATGCAATTCATGACGGGAATCCAGTTTGATGCATTTATGGAGACTCTTGGTGCGGAGGCAGAGCTATTGCAAAGAATAGCAAAGTTAATTGAATATAGGAAGAATGGTATCCGGACATTGTATTGCGCAAGGCTGTACAAAGATTTGAAGAAAGAGCACGAACTACTGATGAAAGAGCAAAAATACAATACAATGATAATGCAAAGGAAATTTGAAAGTCAGTCACCAGTCAAAATGAGCGGAAAAATTTGTTTTACCAAAGATTTGCAGGTCAAAAAGTACAAACGGCAGATGAATCCGTTAGATATAATCGATTTACCCGGCTTCCTACATCTGTCGGACTCGGAGAAGACCTTATGTTCAAATCTACGGTTGATCCCAAGGAATTACTTGGAAATTAAGGAACAACTGATTACGGAGAACAATAAGTTAGGTTACCTGAGGTTGCTGGATGCTAGACGGATAGTAAAGATCGATGTTAACAAAACTAGGAAGATATATGATTATCTTATCACTGAAGGTTTTATCTATAAACCATTGTAAATAAATTTTGTTTTCATTACCTAATCATTCCCAATCCTACAAGTTTATACTAGAGTAGAATTAGGGATAGGTCGAATAATAAGGATAACCTCAGCTTAAACTGTTATTTGGCACAGCACACTATTTGGTTCAGCCAAATAACTAAAATTTCCCTTTGCCTTGCTTATTTAAACTTTATTGTACAAAATATTTAAAAAAAAACGCCCAAATGGCAGACTTAAAAATCAAAGAAAATCGAAATAATGAATCTACAATAATATTATAAAAGCGAAAGTTTGTAAATGTGTATGTTTGTTACTTCTTCACGTCTAAACGGCTGAAGTGATTTTAATAAAATTTGGAATGGAGTTGGCTGATACCCCGAATTAACACATAGGACACGTTTTTTCCATAATAAACCGCGGGTAACACCGCGAGGCACAGCTAGTAAAAAATAATTTGTTCTTAGTTAAAGGGAGTTTTCAAAATTAGGTACACCCAATTAGCGAAAGATGTAAAAAAAAGTTAAATCACTGTCAGTTTCGTGACGACAATTAAGCATAAAATCATTATGAAGATCGACTTTTTGCCTTCTATTATGTTGTAATATCGATTGAAGTTTATAAATCGAACATCAAAACAAAGCTTTTATCGATATTTAATGCTTAATTGTCGTCACGAAACTGACAGTGATTTAACTTTTCTTAACAACTTTCATTAATTGGGTGCACAATATTTTGAAAACGCCCTAAAATAAAAATTAACAAATATTTTATTTAATCGTATCCTCTATACTTACCCCCTATGAAACGTCAATGCGACTAGTAAGGGGGTTTACAGATTACACAGATAAGACAACACTCACTTTGAATCCAAACTTCTGGTAGAGGAAGATGGCGGGATTTGTCGGTGAGACGTGTAGGGTGACATCTTTGCCTGTGCAGGTCTGAAAAAAAATCTAGTTATTGTACAGATTGCCACTAATTATTTGACTCTGACTGTAGGCATGTTAGTATTTTTTTCATACAAGTATTTATAAGCTTGTGCGGCAATTCTTTCGATAATTTCGCTATTATTTACGCATTGTGTAGACTGGTGCTTTGGTATTCACGGGCCAATGTATTCCGGAGATTCGTGGGGATACAGATCCAACACACAGAGGCCCTTTGGTAGATTTATGACTGGCACAAAAGATTTGGCTATTGAATAATCAATTCCGATTTTAATATTACTTTGAAATAGTTTTGTTTTAACATTTTTTTAATGCCGTTTGAATGTAAGGAACTTATATTCTAGAAGAAAAAGATCTATTTTGACAGAAAGCAAAAGCATACAGATCGTTTTATTCTTAAATCATGTAAAAATAAGAAACGCTGACATTATAAAACATGTCACTATTAATGACATTATTAAACGCTGGTTTTAGGAATGCACAACAATGAGCATTTGTGGGTTACTCTAAGTACGTATGTACAGTCAGCAAAAGTGACTGAGCGGGTGAAGTGATCAAAAAGATCTAGACGCGCTCTTATTCTCTTGACAATAGAGATGTGTCCTCTTGAACACCTCAAATGCTTAGCCACTTCTGCTGCCGACTGTATATGTGTGTTAGAGAGAGAGAGAGAGAGAGAGAGAGAGAGAGAGAGATTAAAGAGAGATAGGTACCTGAAGCAAATGATACAACATGAAAGTAGCGATGCCGGCTCTTCTCCACTCGGGCCGCACGAGAATGAAGGAGATGTACGCCACGTCGGCCGGCACCAGGAACGCACACCCGACTATTATTTGTTTGTATGTCACTACACAGCTGAACTCCGGGTATTCTAGCGCCTCCGTCACTGAAAACAAAAAATTTTTGGTGCCATTCTGACACAAATCGAACCCTTAATTAAGCTTAAGAAGGCTTGTGGGTTGTGGGTATTCAGCCAACGATATATGGGACTTTTCAAAAAATAGTGCACCCAATTAGTGAAAGTTGTTAAGAAAAGTTAAATCACTGTCAGTTTCGTGACAACAATTAAGCATTAAATTTCGATAAAAACTTGATTTTGATGTTCATTTTATATACTTCGATCGATATTCCAACCTAAATAAAGGCAAAAAATCGATCCTCATAAAGATTTCTTGCTTAATTATCGACTTTTCTTAACAACTTTCGCTAATTGTGTAAATTTTGAAAATTCCCATATACAATATACAAATACTTACATACAACATCCATAACTCGGGAACAAATATCTGTGCTCATCACACTAATAAGTACCTAAGGGTCACTACCCACTAGGCTAAAACACTTGATATTTACCAGTCGCTTTTCGTGTGGAAACCGGATTAAACCGTGGTGCGGAAACCCAATGAGGCTTTTTTTACCCTCTGGGTTAGGTCAGATCGCTTTCGTAAAACTAGTGCCTACACGAAATCCTGTAATTAGTTGCCAAGCGGACCCTGGCATGAGCCGTGGCAAAATGTGGCGCGAGGAAGATGATGATGATACTTTTTTTTACTCACGATCTATGCCAGGCCAGAAGAATTGTGCGCACAAGTTATTGACAGCTGCGATGTGGTGCGGACGCACGTACGAGTAGTCTATGGACGCGTGCGGCGGCAGTTTATAATCTGTGACTTTCCTGAAAAAAAAAAACATTATACATACATACATTTCAGCCGTATGCAGCCCACTGCTGGACATAGGCCTCCCACAAATATGACTTGTATCATCTTGGGGGTAGTTGCCATAGTAGCCACGCTTGGCATAGATTGGGTGTCGACGGACGCTGCTGCCCGCCCGTAGGATTTTTCCCTTTGTAGCCTCTTACGACACCCGCGGGAGATGGGGTGGTGCTATTCTGTAGTCAGCCGGCATCACACGGCAATTCTATGTACAGTATATATATAAATTCGTTGTACAGTCGACGTCAAAGATATGTTTACACTTTTGTACCTTATTACAAAGGATTAAGGTGAAAAAAATGTATACATATCTTTCAGGTCGAGTGTACAAGGTAGCAAAGTTAATTAGTAAGGTAATTCGTTAGTAACCGGCCATTCTCCAATACCTGGCCACGTTATACTAAAAATGAATTCTGTTTATAATTATCATCATCATTAGTCGTTCCCTCAATGCTGAGGATCGTGACATCATATGCTTCTGTTGAAGACCAGGTTCCTCCATAAACTTCTGTGCCTTGCTAAGCGCGTGGTTTCTTGCAGCTCTAAATTCAAGGGTGCGGTGACCATCTCGCAGGGATAATTATATGCGATTAGAAACCATTTTACTGTGAGGTGGCCGGTTATTGAAAAGTGGCAATTTATCCTAAAATCGCCACTTAATTGGCCACTTTTAAATAACTGCATCCACCTTATACCAAAATTGAATTATGTTGACATATAAATATAGATACCTAATACATTTTCTAAAATTATTAGTTACTCTTCAATAACTGACCAATTCACACAAATATCAATTCTAATCGCATATTATAATCACGTGGCCAGTTATTGGAGGGTGGCCATTTACTAGCGAACTACCATTACCTTCTCGTAATAATATGTGACATTATCTATGATAAGGGACCTTACTGTCGATGGCGCTTACGCCGTTTTCGCAATACAAACGCAAAGCGGTTCGACGTAAGCGCCATCGACAATAAGGTCCCTTTTACTAGATAATATCACATATTGACACCAGAGCTAAGAAGATTCCAATCTATGGAGTAGATTCTTGATCGTTGGGAAGATAAACAGGACAGCAGCGTTTAAGGGGTGAGACGTACTACGATTACCAACCCGCCCGCCAAGCGTGACGATTATGATAGCATACGTACCTGTTAGCTTTCTTCAACAGTTCATCAGTAACCCGTAACCAGAGAGGATTGCTCTCAATATCCCTCCGTATGTAAGGTTTGAGCAGCGCGTTGGAGTACGCGGACCGGAACGGGCAGGGCTCCACGTGGGACAGGACTGTCACCGCGTAGCTGGTCTCCAGGATCGTGCCGCACAAGTTGTCGTGGAGGTACTGGAAATTAATATTTTATTTGAGGACCCTTGGAATCTGGAGCCCTAAAGTGATACCAGAGACCACAGGAGCAGCGTCCCTTAGGGTAGTTGAACATATTGCATGACCAACATTATTACACAAATTAGCCCCACGGTAAGCTTCGCTGCCTTCGCCTGTATTCCCGGAAAAATATAATTTGGGTTTTTTCAAGGCAAGAGTGAATAGGCTGTTACTTAACCAGCGTGCTGCCTCGACCTCGTCGACACTTACCATCAGGTGCGACTGAGGTCAAACGCTGGTCAGTCGTGTATAAAAAAAAAAGCTCAAAAAGGCTTGCGTTGTGAGTAGACGATATATTACTTAAATTCATAGAAAATACCCACTCAGCAACAAATATATGTACTCATCCCATTAATGCCCTTACTGGGATTTGAACCCAAGACCGTCGGAGTCATAGGCAGGGCCACTACCACCCAAACCAGTCGTCAAATACCTGCCATTTGGGGGTGACGACATAAAAAGGCTTGTGTTGTGGGTACTCAGCTAATTTCTAGAACACACCCATTAAATAAAAAACAAATAGTGTAATTTGCCAATCATATTGAAGGTTATTTCTGTTTACCTACAAATAGAATACATTTTCGAATAGGGATTCAATTTTTGGCTAACGTTTCAATAACAGGCCACTACAAACTAAAATGAATTCTAATTGCATGTAAACAAACTTCATTTTTAGTATAACGTGGCCAGCTATTGGAGGGTGGCCATTTACTAGCGAATCATACATACAAATAAATGCCATTACTGCCATTTGAACCCAGGGCCGTCGGTTTCATAGAAGGTTTCACCTAAGAATCTGTCTGTTATATTTATTATCTATTTACTGGTATGTCTGTCTATACGTACGGATCTCTGGAACCTGTCGAGCACTCGCTCGACGTTGGCGACTGCTTCCGTTTCTTCCAGCGCATGTCCTGACAGCATTTTGACAGCTCTGTAAAAAAAATAATTTCAAAAGCACCTGGTCTATGTAGTAAGTAACGTGTGTACACGTATGTCGGCGTTCTATATTCAAATGTTGACGTAAGTAATTTCATATTAATTCTCTGTAGAACTACATAGACATAGCCCTTCAGTAACATTTTTAATCTTTACTTAATGTTACGTGTTCTGCCTATTACCGTACCTAGTAAATTGCTAGTAACTGGTCAGTTTACAATAACTGGCCACCTTATAGTGAAAATTAATTCTATTTACATACAAATAGAACACATTTATTAATGGGGTTTCAATTACTGGCCACCCTTCAATAACTGGCCAGCTCACACTAAAATGAATTCTAATCGCATATAAACAGAGTTCATTTTTAGTATGATGTGGCCAGTCATTAGAGAGCGGCCAGTTACTAGCGAATTACACTATCACATTAAAACCTTTAAAAGATGGGAAAGATGCCACTCTTTAGCTCGGGTTTCAATATTAACACGAACAGGTAAATACTAACATTACTCCCTTGTATAACAAAGAACCATGGCAATTTTTGGACCCGGGTATGTCCTTAAACTACGTCCAACAATGAGAGGTAGGGCACAGCGAAGTACCATCACGCTCGAGTCTGGAGCAGCCCAACTGGGGAAGTACCTCCTCCAGTCGTTGTAATAATAAGTTAAACTTATAAATATTAAATTTAATATAAAAAATATTAAATATAAAAATATTAAAAATTTATCAAATGACAAAAAGAGAGCTCAAGATTAATCTGACCAGTTGGCTTTTAACTCAAAATTATGACGACACGGAAAATATGCTTAGTATTGTATCATAATTTAACCTATAGGTACTTACTCATACAAATTTCATCTCATTGTTATATACCTACTTACGTGCACGCACATACCCACACACAAACACACACACACACACACACACACACACACACACACACACACACACACACACACACACACACACACACACACACACACACACACAATTCTTTGCATGTTGTTTATAAGTTATTGTATTGTTTAAACATGTCTCTGTCTTTTACATATTATTACTTTTTCTTTCAAAATTGTCTAAAACGCTAGATTAATGATATTGTTAAGGGGAGGATCACTGTTCATCCTATAGCACAGGTTCTACCTATTTAGGGAACAGGGTTCTAGTTTTAAGAGAAACAATGTAAACCTTTTATGAAGTAAATAAATATTATTATTATTAAACTAACCTAATGTATAAGTAACTAACATACGAGTACTATGGAACAATGTTATCCGAAATAAAATAAATTGAATATTGAATTGAAAAAAAATCCGCCTAGTCCGTGTCGGGCCAACTACGGCACTGGGCCCACCGCGAGCTAGTAAGCTATGAGCTATCAGCTATTTCAAAGGATAAAAGATAATCGCTCCCGTGTAAATAAAAGAGATATATATATATTTATAGCTCATCGCCCGGCGATGAACTACGATCGCCCGGCTATGACATATATGTCTCTCGCGCTCCCCTCTGCACCGAGCGATAAAGCTCTTGAACGATATCTTGGCCAACGACAGCCAACTATATATATTCGCCACCTCTGAGCGACAATTCTATTCGTCTCAAAAACTATTGTTACAGAAAGCTCTATAAGAAGACATCGGATTCCGTGGGGCGAAACTTCTTAACAGCTAGGGACTTCCTACGTCGATAAACTCATTTATCGATACTAGTTCTAAATACTAGTGATCACACAAAGGTTTGTTTATAAAATATTTATTTATTAAAAGAGTATTATATAATAAAATAAGATCTCAATTTTCTTCTTCTTTTTTGAAAACGTTTTTAAAAGTTTACTCGTCACAATTTATTTCTTCATGACTGTCCCATCTATTATTGTTAAAGTAAACCACCAGAATTATTTCCATATTTTCGGGCATTAAGCGTCTCCGTCTTGGCTGAAAAATCTATTTCAGGTGGCTAAAAGACTTTTCAATTTCTGTGGAGGTTATAGGAGCATAGCAAAATTTCATAAATTGATCAATGGTATTTCGTTTATTTTTCGGTTGTAATGTAACTTCTTTACCTTTTAATAACTAGTATCGATAAATGAGTTTATCGATATAGGAAGTCCCTAGCTGTCAAGAAGTTTCGCCCCACGGAATCCGATGTCTGTCTATAAGTTAAGTGTATTGATTAATGTATGTAATTATGTGTAACCGCCTACCATCAAGCGGGCCGCATGCTTGTTTGCCACCTTTGTGGTATAAAAAAAATAGTAATAATGTCTGTTAAGGTCTGTTCTGAATGTCCTGTTTTAATTATTTCTATATATTTAAGTATTTATACTCGTATGTATCTATCTATTATATAATATCGTCGTCTAGTACCTACAACACAAGCCTTACTGAGCCTACCGTAGGACTAGGTCGATTTGTGTAAGATTGTCCCGAAATATTTATTTATTTTATTTTGATATGATGACAATTTGATAATAAAGAAATAAAGTGCCTAGGTCCACATTTCCCTTACTTGTCCAAGTTGAAGATCGGCAATCGCTTGTGTCTCTTGAGCCGCCTGAGGTTCAATTTGGCCCTCAGCCGGTACAGCTGGGCCTTTTTCTTGGGGTCCTTCACTTTGGATATCAAATTCTCAACCTGCTTTAAAAGTTGCACCTCTTCATATTGGGTAAGTTCCTGCACGTCTTTTTGTACCTGTAATTGAAAATATAATAATGTGATGGTTCTAGAGGCGTGGGCAGAACCCCCACAAGGTGGACCGACAATATGTTAAAAGTCGCGGGAATCCACTGGATGCTCGTGACGCAAAACCGGTCACTGTGGCTTGCTTTGCGGGAGATCATGTCCAGCAGTGGACGTCCTTCGGCTGATAATATAATAATATAAATCGTTGCTATAGGTATAGGTCTCCTGGACAACTATTTCTAGACTTGAATAAATCGCATAAAAAACTACATAACACCAGTTTCGAAGAGTTTTGCCGGCTAACTAGAATAGCACCACCCCATCTCCTCATGCGGGTGTCGTAATGTATGGCGGGGTATGGCAACTCCCCCAAGATGATACAAGTCATATTTGTGGGAGCCGTATGTCCAGCAGTGGACTGTATACGGCTGAAATTTACATATGATGATGTATGCAGTTTTTCTTGTCCCTAAAATCGAAAACATGGTTTCTAAGATCAGATCTTTGTATGTCTTATAGTTTCAGAATTCCCCATCTAAATAGGCCCTGTATAGTAGGGCATGCAATATCGGACCATTTTCAATTCCGGTATTGAAATCCGATATTACGTCTCAATACCGGGATCCCGGGATTAATACCGGGATTAAGAATTCATTATTTCAATTTTTTTTTTTCAAAAAAAAACATCCTATTAAAAAAAATATGTCATCAACTTAGCTAAAAAAGTATTTATTTGTTTTCAATCATTGTTTTTTCTTGAAAATGCGTTATTAAATATGTAATTTATAATATTTTGCACAGAAGTACTCCGCAGAAGAAAAAAAATGTTTCACTTTCAACGCTAGTCGGTAATTGCGTCGAAAGGTGTTGATAAGCTTTCGTTAGATAAACGCCTCGTTCGCCATTATTATCGTCCATGGCTTTTTCGGTCATCACGAATCCTCGGACGTCAAAACCAGGCGTGCCTGAAGTTGGTTTAATCAGTTTACATTTTTAGAGTTTTTTATTCAATTGCTCCTGTTAGGTACCTAAGTTGGCTAGTGCTTCTTGAGCCTGATGTTGCTTCCAAGTTAGCGTAAGTGCTTGGTTCTTCTATGGGCATAGTAAGTCGTAGATTAAGAATATGGACCAATCCATGGCCAAAACCGTTTACCTGTGGCGACCCGCTTATCACACGGAAAATCCCGTGCTTTTGTCTTATGCTTGCCGGTTGGTTTCAATTTCAACTGGCAAGTGTTCGATGGACACGTGTTATTTTATATGATCAAAACAGGCAATCATTCAAAGTGTTAAATAAAACGATGTCAAAACTGTTACATTTCCAATTTAGCTTTTGATAGCGATCTGGGCCAAATTTTTGACCTTTTGGTTTAATTCAATTAATTATACCATTATTACTATTTTGCTTCACGACAAATAAAGAAATCTCGATAAAATAATCATTGTAATGATAACATATATTCCTCAACCTCAAACTAACCTTAGAAAATTAAATCCCGGGATCCCGATATTTCGATATTGGTCCTTTTAAATACCGGTATTGAAATATCGAAAAATCGGCCCGTGATCCCGGAATCCCGGTTTGCATGCCCTACTGTATAGGTTAAGTCGTATGTGTGTGCTGACCTCACATTTGTCCTCTTCCAGCCACGGGAGCTCCAGGCTGTTTGGCAGTTTGGAGAACATCGACTCTCTCTTCAGCTCTCTCTTTTCCTCCACCTTGAACAAAATTATGATATCCCTTAGTATAAATAAATATTATAGGATATGACTGAAACCCACGGTAAGCTCAAGAAGGCTTGTGTTGTGGGTACTCAGCCAACGATTTATTTCTGTGATGAGCACAAATATTTGTTCCTGAGTCATGGCTGTTGTATTTCTTTTTTTTTTATGACATAAGGTCGCAAACGAGCAGACGGATTGCCTGATGGTAAGCAATTACCGTCGGCACCCGCAACACCAGCTGGAAAAAGTAGCCTATGTTACTCTTCATCCCTTCAACTATGTCCACTTAAAAAATCACGTCAATTCGTCGCTCTGTTTTGCCGTGAAAGACGGACTAAATAAAAAGACATATGTACTTTCGCATTTATAATATTAGTATGGATGAGATTGTTTTTAATTAAAATTTACATAATATATAACATATACTAAAAACAAAAGAGGCAAAATAAAATAAAAATAGCATACATACCTAAATTAATTCATTTCTGATGCAAAAGTGCCCATAATGCTAGACGCATTGCCGCGTTGTATAATTATGGACAACTTTTGCACCAGAAAGGACTCTGAGCGGGGATCCTCTCCCTTTTGTCTGAGACGACGGCCAATGTCGCAGACGAACCGCTTTGCATCAGCCCCCCAGCAGCCCGCCGTCTCCACCGCAAAGGGGACAAAGATGTACCCAGATCCGAGGGGAGCATATTTGATACGTTTTGGAGTATGGATTATTTATTTATTATACTGTGCGAGTTGTAGTACTGCGTTTGTGTGGGGAGTGCACACCTTTACCCTTACCATGCGTTTTAAAATAGACGTTTTCGATAACGAGTATTGAGTTTACTATCTCTACATCTCGTTGGCAAAATAGTACAAGCGAGATGCACAGATAGTAAACTCGATACTCGTTATCGTAAACCTCAAAGTCACAACTCATGGTAAGGGTACTGAGGAGTCGCTTTGGAAATAGTTCAACTGCTTCTCGGGTTGGTCTTCTAGCTCGGGCTGCGAGTCTCGTCGGGTCGGCTCTGTTCTCGGGTGGAGGGTAATTCTTGAGGGGTCGTTCTGAAAATGTTCTACCTTCTTCTTCTCGGGTTTTTCCTCCGGCTCGGGCTACTCGGGCTGCGAGTGTCGTCGGGCCGGCTCTGGTCTCGGGTGGAGGGAGATTCTTGAGGGGTCGTTCTGAAAATGTTCTTCCTTCTTCTTCTCGGGTTTTTCCTCCGGCTCGGGTTGCTCGGGCTGCGAGTCTCGACGGGCCGGCTCTGGTCTCGGGTGGAGGGAGATTCTTGAGGGGTCGTTCTGAAAATGTTCTACCTACTTCTTCTCGGGTTTTTTCTCCGGCTCGGGCTGCTCGGGCTGCGAGTTTCGTCAGGGCGGCTCTGGTCTCGGGTGGAGGGAGATTCTTGAGGGGTCGCTCTGAAAAAGTTCTACCTTCTTCTTCTCGGGTTTTTCCTCCGGCTCGGGCTGCTCGGGCTGCTCGGGCTGCGAGTCTTGGCGGGCCGGCTCGGGCCGCGGCGGGGACACGCTGCGAGAGTCCGAGTCGTACTGCGTGTGTGTGGGGAGGGAGTGAACGCTTGAGGAGTCGCTCTGGAAACGTAGAAAATAATACAATAGGTTAATGTTTTCTATCATGCTGTATTTTTTTCTCGAGTTCCCGACCCCTTTCAATCAGGCATGGTCCCTAAACTGCGACCAGAAGCAACCAGAAAATGGACATCATCTTTCTCGCGATGTGCCGGCATTTTGCCAGGGTTCATGGGACCCAGGGGTCCGCTTTGTAATATTTATTTATTGTCACGACTATACCCCGTTATCTTATGCTTAGTTTAGAAGCAAGTGATTGGGCAGTGACGATAATCTAAGTCGATAAAATATATGAAGTTGACTTACTCACTCAATAACATGTCAAAAATCTTGGATCCGATTTTTGAAAGTAACCAAGTGATTTCCGTAGAGAATGAATGAGTATATCTATGGAGATTACTCGGTGACTATTTAAAAAATCGGACCCCAAATTGATGATATTCAATAATTGACCATATTCGATATTCATAATTGTCGCCCTCCGAACTGATTAAAAAGAGGAATGAATGAGTTATCTCTCGGGATTTCACTAAAGAAGAATTTTAGTTTGCCAAACATTTTTTATAGATAAATATGAATCGACTAGTTATGTGAAGCAACATCACTATTTTAGCTCGCCCCCAAAATGAGCGTTAGATAACGGGGTGTAGTCACGACACAAAATTACTTTTGGCGCATAATAATTACTGGCCAAGTTTTGTGTTTATGTGTTTTGTAGTATATCGCACTAGGCGACATGTTTCGGGTAAGCTCTTCAAGCCGAGTCAGGACACACCGCTCGGAGGGTGTGTCACTCACTGCTGTCCGCTGTGCAGCTGTGTGCCTAATGCGATATAATTACACGTGAGCTTATCTGTTTGTAACTAAGTAGTAGTAACATGGGTCACAAGTTTTAATAAGTAAAAAAGTTATTATTTGTTTGTAAAGTTGCGGCAATTATTAATTATATTGTCTTGTAATTACCGGGGGCACGTAGGGGGTTATAAACTCGAATCTTGCGTCGTCCGAACACGAGCCCTCGGCCTCTTCAACAGTCTGGAGGCTGCAAATACATATTATATTGAGTCCCATAGTACAAAAAAAAAACAGTTCAATTTCTTATTCTATCTATTTTTCACAAATTATGGTGTCACGGCCCTAAGGCTGCGTTTCTATTAGAGATGAGTGCCGATGCGTAGCGGAATGTAATAAATATTTAATATTTCGGGACAATCTTACACAAATCGACCTAGTACTACGGTAAGCTCAGTAAAGCTTGTGTTGTAGGAACTAGATAACGATATATATATAATAAATAGATACATATAAATACTTAAATACATAGAAAACACCCATGACTCAGGAACAAATAACTGTGCTCATCACACAAATAAATGCCATGACTGGAGTTTGAACCCAGGACCATCGGCTTCATAGGTCACTACCCAGACCAGACAGGTCGTCATAGGGAATGTGTTTGTTAACAACCAATAGAATTATTTCATTCCCTATGTTCGATAAACAATGTGAATCTATTGGTTCTTAAAACACATTCCTCGCTACACATCCTAGCTCATCTCTAGTGGAAACGCAGCCTGAACTTCCATCGAAATTGGGTAAATTATCAATAACTATGGATTTTTTTTTGTATACTGTTTTGAAAAAATAAATCCCGCCGAGTCGGTCGGTGCCGGTCCTAAAAGTCAAAATACTTTTCAGGTGTAGGGTTAGAACTTAGAACCGGTGTAGTTTTTATTTTTCTCTTTTACTTTTGTATACTCGACGTGTAAAAGTGCCCTTGTGGCCTACTTACTGAATAAACGTTTGAGTTTGAGTATTACTCCTTACCTGGGGTCAACATCGGATTGGCCATAAAGACTGGTCCCTGCGTAGTCCAAGTCCAGTTTACGTAATTTTGTTGGTCTTTCTATTATTACCTCAGGCTCTTCGGTTCGTAAGAAATCTTTGTAACCTAGAAACATAGTGCTTAAGGTAATTATTATAGAACTCTTTCAACGCCTAAAGGCTTGGACACATAGGCGCGTTTTGTGAGCGTGGCGCAGCGAACGCGACGCTGCCGTTCGTACCTTATTTCGTTACATAAGCCACACCGGTGTCACGCTGTGCTACCGCCACGCTCAAAAATCGCGCCTATGTGCCCAAGCCTTAACACTACTATAGTCACACGAAAGTGTCGTGAAAGGCGACAAAGGGAAAAAACCTACGGATGGGCAGCAGTGTCCGTCGAAACCCAATCTACAGCGGTCGCCAACCCGCCTGCCAAGTGTGGCGACTATGGCAAATTTATCAAATTAGCCATGTTGGCTTTGAACTGCATAGCACATAGTTAAATGTATTACTTGATTTATTATGTTTTTTTTCTTGTATTTGTTTAGATTATTTTAAAGTTACTACTTATTTAGTGTAAGCGATTTGGTTTTTAATACTGTATGTAGCGTATATGTGTGAAACGATATAAATGAAAAAAATATAAATTGTAATTGAAAAAACTAAACCCCAAGATCATACAAGTTATATTTGGGCAAGCCCTATGTTCAGCCGTGGAGGATTTACGGCTATTCACTAGTCCAATTTTCAAATTTTGGCTCTCCCTGCATAGAGATGAAGAAAGATGAGAAATTGTAAACTTTAATTTAATTTAATTTTTTGTTTTTTTTAAATCGTTTTATATGGTTTTCTTGTCGGAAATAAATGTACGATATTTAAATCGGAGGAAAATAGAAAAAAATTGACTCGGCGATGACAAGTCTAAGCGGTACTCGTATAGCACAATTGGTAGTGCACTGGGCTAGTGATCCAGTGGTTGTGGGTACGCGTCAAAATTTTTATATTTTTCTTTCGATTGAAATATCGAAGATATTCGCTAGCAGACGTTTCTGCATAATAAAAAATAATAGTGAAATAAATGTAATTTATTCTATTTATTATATTTAATTATTGTTAATATTTTAATAAAAAATAATATTGAAATAAATGTAATTTATTTTATTTTTTATAAAGTGATATAAAGGTATTACCCATTTCGGTGACCTTGTCCGCAAACGCAGCGCTGTCCAGGGCCATCTGTCCTCGCTGCCGCCCCTTCGGTTTATCTCGGGCCATCTCTTGAACTAAACCACAATAGTATATTACGTATCCAGGTAGGTAAAACAAATAATGGCTCAGATCGCGGGTATTTGTGGCTCGAACCGGAGGTGAGGGCCATAAATAAGCAATCTGAGGCCTTCTTTATTACCGCCCGTGGTGCGTAGGTACATAGTTTTACGTCTTCTTCTGGATGTAAAGTGATATTTTCCGTCGCGCCCTAGGGCTGTAAATCTCTCTTACCGCCCAGTGTGATATAAATATACATTACTGTTACTTCATTATCACGTTATTACGAATAAATTTAATCGAGTATATAACTAAATATTATAGGACATCCTCTAGGAACCGTCGGCTTTATAGGCACAATCACTATCCACTAGGCCAGACCTGTGTAGGATGTATCTACTACAGGTCTAGAAGAACTGCTAAGCCTGAACAGATGATGATGTAGTTTTATATGGTAAGTATATGTAAGAAAAAGACAGCATGATCCTCTGTCTAGTTGAGTTGAGATACAACTTGCAGTTCCAGGGTGTATATTTATTTATGCAGCCCAAGCTGTATAGTGTATAACCCGTTGACCCAAGCTGTATAACCCGTTGACCCAAGCTGTATAACCCGTTGACCCTAGCTGTATAACTCATTGACCCAAGCTGTATAACCCGTTAACCCAAGCTGTATAACCCGTTGACCCAAGCTGTATAACCCGTTGACCCACGCTGTATAACCCGTTAACCCAAGCTGTATAACCCATTGACCCTAGCTGTATAACCCATTGACCCAAGCTGTATAACCCGTTAACCCAAGCTGTATAACCCGTTGACCCAAGCTGTATAACCCGTTGACCCACGCTGTATAACCCGTTAACCCAAGCTGTATAACCCATTGACCCAAGCTGTATAACCCGTTGACCCACGCTGTATAACCCGTTAACCCAAGCTGTATAACCCATTGACCCAAGCTGTATAACCCGTTGACCCACGCTGTATAACCCGTTAACCCAAGCTGTATAACCCATAGACTCAAGCTGTATAAATAAATACAAGGTCAAACTTGGGATAGACATTCTTACTGATATGTGAAGCAACAGCTGGTGAGAAGGCATGCTGCAGCTGCCACCATCCGGTCTCTCCAAGAACTGCGGAGCCCGACCGGAAGACTATGTTGCTGTACACGGAGAGGGAGCCAGCGATAGTGCCCACCCAGTTCTTCTTCTGTTTACTGGAAACATAATCATCATGTTACTTTTTATTAAGCAGAAACGTCTGCTAGCGAATATCTAGGATATTTAAATCGAATGAAAAGCGAAGCCTCGAATAGCACAATTGGTAGTGCACTGGGCTAGTGATCCAAAGGGTTCGATTACCGATTTAAGTCATTTATTTTTTTTCTTTCGATTTAAAAATCGAAAATAATGATCATGGTTGACACAAAAATGGCGTCTACCTCAAGGTGACCTCAAGCTATGCAACAAGTAAAATAACCATCTGAAAACTGTTCTTTCAGAATCTAGAGTAGAATTGATTAGGGGTTATGTATGTATTTAAACTTATGTGAGACATCTATCTATATAAATAAAAATGAATTTCCGTTTGTTAGTCTCGCTAAAACTCGAGAACGGCTGAACCGATTTGGCTAATTTTGGTCTAGAAATATTCATGGAAGTCCAGGGAAGGTTTAAACGGTGAAAAAGTATGCAAAAAATTCGAGTAATATCCTAAAAAACGAAAATATTGTTCTCCCATACAAACTATTATCAACTCAAAAAAACAGTAAGCGCCGCAGGATTTCATACATTTTACGCGTATTTGCCAAAATGACTGCTTTCGCTCGAGAAAGGCGGAAGCGCCGCAGGATTTCATACATCTTCCGCTTTTTTGCGAGCAAAATGGGTATTCTATATTATTCCAGCACTGAAGACGTTAAGGCGATAGTTTCTTACAAATAGTTAATAAATTAGCCCTTATTCCCTGAGATATGGCTGTCAAAATCTCTATTGAATGACAAGAGACATGAGCTACCTATAGTCTACATACATCATACATCCATAAAGGTCAGATTATCCCGTATTATATTCGGCGCGTCTTATAGAGGTTTCTGGTGACCAGAGGGCTGGCCACTATTTCGCCCAACGGATTAGCATTGCTATCCAGCGCGGAAACGCGGCCAGCCTTCTGGGCACCCTACCTAATGACCAGGACCTAGGTCAAATTTTTTATTTATAGTTAAGTTTTTAGTTAGTATCTTTATCATGTTTTTATCTTATATTTGTGTGGGTTTTTAAATAAAGAACATAATTCATTTTAAAACATGTAAAATAATGAATAATGTGATGAACCTATTATACGGTACCTTTATGGTTGGCAAACTTGATATGTCATTCTGTCAGTGTTTTGTCATTATAAAAACCATTATTACTGCACAAAAACATTATCTATTCTGATATGCCGAGGAAAGTGATACAAAGTTCACCGGGTCATCTAGTATTTAATAATTAACGATTAAAACGGTACTGAACGTGCGCGACGGGCCGGTGACGCGAGCGGCGAACCGAACGGACACTCAACACTCTTAGTGCTTGAAAATGGAGGCCTATGTTCTCCGAAACTTGTCGCGCGAGTGACTAAATATACGTGAGTAGTACCCTATTAATCGTTAATTATGGGTTATATATATAATTCTTGGTGTATTTTATCATGGCAGGTCTACAGGTTTTGTTACAGAGTGAAACATATCGAGCAATATTTGACTTATAAAACGTGAGTTACCTGCTTCTATACAATTCATATAATTTTTTTTTTACACAGCTGGTTTAAACATCATCAGGCTATAGTAATCCACTGCTGGACATAGCCCTCCCCTATTTTAATATGACTTAATTGCATGCTTTGTTTTAAGTAAATTTTGTATTCATACACTGTATATATTAGTTAAGACTTTTTTGTATTTCTCTAAGTTAAGTGAATGTTATATTTTTTTTGGAGAAATAAATTCTTAAACCATAAAGAGTGCCATAGTAACCTGTCTTTAGCTTTCCCCATCCAGTATCTGCCGGCAATCATTCAATTATCTTTCCACCTGGTTGGAGGCCAAGTCACGGTCTCCACTTAAGAACATGTTTACCCCAGTGGTCAACATTACAACTCAAAGAAAGAGCTTTCTGGACTCAACGGCAATCAGTAATTAGTTATAAAAAGGGCCCAAAACAGCAATAATAATAATAATACCCTAGCAGTTGTTGGTTCTTCATGGCCAACTCACTGCTAATTCTTAATTAATTATAATTGGTGTTAATTAATCCTCTTTCATATCCAAGGATCAACTTACTTACAATTGTGGATCAAACAGAACACTCCAATTGCGATCAATGAAGGAGCAGATGTGTGTCTTGTAGTGGAAGTACCCGTGGTTGCTGATGCCGTATGCGTTGGTGGTGAGGTGGTGCAGTGTCAGCAGGATCACATTGACCCTGGAAATTAATTTCTTTATATCAGGCCAGTATGCCCATAGCTTGTTAGTTACATCACCAGTTCAGCTGTATGATATCCACTGTTGGACATTATATTATAAGCTTTAATTTTTTAAAATGTACCTTTAGAAGAAGAAGTACAAGGAATAGACAAAGATAGAAGGAGTTAGAAAAGGCCTATGTCCTGTAAAAGATAACCTGTCCAGCATCAAAAGTAAAGATTATTATTTATCAATATATGTATATTATATATAGGGACTCTGTAACTAAAACTGTCAGTGTATAAGGGCTATTTTTATTTTATTTTTACTTTATTTATTTTTATTCCTTTCAATCTGTGAATAATTCAAATATTAAAAATAATGCTTGAAGGATTCCCCCACTGAACTACTTTAAAGACTTGTTACAAGTGTTAGACCAATTTTGGGTGGGAACTATGGAAGTTTCTATTTGGGAATATTCCTCATAGTGATATTATAAGAAATTGAATAAAAAGGCACTGGTTTCGGTGAAAACAAAATGTACTACTAAAACGTCAGACAAAAGTAAAATAGACGGTAAATTCCTCAAAAAAGATTTGTAGTCTTGCACAGATATGGAACACAAAACACTTTGGACAAAGTTCTCACCATGGAAATCTGTTTCTTGTATACACTTCCTTATTAGTCCGAGAGCACTCTGTACATGTAAACTCAAAGAAAACGTCACAAGCTAAGTCCCCAGGAGTGCCTTGCCGTCGCAGGCAAGTCAAGTGCACAAAACATATGCAGGATTCACAAATGAGACCCGGTTGATACTGCTTGTCCTCCGGTTCGTTACAGTACTTGCAGATAGTCGACATTCTTATTAAAAGGACTATAATATAGTTAATTATTTTATTAATAATGCGCAATTGTTAAGTAAATGGTAACCCGGTGCGATGTTGTTATGGTTTTCAATAACATAACCTGAAAATTGCGCTGTCAAATAGCTTTTTTTTTTTTTTTTCGTCCATCTGGACAGGCTAAAGCTCTAAGCCATACTGCCTTGTCATAAGTAGTTTGTTTTCTTTCTGTCAAATAGCTGTCAGTAATGTCAAACGTCAGTGTTGCGTTTTGATAGTGCATTGGTGACTTGAATTTACAAAATTTTTAAAAACCTAAAGGAATGGTGGAAATGCAAATCTAACCAGCAATTAATGTTCTCAAATGACTATAAAAGCGGTAAGAGGGTGGTGTCTCGTGTCTCAACTGCACTTGTAACAAGACAATTATATCGCATTTACAACAGAGAGTATTCTGAGGAATTCTTCGGATTGATCCCTGTCGCCTTCTTCCGCTATCCTATGTCCTATCGTTCTACGCGGGAACATTTCCACCCCCCCACCACCTGGATAGTTGGAAATCCTCTACTGTGCGTTTCTCTAGAAACTTCCTAACTTGCACATCAAAACTGTGGAATGATTTGCCGTCAGCGGTATTTCCGGACCGGCACGACCCGATCTTACAGGCCGATAACGCGCTTGTGTCCTTCCAGGTGGGTGCTCATAGGCGACGGTAATTGCTTACCATCAGGCAATCCGTCTGGTCGTGTGCCACCTTTGTCATAAAAAAATTACAAATATCACTATCTATTAACTTTAACTGCTATCATGTAATGTCTTATCTTTCTAAATCAGGACAAGACGCAAACACTTCTTTTGACTATGGCGATTATGGCATTGAAGTCTCCATGCTCAGAGATCACTAGGGCTCTCCCCTGTGTCCAGGAGTGGGCGTCAGTGTCAGAGGAAGGAAAGAAGACGTGATCAGAATAAAACACGAAATACATATAATCTTAGTTTATTTTCCAGCGTCCTTGAATTCACTGATCCATTTCCTTATATTATCCTTATGACTGGCTCGAGTTATTTTCACAGTTTCAGGGTCCAGAGGATTGGTCGGCATGAGGTCCAAGTGGTGCGCTCCGTTGAAGATGATCACAGCCTGTACGGAGTCGCTCACGCTGTCCAGAATGCCCCCTGGAAGATGACAAATATTTTGAGTAGACCGCAGGGAAAGAGTTTTGACGGCTTTCATTGAAAAATCAGTATATGTATATTATCAACATCTGTTGTCTATAGGTATCCATACTATCTATATCCTATTGGAAAAGCAATATACAATATGCATGTTCCAAATAAATATGTATATGACACCATACCCGTCTAATTTGAAAAGCACATTTATGAATAATAACCGTCTCTACCTACGGAATCGAAGTATTCATATTTATTTTTTGCTCCAGTTACGAATCTTCTATGTGTTTAAGTATTTATCTTCTGTATACAGGATGTCTTAAGACTACCGTGTGAAACATCAAGATAAAGTACCCTAAATATCGTAGTTAGTAATACTGCATGAGCATATTCCTATCCTATCCTATTTACGATATTTATGGTAATTTCCCTTGATGTCCCAGTCTTGGGATGCCTTGTACATCGTTGTATTGTACCAAACCTAAGGCTTGATTTTCTCATACGCTTGCGTCAGTCGCTGACGATGACGTCAGAGCGCTGACGCGCGCGGCGTCGTGTACCTACTCGCCATCAGCGAAGCGCAGAAAGAAGTCTGCCGCAGACGCTAGCGTTGTTGTGGCATATATGGCATTGTGGATACTCGTACGCTCGACCTACGTCAGCGGCCGACGTCAGCGTAGGAGGAAATCAAGCCCTACTCAGTAAGACTAGGTATATTAAACTACATACCTCCCGCCCAAGGATCCATGAGGCCATTGCTAAACACGATATTAGAAGCCGCCTGCAGCCTGTCACCGCCATATTCGATCCTCCCGAGCTGCTGCCGAGGATACACCTTATACTTGTCATAGCACTCCTTGGAGTATTGGGTGAAGTTCCACGGAACAGGTTCAAACATATCATGTACACCAGTGGTGCACACGGGCATCACCATTTCTGTGCAAGCCTGAAAGGGCAATGAAAATTATGAGGTTATAAATCTATTCGGGCATTTTTGTGTAATGCTACATTACACTTTTTCCTAATTTAGGTATATTTAATGTTTGTCTTAGAATGGGCTCTTTCGATCCTTTCCATATCAATGTACATAAAAGTATGTTAAATTTTTTATTTAAATTGGTTTTGGTTTATGTTTATTTTATTTTGTTATGAACCGCCTTCAATTTCTCTGCCTTGCCTAAAGTTGACTGGTAGAGAATGCTTTGTAGCATTAAGTCCGCCTTTTACACTTTTGTGTGTTGTGCAATAAAGGTTAAATTAATAAATAGATCCATAAAATATTGTGCAAGATAATACTGAATAAAAATACCAGGATTTAAACTATATTCATACTAAGCTTACGCATCGAAGTCCCGCGAAATGGCACTACCAATATCGATCACTGGTAAAATGATGATAATGAATTATGGCAAATTACTTTTTTGGCAATAAATTTTCTGCAACAGTGAACTGTACAAGCCAATGGGTACCTGAGAATTATGCCAAAAGATTTCTATGACAATTAGGGTTGCCAACTATTTCTAAAAAAAAATGATAAAAATACAGTACACCGTAAAAAATATAGTACTTTAAAAACAACTCTTTAGTTTGGGGTTAATCATGCTAAATTACTATAAGTACACTTACTATTTTAGAAGAACCCCCAAAATATAGTATTTTTGCGTACTATTTATTTCTTCAACAGTATATAGTACAGAGAGTCGAAATATAGTAAAATACTATACAATTTAGTACGGTTGGCAACCCTGTCATTGAAAATAAATTTTCTGCAACAGTGGGGTACACGCCAATACCTGATATTCCCAGCCAGCGGCGTCCAGATTACCGTAGTCACTTCCCTTCTTGTAGTCAACACACTTGCTCTTGCCGTCATAGTTCGTGAATACGTCCAATATTTTGCCGATGCCCTGGAAATAATTAAAAAAACTTATCAGTGTCACTCACTCATGTCAGCCGTAAATCCATTGCTGGACATAGGCCTCCCCTATATGACTTAGTATCAGCTTGAGAGGTAGTTGCCATAGTCATCACTCTTAGCGGGTTGTGGTTGGATGTTATTTTATTTATCGTTCGATAAATACATTTTTAAAGTTTTTTTATTTAATATTTTCCTCGCGATAGTAAGGTGAAAAATTGTGTGTTTCACTCGGTAGAAAAGTGTGTTCCCCTCTCGTGATTTCAAACCCTCCCAATGCTCAAGGTTCCACTCGCTATGCTCGTGGTTCAATTTTGGAATATCTTTTGAGTTAAATTACCTCGAGCAGGGTCTTTCCCGTCAGCGTCTGGTTCAAATACTGGCAGACCACCCTGACCGGTTCCGCTGGTAGCGGCACCAGGAAATCCGAAGGGAACGGGTAGTTGACCATAGCCAGGGTCTCGTACATGGAGCGGAGGAAGTCGATCAACTCCTGGACTTCAGTCGCGTTGCGGACTGGGTCACAAAGCCTCCAGTTCTTTTGGAGCCATTCGGAACTGTTGGCGGTGGTGGAGAAATTTCTGGAAAATAATAAGATTCGGTTTTAATATACAACGACGGTGGCAAACAGGCGTACGGCCCGCCTGATGGTAAGCAGTTGCAGCAGCCTATGGACGCCTGTAACTCCAGAGGATTCACATGCGTACTGCCTACGTATGCGTATGGCTACTCTAAAAGTTGGAGCTCTGGGAATCTTACTCACCATCAGGAAAACACAACACTACATAACTGGAAGGAAGCAGTGCTTTTATGGCTGTGGTCTTCTGTGTGGAGGTACTTCCCCAGTTGGGCTTCTCCAGACTCAAGCGTGATGGCGCTGTGCCATCTCATAAAATATTGGGATAATCATATCAGCCATGCATGTCCACTGCTGCACATAGGCTTCCGCCATAGTCAATGGGGATTCAATGCCGCAATCGCTACGCTTGGCAGGCGGGTTGGCGATCTCAGTACGTTTCTTAAAAAGACGCTTTAAAGAGACGTCTGCGTCGGTTAGCCAACAAACAAGACGAACGGCTCATGATTATGCTCCTCGTTACGTAGTGAAACATGTTGATCAAAATTCGACTTATAAAACGTGAGTTACCCGCTTCTAAACAATTAATATTGTCCCGAAATACTTATTTAAAAACCCGTAATCCGAGTAGCATGCGCACCCAATAAATGTTACATATAGCGAAAGGGACCTTATTGTCGATGGCGCTTACGTGGAAACGTGTTGCGTTTGTATAGCGGCATCTTGAACAACGGCGTAAGCGCCATCGACAATAAGGTCCCTTATCATAGCCTCCTGAGACCCACAGGCCTACATGTAGTACTAATTACTAGGGCCCGGAATTTTGCGTGCGGTTTTGGAAAAGTCTAAGGGAGAGAACACTAATGTTTATCGATGTATCGATAAATCGGTCGTGTACTCAGAGACATTGAGATTAATTTATTTTGAATGAAATAATAATTGCATTATTGCAATCAAATACCTACTCGGGTTATCAATTCTTTGTAGATAACATACCAGTCTAATATAAAATTATTTTATATTATCTACATACATTTCGTACATTTTTCATCACTAATCATTGAAAGAGCAAATGCAAAGTTTAAGTTATTATTTTTTTAAAACACTAATAAAAAAAACTAGGTTTATCGATACATCGATAAACGTTAGTATTCCCTCCCTTAGACTTTTCCAAAACCGCACGCAAAAATCCGGGCCCTACTAATTACTGTAAAGAAATTTGAATTCTATAAAATTGGAACAGAGTTGAGTTTTATTTGTTTTCTTCGATTTAGACACAAAAGAAATTATACTTTATTTCCTACACTGTAAAGAACGAATTCGAGTGGCATTTTACTTGTATGGTCGGCGTCAGGAGGATAGATAATGTCACAAATATTAACACAGTCTTGATAGGAATCATCCACCCTTCCTGCCAATTGACTTATGAAAAGCAGACTTAGTTGATTCGTACTGGAATTAACCTGACTCACACTAAGCTTATCCTATTTGTACAGTCAGCAGCAGAAGCTAAGCGTTTGAGGTGTTCACAATGAGGTCAACACGTCATTGTCAAGAGAATAAGAGCGCGTGTAGGTCATTTTGAACACTTCAAACGCTTAGCCACTTTTGCTGCTGACTGTACTAACAGGAAAACAACACCATTAACTGGCCCGGTACCGCGAACATTCGTTCGTATATTTCGAGCATGTTCCTCTTTTACTCCAATGAAGGTGTCATGAGAGTGACAGAGACAGTATGAAATTTTCGAATATCGTATTTCGCGGTAGCGCCGCTTGCGTCCGAGGATCCCCCCTCGTCACTATTTATTAAGTATGTGTCATCTAATTTAAATTAGCACGAAAGATCATGTTTTGTGAAATTTGATGCAATTTACGTAAAAAAACAGGTCGTAAAACAGTGTCCAGGGGTCAGTTACTGTACAGGGGTACCTACAGTTGCCATAGCAATTACGAGTGACAAGGAAAAGTTGATTTGCCCAGATATGAGTACAGTCAAGTGTAAAAATTCATTCATTGCCAAAGTCTCAAAAATATGTAGCGAGCAACTCTATTGCACAGTAAATAAGGTTGTAGGACGTATTTATGAAAGGATTCTTTCGGTACATATTTTAGCACTTGACTGTACATCTATATACTCATTTCTATAGATAAATTAGCTAGAGCGTGGATTTGCAATGGTAATGGTTGTACGGGAAAAAGGAAATTTTAAATATAGAATTCCTATAAACACAAAATATCATTACCAAGGATCGGACAAACGCCCGTCATTTTGAAAACATAACCCTGTTCCGTGC
Organism: Grapholita molesta; assembly: GCA_022674325.2. Classification (NCBI taxonomy): domain Eukaryota; kingdom Metazoa; phylum Arthropoda; class Insecta; order Lepidoptera; family Tortricidae; genus Grapholita; species Grapholita molesta. The sequence goes on from CP053125.2 coordinate 20,175,366, forward strand.
TACGGAGACTTCCTTATGTTGTAAAATATTATTATATCATAATTCGTAAGTATACATTCAGAGGCAATTACGAGCCCCAATGCAAAATAGCTCGTCTAGTCGCAATTCTGCATGCGTATTTTTTTTCAAAAACTAGTATTTCTACCCGAATCGACTTTGATGATTAATGGAATACACTAGACGCAATGTCACTAAAGCTAGCTTAGTTTTGAGTTGTACAAAGTGTACATCTCGTTATTTATTTTAAAATAATTTAATTATAAATATTACATCTCACACGCAAATAATTACGTCTGCTTCATATTTAAGGCAAAATAGGTCGCCTATTTAAAATAAAACCTGTTTACCAGGGTTCGTAATATAAAATATTATTTTCAAATTGAATACGGAATATTCTCAGTCATGTAAAATGACAAACCACTATATAAAAGGGCAAATTCAGCCTAATTTTTTATTACTCCAAATCGTTTTTCTATCGAGATGGCACGAGGTAAGCCAGTGACTGAAGAAGTGCGGAAAATTATAATCTCCAGTAACAATAAAGGCAAATCTACGTACCAAATTGCCAAGGACCTTTCTATGCCAAGGTCTACAATCCAAACTATCATCGAGCATCATCGAAAACACGACAAAATTTCTTGTTTAAAGAAATCCGGCCGCCCACGAATTACTACTAAAGCAGAAAACAGGATTCTGAGGAAGATCATCAAGAAAAATCGTCGTGCAAGAGCTGGAGAACTTACGGTACTATGGCGTGACGCAATTAAAAACATTTCAGTGGATACTTGCAAGAGAGTGATGAAGAGGATGGGCTACGGTTTTACACTGCTAAAGAGGAACCGTTACTTACACAACGGCAGAAAACTAACAGGTTGAAATTCGCCAAAAGTACAGAAATTGGACCGTCGATCAGTGGCGTAAAATTATATGGAGTGACGAATCTAAATTTGAAGTCACAGTAGGCGATGAACGAAGTAAAGTCATTCGCGAAAAAGGAGAGGCATTTCAAAAAGATTGTCTTAAGCGTAAGGTAAAGTTTCCAGCTTCCTTAATGATTTGGGGCTGCATGTCGGCACAGGGTGTCGGCTGTCTGCAATTTATAGATGGAACCGTCAATGCCGAAAAATACAAAAGCATCTTACAAGAGAGTTTGCTGCCGTCTATACGTAAGTTAAAGTATAAAAATGCGTATACTTTTCAACAAGATGGTGCCTCATGCCATACCGCTAAAGCAACGATGGCATGGCTGAAAAGAAAAAAATACCTACCATGTCGTGGCCATCCAGCAGCCCGGACTTGTCTCCCATAGAAACGTTGTGGTGGAAAATGAAGAAGAAGTTGCGAAAGGACCCGTCCAGATCAAAAGCTGATCTTAAAGAGAAACTTACCTGTGTTTGGAATGAAACAACCCCGGAAGAGTGTCGACAGCTGGTAGATACAATGCCGCTCAGAATTAAAGCCGTTTTAGATGCAAAAGGAGACGCCACCAAGTGGTAGACGTTCTAATCTGCGTCGGTAACACTAAAGACGAACTTTTTTGCATTTTAGTACAATTGGTGAAACAATATTTTTTTTTTATTACCAAGGAAAGTTCGTTTTTTTTTCATTGAATAAATAAAATACGATTTATAACTTATACTGTTTTTATATTGCTAATTCTTCCAAACACCTTGGTCCCCCAGAATTTTTAGGTTAACGTTAGTTTAGTACATCTTTTTCCTACCAGACGTACTCATTTGCATTGGGGCTCGTAATCAATTAAGCTGGAATGGTAAGTGGGGTTATGTGAACTGTCGTGGTAAAAAAAACAACAAATTGTTTCCATCTTTTCACTTACGCGATAAATGAAAGGTGCAATTGACTTTAGGTCGGATTATAAAGAGACGCGTTAATGAATAAAGAATATAAAATATTATATAGTATCACAAGGAAGTCTCCGTTGTCTCCGGAACAGGGTTATGTTTTCAAAATGACGGGCGTCTGTCCGATCCTTGATCATTACAGATGGAATTCCACGCTCTCGCTAATTTGTCTATACCTACGTCGCTTGTGGAACTGTATTGACTTAGATATAAACGGAATATGTTAAATAACTTATTTGTTAAACCTTGTGTTTGCTGTACCACTTTGAATATAAGTGTCAATATAATAGAATCGTTCATCCAAATAGTTTCTAGAGATCAAACTGTTAACCACGAACAACTGAAGTCTTATTGGTTTGCAGATGTGATTTAAGTTGAGTACACGCGATTCAATACGACCGAAGTTCGTATATTTCGAGCATGGTATCACCAATCGCTTCATCTGTCAATCGAGGTATTCAAAATTTTTTTTCTAAAAAACAGAAAGGATTAAAAAAGGGATATCCACAGTTTTGAACACTATTAGCAGTTTACTTACTACGAAAAATATAATATGGACCACTTGAAAAAACTTAAGGTACCCAATTAAGGCGTTATGAGAGTGACAGAGACAATCGTCCGAAATTTACGAATATCGTCTTTCGCGGTAGGTACGGCCTCTGTATGACGTGTGGTGCCGACTGACTAGAATAGACACATCTCCTCCCGTGGGTGTCGTAAGGACAAAGCGCAGCGCTCCGTGGAAACCCTATCTACAGCAAATGCGATCGCCGACCCGCCTGCCAAGCGTGGCGACTATAGTAACTACCCCACAAGATGATAAATGTCTTCTTGATATATGGGGGATGCCTATGTCCCGTATGTATGATAGCTGTTCACGATATACGACTGAATCTAAATATATGTAACTCATAGGTGACTGACTGACTGACATACCTAGTGATCTATCAACGCACAGCCCAAACCACTGGACGGATCGGGCTGAAATTTGGCATGCAGGTAGATGTTATGTTATGACGTAGGCATTCGCTAAGAAAGTCAACTAAAATTTGTCAATTTTAAACTGATCAGGCTGAGACTTGCATAAAGCTACTATGACGTAGGCATTTGTGGATAAAACGGCATTATCCGAACAAAAAGCATGCATACAAAACTAAGTTTTGAACGATAGTGTGCTAAAAATAATTTATAGTTCTGAATGTTGACAATAGATGGCATTAGTAGTCTCTTAGAACGCGCTATCGTTGTGTTTTCAGTTTTCACTGAGTTACATATACCCGATGATTAGTGAGATCTATTAGTACATACTATACCTAACAAAACACACACGCTAAACAAAAGTAAAGCCGCAAAAACGCTCGAGCTAAGCCGCGGGCAAAAGCTAGTACATGATATAATCCGTTTGTGGCAACCGAAGACAATATTAAATTCTTGTTTAAACATAGTTTACTTGGCGAATAACACGTCACAAACCATTGTTTCTGAACGGCAGCAATCTAGGAACGTGCCTCACCTCAGGACAACCCAGGACGCCTTGATGTTCTCCACACAGGTTGTGTCAGCAATTTTGAAGGATGACGTCACGATCCGATGGAACGCCTCGCACGGAACCATCCCGGGATACATGTGGATGGGCGCGGATGCTGCGATGGCTCCGGCCACCATGTGTGGGTACTTCATCCTGATGTACGCTGCTAACATGCCGCCGTATGATCCTAGAATTTTTTTTTTTTTTTTTTTTTTATGACATAAGCGGCAAACGAGCAGACGGATTGCCTGGTGGTAAGCAATTACCGTCGCCCATGGGCACCTGCAACACCAGGGGGGTCACAAGCGCGTTGCCGGCCTTTAAGGGGGGTTGGAGCTCTGGGAACCTTACTCACCATCAGGAACACAACACTACATACCTAAAAGGTAGCAGTGCTATTATGGCTGTGGTCTTCTGTAAGGAGGAGGTACTTCCCCAGTTGGGCTGCCCCAGATTCAAGCGTGATGGTCATCGCTATGCCCTACCTCTCATTGTTGGACGTAGTTTAAGGACATACCCGGGTCCAAAAGAATACAATATTTCTAATATGTATTTAAGTATTTATATGTATCTATCTATTATAAATATCGTCGTCTAGTACCTACAACACAAGCCTTACTGAGCTTATCGTAGGACTAGGTCGATTTGTCTAAGATTGTCTCGAGATATTTATTTATTTACTTATTTCTTGTTTGACGACTAGACAAGGGCAACGGTTTAATCTTTACGCTGTCAATCTTCCATTCATTCGCAAGAAGCAATTCGCTTCTACCTTCCTCGTGCGGACTGCTAAGGAATGGAATTCGCTCCCTTCGTCTGTATTCCCGGAAATATATAATTCGGGTTTTTTCAAGGTAAGAGTGAATAGGCTGTTACCACGTTACTGAACCAGCATGCTACACCCTCGACCTCGTCGACACTTACCATGAGGTGCGACTGAGGTCAAACGCTGGTCAGTGTGCGAATGAATGGAATATTCACAAACGTAAGGATGAATCCGCTCCCCTCGCATGGACGTACGGTGGTGGAACGGAGATGGCGGAATTAATCGCGTGATTCCTGTGCACACAAAGATTTTGTTTATCTGAGGAACAAAATCGTTCTTTCGGCGTTGCTTAAAATCATATGTTTTGTACCTAATAAAGGCGAGTGAACTCTCACGACGGGGTCAGAGGTCGGCAGATATCTCCGGGTTTGGTTCCAGATAACCCCTCCGTAACTGAATGCGCTAAGATAAAGCTAGCTATGTGAAGTCTGGGGCCCGTGTTTACATTCAGAGCAAGGGAATTTAATTAAAGAACCAGACATGTGTATACACAGCTCTTAATAAGAATAACATACAGAGCTAATAAATAATGGCACTCCATGGAGAGCATCTCAGGTTTATGAAGCTCAATCCAACGGCTTTTTCCAGAAGTTAAGATGATCAACTACTGCTGGGTTGTGCGAGAAGATATCGAAATTAAGAAACACCCCAAAAATTCAATAACGAGGATGGTTTCAACTTGTCGTCAATCTGGGAATCCAGAAGTTAAGATCACAGGATGTGTCTTCGAATTTGTGCGCGAATTTTTTTTAATACAACGACGGTGGCAAACAAGCATACAGTCCTCCTGATGGTAAGCGGTTACCGTAGCCAATGGACGCCTGCAACTCCAGAGGATTCATATGCTCGTTGTCTACCCTAAAAGTTGTTTGAGCTCTGGGAACGTTACTCATCACCATCAGGAACACTACACCTGAAAGGTTGCAGTGCTATTATGGCTGCGGTCTTCTGTAAGGAGGAGGTACTTTCACAGTTGGCTTCTCTAGACTCAAGCGTGATGAACTCAAACTCAAACTCAAACGTTTATTCAGTAAGTAGGCCACAAGGGCACTTTTACACGTCGAGTATACAAAAGTAAAAGAGAAAAATAAAAACTACACCGGTTCTAACCCTACACCTCTGACCCGAGAAGTATTTTGACTTTTATGACCGGCAAGAAACTCGGCGGGACTTATTTTTTCAAAACAGTATTACAAAAGATATCTTATACAAATTACATAAAAATGCGTTATTCATTAAGAAAACATATCCAACAATTACAAAAAAATTCTGCCAAAGGAAAAATAAAAATAATTATTAATTACTTAAAAGTCCAAATCTGACTGCTAAGAACGAAGTTAACAAAACGTTCCATATGCTTTCTTATCTGAATTGTGTCCTTTATTCTAATTTAGAAATTACAAAATTAGTAATCAAAATTTTCAAAAAATATTATATGTATAGTTATTTTGTTTTCAAAATATACACAAAAATAGAAATACATGCTTATTACAAATAAACCTCAGAGATGTATAAGGTCTCCAGGTGTCATGATTTCAATATACTAACACTTTTTGTTTTTTAAAGATAAACAAGCACCGAATGAAGTGTATCACGTAAATAAACAAGAAGAAAACTACCTAAAACATAGCCCCAAATAGCCAAAACAGACCGGTCTCCACAAACAGCACCCGTTCACGAGTATGACGCGTATCTCAGCCATCGCCTCCCTCAACCTTTCTTCGGGAAAGTGGCGACCCGATCAACGACGCCACCATAAGCAAAGACTTTTAAGTGAGCATGACATGTTCAGGCTGGCAGGCTCTATCAATTAACAAATTTACTCACATGTACATCCTGGTAAGAAGCCACATTCTGTGCTTGTCCATTACATACTTAAATAACACTTTAGTTATGAAAGGCATATAGAGAAATGATGGTACTTCGCTGTGCCCTACCTCTCATTGAAGGACGTAGTTTAAGGACATACCCGGGTCCATAGTATAAAAAAAAAGTTATGCAGATCGATGTCTGGATACCTTACCTCCAAATGCGATCACAGGATACTTCGGCACCAATTCGTGGTTCTGGAGATAGTCTATGAGGTCAGCGTAGTCGGCCAGGGCCTGGGCAGACGTCAGGTAGCCGACATGCTCGATGTCCAGGGACTTGTTCCCGAAAGGCATCGAAGCTCCGTAGTATCTGAGGACAATGTTTCATCACGATTATATTAGCCGTAAATCGTCATCATCTCATGGTCTCATTGGAAGACCAGCGCTGGCGATTGCTGGCATTACGCTGAGATGAGACCATTTCGTGGTACACGTCGTCTGTGTAATGTTCTAATGTTTTTATTGTTAATATTTTTTTTTTTTTTTTTATTTATTGAATAACAAGAAAAATTATATACACATGTTTTGTACAAGACCCATCGTTGGCAAAACCGGTGCGGTTTGTGTGCCGATGGGGAGTTCAACATAAATTATTTCACATACTTTTTCTAAGAATGGTTTCACATGCATTTTCTGACATATAATCATAATTAAACATATCTACTAAGTATTTTAAAGAATGAAGCTTAAATCACTTGATTTCAACAAGTTACTTTTTAATACATTTTTTACATTTTTACCTTCTAGATATTTTTCTCTAATTTCTTCTGGCAGACTATTTATTATTTTAGGTATTACATATGAGTGCAGTCTGGCGCCATGTATATTATTATATTTAGGTACTATGTATTTGTTGTTGTGTAACATTCTCAGTCTTGAACATCTCACATTAATTGCAAGTTTTTTGACATTAGGGTATTCATCAGTTAAGATGGCTAGTTTTGCCTTGTTTTGTACGGGTAGTAAATTGCAATATTTAAACAGTTGAGTGTAATCTGTTTCATACTTATTTTTGATGTTTTTAGGTACAATTGTCTTCAACAATCTTATTTGTAGGTTGAATATTTTCTCTAAATAGGTTTTAAATGTTCGACCGTACGTACTTAACGCGTAACCGATCACAGAGTCAGCTAGGGCTAGGTATAGCATACGCAGGGTTCTGTATGGTAGTTTGTACTTTAGTATTGACAGTTTACTAAGTATGGCTCTCAGTTTATCGCACACGTAATTAATGTGTGGCCCCCAGTTAAATCTGTGATCAATTATTAGTCCTAGGTACATATGCTCCGTGACCGCTTCGACCCTTTCACACTTACACGTTTTACTATTGGACTGATGTAGACATGTATGTTGGTGTGCAACAACTGAAACATTATAATTAGTTTTATTGTGAGCCGTACGAATGTGCATTACTTTAGTTTTTTGCGCGTTAATCACTAATCCCACATCGTGTGTGTGTCTTGAATAAATGTTTCTATCTATCTATTTATCTATCTTCGCGCTGTCCCAACGTTTGCCACGGCACATGAGCCTGGGGTCCGCTTGGTAACTAATCCCAGAATTTGGCGTAGGCACTAGTTTTACGAAAGCGACTGCCATCTGACCTTCCAACCAAGAGGGTAAACTAGGCCTTATTGGGATTAGTCCTGTTTCCTCGCGATGTTTTCCTTTACCGAAAAGCAACTGGTAAATATCAAATGATATTTCGTACATATGTAAGTTACGAAAAACTCATTGGTACGAGCCGAGGTTTGAACTTGCGACCTACGGGTTGCAAGTCGCACGCTCTTACCACTATGCTACCAGCGCTTATCATATGTGTCATTATCTAGGAAAAGGGACCTTTGTTTGTCGATGGCACTTACGTCGAATCGCGTTTCGTTTGTATTGTAACATCTTGAACAACGACATAAGCTCCATCGACAATAAGGTCCCTTTTCATAGATAATGTCACATATAGCGCCTTTCAGCCGTAAGTCGTCTGCTGGAAATATGACTTGTAAAATTATCAATGGAAATATGATCTTGGGGGGAATTGCCATAGTCGCCGCGCTTGGCAGGTGGGTTGGCGACTACAGTTGCTTTACGGACGTGGCATAAAGGCGGATTCTGGTACGGAATGATAAGTCCGTCCACTAAATGCATTTAACACGAATTGCAAGGTCGCAGTCCAATTTGGTACATCCGTGGACCACACACATGTTGTCATCCTAATTACATTGCATCAGAGGCGTAAATAATTCGAGAGTTTTAACCTTCATGCAACAAAATTCATGAAACTGGTACATTTAAAAAGGGACAACTATTATTATTAATATCAGGTTTATTGTGGGACTACGATATATTTATTTAAGATATGGTGTGTTACTGTTTTAAAAAAATAAGTCCCGTCGAGTTACTTGCCAGTGATAATCTTCTCGGATCAGAAGTGCAGGGTTAGAACTGGTGGTAGATTTTTATTTACGTTCATAAGTGCATTATCATGTACCTAAATTAAAAATTAAAGATATTTTTTTTTCTGATAAAAAAAGTATTACTCAAGCTCAAACTCAAACTTTTATTCAGTAAGTAGACACTTTTACACGTCGAGTATACAAAAGTAAAAGAGAAAAATAAAAACTACACCGGCTCTAACCCTACACCTCTGACCCGAGAAGTATTTTGACTTTTATGACCGGCAAGAAACTCGGCGGGACTTATTTTTTCAAAACAGTATACAAAAAAATCTTAAACATACATGCGTAATTCTGTAAGAAAACATATCAAACAATACAGTACTTAAATACCATACAAAATATACCTATAGATAAAATTACCTACAAGTCCAAATAGGTATGACTGCTTAAAATTAAATTAACATGACGTTTGGTATGCTTTCTTATCTGAACTGTGTCCTACACTCTAATTTCCAAATTATAATAATTTATCAAATGAGATAGAATCAAGAATAGAAACCTCAGAATTAGTTGTATAAATCTGCAATATATTGATATTCCTCCGAGTGGACGTTAGAGTCAGGGACGTGCGGCGTACATTTTAAACAAAGGCAAACGTATAGAAGCGACCGCCGTGCACGCACGCTGGAACCTCGACGCTACGCGCCCCGCTAAATGCTCCGCTTCGAGCGTCAACTCACCCGGTACCGCGAACATCAAAGTTCGTTAATTTCGAGCATATTTCTCTTTCAGCCCAATTAAGGCGTTATTAGAGACAATAGTCCGAAATTTACGAATATTGTTTTTCGCGGTAGCGCCGTCGGCATGGTACCGCGAAGATAGAAGTTGATAAATTACGAGGATCTTTCTCTTTTACGCCAATTAAGGCGTCATGAGAGCGAGACAGACGCGTTAGAAATTTCGAATATCGAGAAAGATGCTCGAAATTTACGAATTTCTGTCTTCGCGGTGCAGTCGCAATCACATATATAATAGTAGCCGAGGTATTAAAAAATGCCGGGACATGCACTTAATCGCCTTGATGGTAGAGGCGTTGATCCGATATTTGGAACGACATTGGCCGTTCCGACATATCTGATGGCAATTTTAGTACCTAATCGTCTCCCCACACGTGGGAAGGTCCACTCCCTATTCTTATCCACTCTTACCTGTGTTCCGCAAACACGATTTTGGCCCTGAACTCTTCTGCAATGTCCCACATGAATCCCGTGTGCTGCGCAAACAGCTCGATCTGACCCTGGATCAAACAAACGATCATTATTCATCATGTATTATACCAGTACCTCTATATGCTCTAGGTACCTCTTATGTCCACCATACAAGAGATACATGAGTTGAACTTGTTCTCAATAGTTTTGAAAATAATGTAGAATTATTTTTTATTATGCAGAAACCTCTGCTACCGAATATCTTCGATATTTAAAGCGAAAGAACCTTTATGCAACAAAATTGAGACTTAAGTTAAGTGCTAAAATACGCATACGGTAGATGTGTTAACACGTCACTCATGATGATGTATACCACGAAGGACAAGATGGAAAAATTTTACAAGTCTAAGCGGTACTCGGATAGCACAATTGGTAGTGCGCTGGGCTAGTGATCCAGTGGTTGTGGGTTCCGAGTCCCGCATCGAGTCATTTATTTCTATTTTTCTTTCGATTTAAATATCGAACTATGTAGAATTTAGTTTGTTTAAATTTCGAACGAAACAAAAAAAAATACAATTATGTTCCAATTGAAAATGGTTCAAATTTCGTTGAGGTAATTGGTATAGCACGACTACCTACTTAAAAGGAGAATATGGCATACTAGGTAGTACAGTCAGCTTCATATAGTTGGTAGCATTCAAAGTACTCAAAAAGTTTGTATGGTGTAACGGACTATTTGACTACTTTGAATGCCGCCAACTATATGACGCTGACTGTACTATACTGGTATCAGGGATACTATACATATAAAAATACCATCTACACATCGAAAAATCTTTCAGAATTTATACTTAACTTTGTTTACAATGACCAGATTAAATTTCCGGTTATGTATGGAAGATTAAAAAAAATGTCATTATTAATCAATCTAAAATAGAGACGTCATGGTTCTTAAGGACAGATTTCGCTATCTCTAATAGTTTGTGACTTCTCCATACTGACCCATTTGGATTTATCACCCTGTATATGTACATGTTCTTGACTAATTGGCATTGGATTCTTTGCCTTATCAATACTTGTCCATCGTAAAATAAATAATTGACTATTAAATAATGTGACAGTGTTAAGTAGATATCAAAGTACTTAATAGCTGATAATACATATAATTATGTAAATAATTGCAGTTATATTAGTTACTCAAATGATACTTTAATACTAATTGTTGTTCTGTATATATGTAGAAAAAAGAAAATAAGGTAAACTATTAATATGGCTGAAAATAATTAAATATGGCTGACTGACAGCTTAATTTCTAAGCAAAATAAGCATTTGGAATATGAGAAAATATTACTATTTATTATACCTATAGAAATTCCTTGGCACTAAATTTAGGAAATCTTGCATATTTGAACTAAATACTCGTATGAATGTAAAAATGTAATGGTAAGTAACATATACGTATCTATATATACAATGACTTTGAAACCATTTTTTTTTTTATTAAAGTTCGTCATTACGTAGCTAAGGAGGTAAATGAGTTTGTTGATTTTTTTTTTCTATCGACTCCAAATATATTTTATGATCACTGTAATTCATGATTCTGACTCTTAATACAATTGTATAATATAAAAAAAAAACTTAAATATGTCCAATTTTTTAAGTCACGTTCCATAATAATATGAACATTTGCTTCATTTCTATTTTTGCGAATCAGGATTTCGGTAAAAAAAAAACCACTAACATTATTAATAGGGTTTAAAATATTAATAAAGTCTACTCGTAAGTAAATAAATAGTAGAGGACGTCGAAACACAAATTGACTAAGCCCTACGGTAAGCTCAAAAAGGCCTCTGTTGTGGGTACTCAGCCAACGATATATACAATATACAAATACTTAAATATATAGAAAAACTCTTATGACTTAGGAACAGAATACCTACTGCTCATCACACAAATTAATGCCCTTATTGGCATTTGAACCCAGGGCCGTATTGCTTACGAATACTACTTGCGTATGAATACTTAAATACATAGAAAACACCCATGACGCAGGAACATACAGCCCCATAAAGGCCCACAACCGCTTTCTCAAGATTCCACTATTTGAACCACGAGCATAGCGGGTAAGCACACTGTTTTTTTTTAACCTGTGTATGCAGTTTTTCTTGTGCCTAAAATCGATGACATGATTCCTAAGAACAAATCTTTGTATGTTTTATAATTCAGGATTTCCCCAAAATGACCCATCTAAATAGGCCACCCCGTATAGAAGACATTCAGCATGTAAACTTACTACCAGTGGATGCTGCACATTTTTTGTTCGCATTTGTGTAATATTCATAATTTTATCATTGTATATAAATACCTTACCTTTTTCGAAGTAGGTTAACTCTAAGAGTATCAAACCCATGATCGCATGATCGATACAGATGACCGCAAAAACATTGTTAATACGTTTCATATTCATATACAAGATGTTTAATGTTTAAAATATTTTTATTTTATTTTTGATACTATTGTGACATTATTATTGATATATATATAAATATTATATTGTAATAATTTTACCAATGAATTGCTCTGTATTAATTAATTAATTATTCGATTAAGATTATATTTGTATTTGACTATTCGAAAGTGCTTGTTGCTAGGCCTACTTGAATAAAAAATTGAAAATTGAATTGAATTGAAAATCATTAGGGTAACTTTTTTTTTCACACAGGTTTTGATCTTGTTAAAATAAATAAAAAAAGGTAACTTCATTATTTTCAATTTGTCATGTAACAGCAGCAATCCATGCCATTTATGTAATCTACGTTTCACTGATGTCACTTTGTCAATATATTTTTTTCAAAGTTTGGTTAGCAATCGGGTGTCAAAATTTATTTTCAATGTGACGTTTCTTGATTGTAAACAAATCATACAAGGTGTTATGGATTTTATTTGTTTTTGAATTACAAATTCAAAAAGTCGTTAGGGTTTTAATAATACCAATCCGGGCATGTCTATGCGATAGACATGCCCGGATTTAAATAAAGTTGACATATTAATTATAAATTAATAAATAAATAAATTTCGGACGATTGCCTCTGTAACTGTCAAGACGGCTTAATTGGAGTAAAAGAGAAAGATGCTCGAAATATACGAATTTCGACATTCACGGTACCTATAGATAGATTAATAAAACAAACAACATACCTCATTCCCGGTATAAAAGAAAATCGGCCCGTCATCTTTATTCCAATGATCCTCGTTCACCAAATACTTAATCTGGAAGGTTTCATTTCTCTGAAAACCAAAATGGTCTAACGGCACTTTGAACCAATTTGTCGTATATTTATATTCAGATTTGACTATGGTTAGGGTCAAAAGTAGTATGGAAATGTCACGCCACATGATGGCACGTCCTTCTTGAGTGACAGTCGGACTGATTGTGGGTAGAGAATATGGTGTGTTTACTTGTGTTTTTGTGCAGTTGGTCGCACAAGTGTTCAGTGACAATATTTAGCTATTGGATGAGGACGTTACATATCAATGTGTGATTCTGTTTTAGTTACAAATAATCTTGTGTCGTTTTATGTACCTAAAGGAAACTTTTGTTATTTATCAGCGTCCGTAGATTTTTACACTCTGTATATTTTTTTGGAAATGGCTGTAGTTACCTGATGCTTGTGTAATTAACTAATTATGTATTAAAGTCTTGTTTTTGTATACAGGTACGCCATACGATTAAAATAAAAGCGTGTTAATTTGTAGTGTGCTATAAAATGTTGTATATTTTTATACAATTTGTCGCGTTCATTTATGTTCTATGTATAACCAATATTCATATTGTTAATAATGTAAAATACAACTATTATGATAAAAAAAATAAACTAAGGGATAATTTTAAAATAATATTAGTGGCGTCATTGTATTTCAGAATCCAGTATAGAAGAAATCGTCCCACTGGTGTCCTCGGAAACATTTTAAGTTTCAAATCAATTTTAACGTAGAGGAGCAAATTTCGGACGTTATTATATAGGAGTTGAAATTACCCATTTTCACAATTAAATTTATCATAAAAAATTCCCGACATTTTCAGAATTTTTGGAAATTATTGGGAACTTTCCGCTGCAGATTTGTAGCCATAAACTGTTTTTTTTTTTTTTATGTTTTTCCTTTAATGCAATCGTAGCTATAAAAAGTAATAACCATTTCCGTCAATAAAATGCAAAAACCCAATTAAACCCAGTCCTTCCTTGTATCTACCCTAGATAGATGAATAGTGAAAATTACACAGATTCAATATGAATACGAGCGTGTGTTCCATTTAAACTTACCCCACCGTATCACTGCTAGCATAATATTACGGGTTTTACCATTTGTCACACTCCAATAAGCATGTAAGGTCAATGTGGATAAGACCGGCATACAATATTTTGTAGGGAAGTCCGTCATACGACACTAAATACCTATGAGATAATGTAGGAAATTGGTTGGTAGACGGTCTTTCCAGATAGACGGTCTTACCCACATTGACCTTAAGTGTGAAAGTGATGGATAGCCCGTCCGATAAAATGGCGACCATGCTAACCGTTCTGCGCACGAGTGTCCTCTCATCGCTTATCGCGCTCACTTGACCCGAGCCCACCGGACGTACACGATTGTACCCATTACTTTTACAAACTACCGCTTCTTTCTTTCATGGCCTTATTGCATATTGACATCCTTCTCTGATGCTTCAAAAGACTGTAATTAGGGTGAAAACTACCCATTGTTCATGTACTGTTTCTTGTGTTGCTTTTGCAAAATCTACCTTCGGCGGTGGTGTATAAAGTTGACATTGCAGTGCTACGCCTAGCTGGTTATTTACGTAAGGCGTAGTAAGATTAAATAATATGTAGGTGCTCGTTTTCTTAAATTAAATATTTTGGTAGGTGAAAAACTTCAGTGAAAGCCCTGACTTTTGTAGTAGTAACGTGTGTACACGCATGTCGGCGTTCTATATTCAAATGTTGACGTAAGTTCCATATTCTATCTCTGCGTAACAACATAGACATGGTCCTTCAGTTAAGTTTTTCGCCTATAAGTGACTTAATACATTGTATACAAGATGTACAAAAAAATCCTGAAAAAGTTCCGAGCTTTTCATCAGAAAAAAGTGTCTATTGGCTGCTGTACCATCAGGCGGGCCTATGCTTGTTTGCCACCGTCGTTGTATAAAAAACCAGCCTAGCTACGCTATCCTGGAGTCGCTGACCAACGTAGGATGTAGTCCTACAACTGATCGAGGGTTATGCGGCGGTTTAACACCCACGGAACCATCACGGACCTGCCACGGAAGACCTAAACTAGTTATAAAACCGGCTTCACTCACATATTATTAGTGATTCGCGCGACATAATGTCAATATTTGTTACATTTTGGCTTCAACTTTCTTGTGTCATCATTTCATCAATTGTGTCACTATCGTAGAAATTCCTGTGTATATGTGCCATTCTTAATAAGTTAATATAATTGAAACTGTTCTGAGTCATGTTAAATTAGCTACACACGGATGACCTTACGTGCACTTATCGGTTGCTGGGTTCGGTAATACACCACAGGTGAGTTTAGCGGTAGCGCCTTTATAAAAAGTGCGAGCAATGTCTCACCGAGCGCGGTGAGCGGAACGCCGTGCAGGGCGCCGAGCAGCAGTGTGGGACGCGCCCTCACCCCGAGCGGTGTGTCCTGACCCGGCTTGAAAATGGGTACCAGAGCTTACCCAAAATATGTCGCCTAGCACGATATAAGTACACGTGAGTTTATCCGCTGTAACTCATTAGTTCTTAATAAGTTAATAATGAAATAATTCAAACAGTATAAAACGTGATTTATTATCATGACAAATTCCTAACAATATTTTATTATATTATAAAGTAACATTTATATACTATGATTCCACCGTGCATCATCATTAATAGAAATTTATATTATAAATAGAACTATATAATTTATTGAATGGTATAACAAAAGACAAAAGAGGCATGAGTTTAACCCTTTGAACGCCAAGAACCCCTTAAGGAGTCGCGTGATGTCATGCCTGCCACACCACTGACCCCTAAAAGTGGCTACTGCGGACGCTTTCAAAGCAATTTTTCTGCTGACACAAGGTTTATTTTCGTTTTTCACTAGTGTAGACGTTGGCGTACGCATCACATTTTGACACGAGGGAAAAAAGCGTTCAAAAGGTTAAAAGTTGTTTTAAAATATGTCTTCAATCAATGATGATGTGAGTGATGATGATTTCGCCATTGTGAAGGTGATTTTATAAAATAAGTTAGATAACAAGTTTGCTTTTAGGACGTGCGCGCATATCAATATGTTCGGTAGTAGGCCTTGTGTTTTGAAAAATAGTGGCCGGACTTTGCAAAAAGTTACGAGGCGGCCGCAGTAGTGAAACGCGTTTTGAGATCAATTCTTCATTAGCTGTACAATACTGCGTCAGATTACTGCATAATAAGTTATCGATAGTAGATACTAAGCAACGTTAATGTACCATAGTCAATGAACTAATAATGTCTTAAGAACTCATCATTTTTAGAATTTGACAGATGTCGTTGATGACACTTGAGGAGTGTATTTTCAAAATGTCTTATTTCTTTATGTACAGTCAAGTAAAAATACGTACGGAAAGAATCCTTTCATAAATACGTCCTACAGCCTTATTTACTGTATAATAGAGTTGCTCGGTACATATTTTTGAAACATTGGTAGTGAACGAATTTTTACACTTGACTGTAAGCACGGGTTATTTTTCTAAGAAAACCATACAAAATAACCAAAAAAATATGGTGACGTAAAGCGCCACTTATCTTTATCAAGCTTAAATAGTTCAGTTAGATAATATAATTAAATCTTTGGTAAAACATTATATCATTACCATTATTTAAGTATAATTATATCATCGTAAAATTTACATGGCATACCGACATTAGAATTATTGCGATAATTATCTAACGTATTTTCCGTTTATGTAAGTGCTATAAAACTATATTACCGCACGTGTTTACTGATAGCGATATTTATAATTTTAATTTATTATTAATTTTAAAGTTATAAAACTTTTTGTTCAACTTTAACAATTGGTAGTTAAATACAATATTTTAGATTTCTATCCACGATTCAGATTAAATGATAATATTTCATTACAAATAAATAAAATAAAATAAACTATTGATCATTACCGGTATTACAAGAAAAACCGAATATTTCCGTTAATTCCAAATTTTTCATTATATGGTATTAAAATACTGATGACGTGATGATCTATAATATAGTACATTATCTGTGCTGAATAAAATGCAAAAATATGCTACAACAACTGAGATACCGAGATTGAACACGAGCTAATTTGTATGAAATTCGCCTGTATTCCCGGAAAAATATAATTTGGGTCTTTTCAAGGCAAAAGTGAATAGGCTGTCACTGAACCAGCGTGCTACACCCTCGACCTCGTCGACACGTACCATCAGGTGAGACTGAGGGCAAATGCTGATCAGTCTTGTGTAAATAATAATAATATAATACCGGAATTGGATCCCTAAAAAACATACAGATCAAAAATATTATCTATGGCTTTTTACAAGCGATTTTTTTACTAACTCATTTTTAGTTTTCAAGCAACATACACACCTTGTTGTAGGTTCAAAATGATTGCAAGAAATTTTTGCCCCGAGCGGCACAAGGCAGGTTGTAAACATGATTAGGGCTGGCCTTTGCCCAGCAGTGGACGTCTCTGATGATGATGACAGCATGGCCAGTGTGACCCAATACCGGTTAGTAGCACGACTGCCACCAGTCCAATCATCTCCATATCCTGCAAGTGTTGTCCTTGGACGCCGTGATGATGGCGTCTCCAGCGTAAGAGTACGCGCAGGAGAAGATCTCACCCTCGTGACCGGAGAGAACCTGAAGAGGAAATCATAATCTATATTAATAAAAGAAAGTTGTGTTAGTTCCGGCTTTTATAACTCGAGAACGGCTGAACCGATTTGGACGATTTTGGGTTCGTTGTGATCGTCTTGGCCAAAAGTTTAATAGAATGCTTAAAAATTAAAAAATCTATGAAATAAAACGACCCCAATATATAGACTTTCAGGCGGTACAAAGTTCGCCGGGACAGCTAGTATTTTTTTTTTATGAGATAGGCGGCAATCGAGGAGACGGATTGCCTGGTGTTAAGCAATTACCGTCGCCCATGGGTACTCGCAACACCAGGGGAGTCACAAGCGCGTTGCCGGCCTTTAAGGGGGTTGGAGCTCTGGGAACCTTACTCACCATCAGGAACACAACACTACATACCTGAAAGGTGGCAGTGCTATTATGGCTGTGGTCTTCTGTAAGGAGGAGGTACTTCCCCAGTTGGGCTGCCCCAGATTCAAGCGTGATGGTCAACGCTGTGCCCTACCTCTCATTGTTGGACGTAGTTTAAGGACATACCCGGGTCATATAATAAATATAGATAAATAGTTGTTACAGGATATCCTTACACAAATTAACTGAACCACAGCGATAAGCCCAAGAAGGCTCGTGTTGTGGGTACTCAGCTAACGATATTTATAACATATAAATACTTGAATACACAGAAAACAGCCATGATTTAGGAACAAATACGAGTACCCCTTACATTCCCTATTGGTTACGATCCGAACGTACTAACGACCTGACAATGCGACCAACATGACATATGTCAGCACAGTTGTTCGCTAGTCGGTTATGAAACTTATGAAAATGGTCACATATCCTCGATGCTATCACTCAGTTATTAGGCAAAATATTACACTAGTAATTTTGCGTTCTATGCTTTTCGCGATTGGGCCAGTGTAACTGGGTGACATAAATAATTGTATACTTGCACCATACACTTATTCGACAATACCCTTTCATTTTACTTTTAAAGCCCTTATAAAAGCGCTATCCCAATACCCTAACAAAACCCTAATCATTGGCTCACCAAAACCTTACATATTGCTTATAAGGGTTAGCCGTATAAGAGGGCTTCCCTTTACATACAAGGGTGCTAATTGAAATCGTCTGCCTTGTTCATAAAGCACACATTGCTCTGATTTGATGTACGCGCGCTTTTCGAACACTAGCGTAGACATATACTAAACCTGTCTCTTTCACGCAAGGATTAACTACGACATTACTAAAGGGAAAGCTTTATAAAAAGCGCTAAGTAATAAGGGTAACCCTTTTTAAGGGATAGCAAGGCATAAAGGATAGCAGTTAGTGATTGTAAAGGGCTAGTTTTATGTTTGGCTTAGTCGTACGGTAAGGGATAGTCAAATATATGGGCTAGCAGTTCAAACTGGTAAGTATTTCAATGTGTTAGCCGTGTTTAAGGGACACCCTTTTAATGGCTTTTGCCGCGGAAAGGGTTGTCCCTGGTTATAATGCAATTTTTCTATCCAGTGTCCGAATGGGACAAGGAACATGAAATATATCACTAGGCACATATGTTTCGGGTAAACTCCAGTAACCATTTTTGGGGGAGGCATACATAAACATATGTCCAGCTGTGGACGAGTTACTGCTGAAGTGATGATGGCATGGGATTCAATTGTACGCCCATGCTCTTGGCGTACCGACTCTGAAGTTATCGATTACGTATTCAGTCATTCAGCCTCATTTCCAATTTCATGCAATTGAAGATAAGCTGATCACAAGCAATTGTTCAATTAAATTGACAACAGACTTCCTAATGTTTTTTTTTGTGCTTAACCCTTTACCAGGCTCCAAAGAACTACCGTGTCTTCATACGTACTGTATATACTGTTACAGCCGTATTGAACGCCTTGTAAAAACTGCATTTACGAAAGTCGGACATGCTCCTTTAAACCAGAAATAAAAATGTGGGTTATGGTTATCCCATCACCTGTCCAAGTAATTAACTGTCATACTCGATTTTGTCTTATTATATTCTTGATCAGGCGAAGGGACATATTCTTCCCACATCTTATATCGGTTATCACAGTCAAGGTTTAACTCCAAACCTACTACGAAACATTATATTTATCAATCACTGAAAACATTATTTTATGATCTTCAGTTTAATTACTTACATGAGTTTTTGTGACATGCAAGACAATTTACCGGGCCATGGGAATAATAGCTCCCACACAGTTAAACTCTAATAAGGCCTTGGGATAATGTCAACCCACATCCTAATTCTGGTCATACACAATAATGCGTAAATATTTAGCAATGTTTACGATTACATTACCTTTCAACACTCAAAATCTACAAAATGTCAAAAAATTGTTCGACCTATGTACTTCTGTTTCAGAGAAATTATGGAAAGTGTTCGAATTTCTCTGTAGTTTACTGAAATTAGCGTTCAAGTGAAATTAAACGTCTGCCAAAGATATATTACGCGATTTAGAAGCGTGTTGTGAATGTAAATTATAAAATACAATTTTCAGGGATTGACAAAATATTTTGTAGGAGGTTTGGAGTTAAAACCTGACTTCGGTAACCGATATAAGATGTGGGAGGAATATATCCCTTCGCCTGGTAAAGGGTTAAGCAATACCAAGAACGGTACCATCTTTCAAGTTACCCCATAGTAGCAAGCCTTATTTTAAAATAGACCCAATGTAACCATGATAGCTTTAAAGCTGTCTTTTTGCTATTTTTGCATACACTAAATGCCTGTAAACCTAGCGCAAAAGGGGTGGTACCTACTGATCAATGATCATTGGTCAACCCTCGTGCACAGGTCGATCAATAATCATTGATCAACTTGTGTAGACCGGTTTGTCCTAGTCAGAAGTGACCCGGCCTGCCTATGCATTGAAGCCGATGGTCTTGGATTTGTGTGTGTGATGAGCACAGATATTTGTTCCTGAGTCATGGGTGTTTTTATATATTTATGTATTTATATTTACTAATATATAAATGGTCGACTAGTATCTACAATTCAAGCTTTACAGAACTTACCGTCGGACTAGGTCGATTTGTGTCAGATTGTCCCGAAATATTTATTTATTTAATAATGCACAGTTTTGTTTATTAGGTATATAAACTCTTTCCCTTTACGATATTTCCATTTAATGTCATGTTAAAATCATATGTGACAACATTTTATTTCTAAGACGAAGTATCGAGTTACCTAACATCGAAATTGAAAGTGAACTTCAAAGAATGATAACTCAGAACTATATCTGTGAAGGAATCTTCTGGAAGGTTCTGGAAGGGTACCTGAATACAATTCCCCGTTGAAGAGTTCCAGATGCGTGCGCTGCGGTCGGCAGAGGCGGTCAGCAAGCAGCCTCCAGCGGGGCTGAAGCATACCTGATGGCATGACATCAAAGTCAAATTCAAAATCTTACGAGTGGCCCCACTGTCGACGCGTCCAGTATAGACACAGCACACTGCTAAAGATGCGACGCTACGAACCGTTGCATGAGGCCTCGGAGTTTTCCATTGCACTTCTTGGATTGGAGAGGATTTTTACCGGCAGCCAAGTCGGTGTGGGACATGTGTTTTTAAATTTTAATACATCTTACAAGGTAAGGGAATTTTCAGAAAACTAAATTCAAGTAGCGTGTCAAGTTAAAGTTTTGTGTCGATAATAGGTATGAAAATATTTATTTTTCGTTGTTTCCATTGTAATATTACTTGTGGTTTGTGAAACGATCACCCAATGTAAGTAATATAATTTTAATGCTTAAAATAGTTAAAAATCAGCGTTACTACCGCGAAACACGATATTCGTAAATTTCGGGCGATTGTCTCTGTCATGTCGTCAAGTTGAGTAAAAGACAAAAATGCTCTAAATATACGAACTTCGATGTTCGCGGTACCGGGCTAGGCAGAATTTTAATTTTTATTTATGACGCTATTTTTGTACACTTTTTCTATAAACTCCAATTATGCAATCGAATTATAAAATAAAAACCTTTATAAGACGGCGTGTGGCGACATGTTAAAAAGCAAGAATAAATAGATACAATTCAATGTAGTACAATCATTATGTCTATGGCACCATATTAAGTTATGGTAACTTTCATTAGGTGCATTATTATTGCATGACATATATATCTAGATGTTAAATAATATAATAATCTATATAATTTTTGAACTTTATCTTTTAATTTAATTTTTATTTTTCATTTTATCTACTACTAAAAACCACACAGCATCAAATGCATCATTTAGGAAAAAAAAATGAGGTCAATGTGGGTAAGACCGTCTATCTGGAAAGACCGTCTACCAACCAATTTCCTACATTATCTCATAGGTATTTAGTATCATATGACGGACTTCCCTTAAAAATAAAGTATGCCGGTCTTATCCACATTGACCTAGTTATTTTTTACAATAGTGGAATAGGTGGTAGTTTACCTTGGACACTTCATCGCGATGCCCCTTCATGGTGGCGAGCTCCTTGAAGTCTCCTTTGACATCGTATATCCTCGCAGAACAGTCGCTGGAAGACGTGGCCATTCGCTGGCCCGCCCAGTCGAAGCTGATGTCCAGAACCTACCAAAAAATGACAAAATATGAAACAAAACATCGTCTAAAATGTCAATGAGCAAAATTGTTGCATTTAGGCTTATAGTCATTTATCACAGCTCCTATTTTCTAAAGTACCCTCACTGTGAGTTGCGACATTAAGGTTTTCGTTAACGAGTATCGAGTTTTCTATCTGTGCATCTAGCTTGTACTATTTTAGTGCGAACGAGACGCACAGATAGTAAACTCGATACTCGTTCTCGAAAACCTCAAAGTCACAACTCATGGTAAGGGTACTGGATTGTAGCGAAGACAAGTTTATAGAAAATGCAATCGAAACGAAAACACTCGCTGTGTATCCACAACTTGAGGCTCGTGTTTTGGAGTTGCTGCTACTTCTGAGTTGAGGACATGAGCTGATGCAAGTCCACACCAAGACCCATGACTACCCACACAAACCACCAGCAGATAAATAGAATAAGTATATAATTATACATTTTTCAAGTGGAATAGTTGGTGCGTGAACCAGGTAGACCAGGTGCATTTAGTGAGCTGTGCAGATATGAAATCTGTTTAAGTGGCGACATCTCCATGGCCATTCCTTGGCGAACGTCCAGTAATAATATATACAGATCTAAATAGACAGAGGTCTTTGTTAAACTATTTAAAACTACAGTTACCCTATCGCTGTGTTCAAAGATGGTGGCAAGACATGAGTTGTTTGGTTCCCAAAAGCATGCACTGCTGTTGTACACAGCATACCCTATAAGAGCTCTCTTTGAGAAGCTGTTGGAGGGTCTTTGATTAGTCAGCTCGTAGTCTGTGCATGATGATGAAATGGGGGTGAGGCGGAGCTCTTACGAGTTTTCAGAAGACAGTTAACAGGAATACAAATGCGGTGAGATGCCGTCTGACTAGAATAGCACCAGCCCATCTTCCGCGGGTGTCGTAAAAGGCGAGCAAATATCCTACGGACGGGCAGCAGCGTCTGTCGAAACCTAATCTACAGCTGCGGTCGCCAAGCGTGGCGACTATGGCAACTACCCCCAAGATGATTCAAGTCATATTTGTGGGAGGCCTATGTCCAGCAGTGGACTGCATACGGCTGAAATGTATGTATGTAGGAATACAAATCCTATGAGGGATCCTGAAGACTAGTCACCTCGTCGCTGTGTCCAGAGATGGTGGCGAGGCAGGAGCTCTGGCGGGCGTCCCAGAGCCTGGCACTGCCGTCCAGCGAGGACGAGCCCACCAGGGAACTGTCCCAGTTGAACTGCACATTGGAGATCTCACCCTCATGCCCACTCAGGACTGACACTCGACTGCAACAATAGGTTGATGTAACTGGTGACCGAAGAGCTGGCGGCTTCCTCGCACAACCTATCACAGCTCATTGCGATACGACGAGGAAATGCCGCCAGCGTCCTTGGTACAATGCCTCAAGGGCCTTTTTTAGATTTTATGCTGTAACTAGTTAAAGACTTGTAGTTATCATAATATTGTATTTTTTGTAAATAAATATTATTTAGGCACCAATACACGAGGATACAATCTGGCACCAGGGGGTATTCCACCGGAGAGCATCAGCGTCACTAAGAGCGGTGGAACATACAGCGATCGCCAACCCGCCTCCCAAGCCTGGCGGTTATAGGATATGGGGGAGACACATGTTCCGCAAAAGACATCCGTGGTTGAAATAGTAGTATAGAACAGGTGAGTTTCCGTTTATTCATTTGTTAGGTATTAACGTCTCGCCATCTGTTGTCAGGTTAGTGTAACCGCCGATCAAGTATACATAGTGCTGTTTTTTTTTATGACATAGGCGGCAAACGAGTAGACGGATTGCCTGTGGTAAGCAATTACCGTCGCCCATGGGCACCACCAGGGGAGTCACAAGCACTGCAGGCCTTTAAGGGGCGTTGGAGCTCTGGGAACCTTACTCACCATCAGGAACACAACACTACATACCTGAAAGGTAGCAGTGCTATTATGGCTGTGGTCTTCTGTAAGGAGGAGGTACTTCCCCAGTTGGGCTGCCCCAGATCCAAGCGTGATGGTCATCGCTGTGACCTCTCATAAACCATACCGATTTGTACAATATTCACATTACGGTCTTCTTGGGTCGTTCTGGGCGAGGCCTATGTCCAGCAGTGGACGTCTTGCGGCTGACATGATGATGATGATGATGACATTAATATTCTTTATGTTCTGTCTCTACCTGACGCACGGGTAACGTGAGCTTACTCTTTCATCCTCGTGTCCCACATGGAGATGGTGCCGTCGAAGGAGCCGGTGATGAGCCGCCGCCCCTCGTTGGGGTCAAACTGGAGTGCAATGACCTCTGCCGTGTGTCCCGTGTATGTGAGGAGTTCGTCACCTAGGGTAGGGGGGGTTGTCAAAAAATCTCTAAAACCATTCTGTGTCCCTGGTACATAAAGATACATGTGGCGAACAAATAGTATGAATTACCCAGGAAAACAAATATAAAATTCGATATTTAAATCGAAAGAAAAATAGAAAAATCTTGACTCGCAGCGGGACTCGAACCCACAACCACTGGATCACTAGCAGTGCACTACCAACGCTGGCGGTAGATGTGTTTACACGTTACCCATGATGACGTATACGAGGGATAAATAGAAAAAAAATACAAGTCTAAGCGGAACTCGTATAGCACAATTGGTAATGCACTGGGCTAGTGATCCAGTGGTTGTGGGCTCGAGTCCCGCTGCGAGTCAAGATTTTTCTATTTTTCTTTCGATTTAAATATCGAAGATAATCGCTAGCAGACTTTTCTGCATAATAAAAATAAATATATAATTGACCTTTCTACTTAGTTAAAAACGAATGAAATGTACTTATATCGCACTAGGGGACATGTGGCGAAACGCCGTGCCAGGCAGCGGACAGCAGTGGCATACGCTCACCTCGAGCGGTGAGTCCTGACTCGGTTTCAAAATGGGTACCCGAAACATGTCGCCTAGTGGGATATAATTACACGTGAGTTTATCCGTTTGTAACTTAGTAGTTGTAACTAAGGAACGTACATGGAATGTCAATGTCTATACGAAACCGCGTTCCCCGGATTCAGGCAAACAATAATCCCGTTCTTATGCGATATCTGATATAAAGCGCCTGATTGTATTTTATAGCAAATACTTTGAGGAAGGATAATCTTAGAAAACAACCAGGCGTATTTTTATAGTTCCTCACCGGTCCTAACATCGTACAACTTGGCGGTGTTATCCATAGAGCCAGTGGCGGCGTGGTCACCCTTCGGACTGAACTGGGCCACGACTACCTCGCCGTTGTGGCCCCACAGCGTGGCCAGGCACTCTCCGGTCGTGGGTTCCCAGATTTTAGCTGATTTGTCGAAGGACCCGGTTATGACGCGGTCACTGTAAAAAAATAATTTCAATGTCAAAAGAATTTTACATGTTCATTTTATTTTTAAATTTAATATATAACCACTTTCATTAGTCCGATACTAATATCTTCTTTTAAGCTAATGGTATTGATATTTTATAGATGTATCAGCTAGGGAATGCAATCTCGTCTCGCCGAGATCCCGATTTCGCGAGATCCCGGCCATATTTTACGAGATTGTATCTCGTCAAATTTCGTACGAGATCTCGCAAGATAACGAGATAAGTAATGTTCCTATTACTCTTAATTATTGAAACTAAAGTAATAATTTACAAAAGACTAAATATAGATAATTATTGTTTTGCTACCAATATTGTAAGTATTTGAACTGATTAGTTACAGTAGGTATAATAATTATAGACATAAACAAATGTCATTAAGAAGAAGAAGAAGAAGATATATCATGTCAATTACTAGTTCTTAAAACAAGCATTTGCATATGTTTTAATTGCGATTCACCCAATCTTGCGAGATCTCGCTAGGCGGAAATCTCGTACGAGATTGCATTCCCTATGTATCACTAATATTAATCAAGTAAAAAATAACACCTAGAATGTCTACATTTAGAATAAGATCTTAATATCAAAATAAAACAATAATAATATAATTATTGTCTGTTCTGTCCGTGTTGTCGCAAGGTGGACGACCCGTGAAAATGATACATAGCAAGTTAGCAACTTACCAAGCCGGGAAATTGAATGACACAGCATAGACAACATTCTGATGTCCAGTTAATGTTGCCAGTTCATTCCCTGACTCCACATCCCACACCTTGCATGTGCGGTCGTAGCTTCCCGACAGACATCTGAAATTGAAGAATTTTTTTAGCCTGACTAGGTATCCCACTTCTGGGCAAAGGCGCCGTGATTTCCACGAATCCCAATCTTGTACTTCCGTCGGCCAGTTTTTGAAGACGGTATCTAGATAGCCCTACCATCTCCATCTGGGCCCCCTCCCAAGTCTTAGCAGGTTTATACGTATTAGGCACATTAGCCCAAAAGGGAAATATATGTAAAATGCCGTTGGTGCCGGCTAAGAATAGCTCCCCTATCTCCTTCCACGGTTGTCGTAAGAGACGACAAAAGGTCTGTCGACTCCGATTGAACGGTTACTGCGGTCGTTATGGCAACTCCCTTGAGACAGGGACTTGTGATTCCCCTGGTGTTGCGGGTGCCCATGGGCGGCGGTAATTGCTTACCATCAGGCAACCCGCTTGCTCGTTTGCCACCTTTGTCATAAAAAAAAGCACTGGATGACCTAAAAGCCGTACGCCCACAGCAGAGAGCTTTAGATAAACCGCCCTATCTTTAGCACATAGCAGCCATCTACTCCACAAAATAGATGGACGGACCATCTATTTTGTGGACGTCCATAATCCATCAAAAAAAATATCGAAAACCTAATATAATAGACGAGAAGTTTAAATCCCCGCACAAATTTTAAATCAGAATTTATCTGTCAATTTTTCCGCATTTTGTAAAATTCCATGAACACATCAGTAGTCGTCACACCAGTCGGACATATGGCAACAGCACCCATCTAAACTGCACACATAAAAGGCCTGCGATATAAACTAGAAATCTCAACTATAAAAAGATACTAAATACGAAGTAATGAACACTGTACGTCGAGTTTCCTCACCAAGTTTGATCTAGAAACCGTGGGACAGGCAGACGGGAAGCGAAATCTAGGTTGCGATGATGCAGAATCGATAAAAAGTTTTCTAGTCACCATATAGTATTGCTATAACCTTTAACAAGTTTACAGACTAACCAGCTTGTGCTAAAACGTCTTTCAACCCTACTTACTATCTTATAGATATTTGAGAAAAAAAAAAACATGGCCTTCATCAGTTCTGATGACGAGCTAATGTCAAAAGTGATTGTAGCAAATCAATCGAATACATATTGATGGAAGCCACATTTTAAAAGAAGAAGAACTTTTTTTTTTGTATTTAAACTTTCGTGAGACATATCAGATAAATTAAACATTAACACGGTTCTACTCACGTTTATTTAGTCACTCGCGCGACATGTTTCGGAGAACATAGGCCTCCATTATCAAGCACTAAGAGTACCGAGTGTCCGTTCGATTCGGCGATCGCGTCGCCGGCCCGTCGCGCACTAACGCGCACCGCGCTGCTTAGTGCTTGATAATGGAGGCCTATGTTCTCCGAAACATGTCGCGCGAGTGACTAAATAAACGTGAGTAGAGCCGTGTTAATGTTTAATTTATAAGAAGAAGAACTTTAGTAGTAACTAACTGGATTTTTCAGAAAGCCACGAAGCGGCCACGGCCCCGGAACTGCAGGGTTGACCAAATAGTGGTGAAAAGCGTTTGATTTTTTCAATTCTTAGTGTAAAGTAATTGAATACCTAATATTTTAGACAACAAATTATTCTCGTACAGTCAGCAGCAGAAGTGGCTACGCGTTTCAGGTGTTCAAAATGACGTCAACACATCTTTATTGTCAAGAGAATAAGAGCGCGTGTAGGTCATTTTGAACAGTTCAAACGCTTAGCCATTTTTGCTGCTGACTGTACATTCTTTGTAAAACACATTAACCCACCTCCAAGCGGCCATATTGTTCAAGAGCGATCGTTATAATCAAGCGAAAGTTTTAATTAAATAAATAAATACATCAAGAGGTTGGATCAGTAAATCTGTTTTCTTACCTTTCGCCAGTCTTGTCAAAAGCCACATTAGTCAGGGGAAGCACGTGGGTCATCAAAGTCTTGTATATGTAAAACCTAGAAAGACAAAGTAAAATCGTGTTAAAGTCAGCCTTTACAATTTGTATGTTAAAGGCTGTTTCGGACAGCCTTGGGCCGTGGTCCGAATCAGCGGCGCTACCGCAAACAACGATATTCGTAAATTTCGGACGATTGGCTCTGTCACTGTCATGATACCCTTAATTGGAGTAAAAGAGACAGATGCCCGCAATATACGAACTTCGACGTTCGCGGTACCGGCCCAGGCTCACACTGCTTACAGCTCAGTTGCTGACAGCTCAGTTCAGAAATAATGTATGAGACTGACTGTGAGTGTGCTTAAAGTGCTCAAAACTAGAATTGGACCACTGCATTGGTCTCCCTTTTCAAGCAATAAGAGTACCTTGTCATGTTGATGTGTGTTTAATACAATGCTAGAATCACTCACAATCTTATCCCATACCAGCCCAGAGAGCTATAAAAAGGTATGTCATTATGTCATTAAACGTTATTGTGAATTTTAATTAAGACAAGTCAAAGCCGCATTAGGCTTGGCAGATTTAGGTCTCTGGGCGGCTACAAGTGGTGGCCATATTGCCTATGGAGTTTTATGGTTTGCAAGATTTTTTCTCGTTATCCAAAGAACAGAGACCGTAACTCAATTCGTCAGTCAGAGCGATGGATTCCAAAACAGTTTTAAAATTCTAATTAAAAAGGTTTGTATTTAAATTTTCGTTAGTCATTGTAATATTTTATAAATGATATTTAGTCACTCGCGCGACATGTTTCGGGGAACATAGGCCTCCATTTTCAAGCACTAAGAGTGCTGGGTGTCCGTTCAGTTCGCCGCTCGCATTGCCGGCCCGTCAAGCACAGTACCCTTACCATGAGTTGTGACATTGACGTTTTCGATAACGAATATCGAGTTTACTATCTGTGCATCTCGTTCGCACTAAAATAGTACGGTCAGGGACTTTAATTAAGTCATTTAGGGTTCACTTTACATTGGACATTTCATATAGGAAGTATTAAACAAAGAAAATAGCTTGAACCGTAAGTGGCTCAAAAATTTAAGTCGATACTCGTTATCGAAAACGTCAATGTCACAACTCATGGTAAGGGTACTGCTCGTCGCGGAAGGCCTATATTCTCCTAAACATGTCGCATGAGTGACTAAATAAACGTGAATACATCTGTTGTTATCATATATAAAACATTAAAAATGTTTCTTTATCCTAATCACCAACTGCAAAGTAAACAAGAATTGTCCAAATCGGTCCAACCGTGAAGTCAAAGGTATAAATGACCTCTTCCCGGCGGGGCCCTCGTGCTCCACCCTCTTCTTCAGCGTGGTCAGGCACTGTTCCAGCTGGTCCTTCACATCCTCGGTCAGCAGCACTTCTCTGGAGTGTAGCTCGTGGGCTAGGGCGGGGATGTCGCTTCTGTATCAATATGAAATATTTACTTTTTTGAAATGTATTACAAACATAGACTTATTAAAAATAGACCCGGGCCGGTACCGCCAACTTCGAAGTTGGTATATGTATTTCGAGCATCTTTCTCTTTTACTCCAATCAAGCCATCATGATAGTGACAGAGAAAGTCGCCCGTTACGAATATCGCGTTTCGCGTTAGCGTCGCAGGCATGATAATACCACAAGATCGAACGGAATAGTCTTTGTATTTAAATTTACGTGAGACATATTTAATAATTAACGATTAATACGGTACTACTCACGTTTATTTAAATAAATAAACAAAAAAAGAAAAAAAAATAGTCTTATTAAACTTTAAAAAAATAGTCTTATTAAACTTTAATATCACTATCCGTCAATCGTTTATCACGGTAAGCTCAAGAAGGCTTTGTGTTGTGGGTACTCAGCCAACGATATATATAATATACAAATACTTAAATACATAGAAATATCCATGACTCAGGAACAAATAAATGCCCTGACTGGGATTTGAACCCAGGGCCATCGGCTTCATAGGCAGGGTCAATACCCACTAGGAGTTAAAAAAAGGCTTCCATCAATTCTGATGATTTCGCCAATTACAAAGTGATTGTAGCAAATCAAACGTATAACATAACAAGTTTGCTCTCAGAGCATGCCAGTACGGTAGGCCTTGTGTTCTATTAAGTGGTAGCTGGATTTACAGAAAGCCAAGAGGCGGCCGAGGCCTTAGAACTGCCGGGTGATGACCGAATAATGGTGAAAAGCACTTTGAGATCAATTCTATATTATCTGCATAATAATGCGTTAGATCACTGCGTAATAAGCTATCGATATTACATATTACACACTAAACAACATCAAAAAAAGATATTCTCAATACATCTTCGCCATTTTCCCGGAATTCCACTAGAGCTTAAGGGGCTGGACTGATACTAACAACATGGTCTGCGAGGTTTTCGAGGGACTACAGTATGAGGTTCTTCAAAAAAGGAGTGTATAGGTTCTTAAAGGGTAAGCAATGCGCATGTGAATCCTCTGGAGTTGTAGGCGTCCATAGGCTACGTTAACTGCTTACCATCAGGCGGGCCGTATGCTTACCGTCGTTGTATAAAAACAATTCAAAGTCAACTCATTGTCAAAATAATCTGTCGTCTGCCAAAGTAAGTCACTAGATAATTTCTATAGATACATTTAAATACGAAGTAATATACATTCAAAATGGATAACACTATATTATTATAAAACAGTAAGTATTGTTATTTATAGTTTTAGTATTGGGTAAATATTTACTTGCTACTCAAGTCCAGGAGGTCAATTTCTCTGTTCTTGACGGTGCCCTTTTGAGAATACTCCAAAACGAGGCCCGGCGGATGATACCGCATATGGATTTTCAACAACTTCATAATTATTTAAAACCAAACTAAAATAACATTTCAGTTTCCGTGAAATGAGTAAAGTTTTCTCTAAAACACTGTCAGGATTTTGTCAATAACCGTTGTCGTGGCAACCATTTTGTTTTTTCAATCTCAATGTTGACGTTTTCCAAAGAGGTTATGTTTTGTAGGTATAATACCAGGCTCGGTACTGCGAACATCGAACTTCGTATATTTCGAGCATCTTTCTCTTTTACTCCAATTAAGGGGATACTGATTCAGGGCGTGTGCACACTAGCGGTGGCCTTTCGACGTTTTCCTGGCGATTCCATATCAGTAACCGGCACGCGGCGTGAACGTCTCGTCTTCGCGGCGTGCAATTTTATATCGTCGGGGATAGTGCAATACCACGTAACCATATGTAACCAGTAACCACAAATGTCGATAGAGTTGTTGATAGATGTACAAAGAAACTGTAACTTATTGCATCTGTTGGTTACGCGGTATTGCACTGTCCCCGACGATATGGGAACGTCGAGAAAACGCGGGACGGTAACGCTAGTGTGCCCACGCTTTTATATTAATTATAAGAAGTTTTTAATTCTGTTGTATCTACCTCATCAGAAATAAATAAAATTTAATAAATCCATAATTTACAAATTGTTTTTACCTCTTTAGCTCGGAAAGAACTGTTTTATTCTTTAAAAACAGATAGCAAAGTTGCAGTTTATTCACAAGAGTGCAAAGTAATTTCATACAAATTGTTTATTAGTATTTGAGTGTTTTTTCAATGTCAGCTGGTTGGATGTTCTTCTTTTATTAAAGTCATAGAGTTATTGTTTTCCTCGCGGTAGTTAGGTGAAAAATTGTGTGTTTCACTCGCCTACAAAGCGTGTTCCCCTCTCGTGCTTGGGTTACAAAGCCACGAATACCCAATACTAAAGATTTCACTATTTGAAAATTTTGTAATCTTTCGCTAGCTCGGGTATCAATATTAGCACGAGATGGTCAACACTAACTTTGTATAACAAATAACTGTTTTGTAGGTTTTTGTTGTTTTTATTATAAAAAAATATAAATAGTTGTAACGTAGACATACGTTAATAAGTCGAAAAGCTCATGTTGTAAAAACAAATTGAAATTCTCCTTAAAAATTCCGTTAATGAGTACTCTCATTCTATTGTTCCAAGTTTTGTTATGGTAATTAAATATAACCAAACTGTTACAAACACTTAATTGTTTTGGAGATATTCCGTTATGAAATGAGAAATTACTGTTATCTGGTAATTCTCACACGTCACGCTACATGTGTTTTTGTAAAAACTACAACATTCTTCGAGGCATTGTCAGCATTCAGAAGCGTTACCGCCAAAAACGATATTCGTAAATTTCGGGCATCTTTCTCTTTTACCCCAATTAAGACGTCATGATAGTGACATAGGCGGCAAACGAGTAGACGAATTGCCTGGTGGTAAGCAATTACCGTCGCCCATAGGCACCCGCAACACCAGATGAGTCACAAGCGCGTTGTCGGCCTTTAAGGGGGGTTGGAGCTCTAGGAACCTTACTCACCATCAGGAACACAGCACTACATACCTGAAAGCTAGCAGTGCTATTATGGCTGTGGTCTTCTGTAAGGAGGAGGTACTTCCCCAGTTGGGCTGCCCCAGATTCAAGCGTGATGGTCATCGCTGTGCCCTACCTCTCATAAAGCCTTAGTTCGGTTCTCTAAATTAAGTCAATGTAGGTAATACCGGCATATACTTTTTTTTTAAGGGAAGTCCGTCATATGACACTAAATACCGATGAGGTAATGTAAAAATTGGTTGGTAGACGGTCTTACCCACATTGACCTCATTTCCGAAAATTGTATATACGAATCACATCGCAACCAAGTTTTCGCATAAAGTCATTTCGCCGAATGATTAATGATTATGTTCCAATTGAATTTCATAAAATTTTGTCATTTCCCAATTAAAATGGTTGCCAACTCTATCTTTGGTCGTGTTTTTAAATTGTAATTTTTTGAAATACATATTTTTCAAAATGTGATGAATGTGAATGAATGATATTCATTACTAGTTTGGTTAGTTAATTATTAGTTTGGGAACTAAAATCGGTTCTTCTTTTTGCTCACGGTTTAACTAACATGCTCCTCCTTGCTTCGCTCAGCATGGGCAGGACCTCCACAATGTGGACCGACGACCTGGTAAAGATGACGGGAATCCCAGATGGCGCGAAACCGGTAATTGTGGGTCGCTTTGGGGGAGTATGTCCAGCAATGATGGACATGTTTTGGCTGATATGCTGATGATGATGTCTAATATAACTTTAATTTTATTATTAAACTGTTTTGATATATTTTCTTGTAGAAGTACTCATAACCTGCATGTATTTTGAGATTCAGTGTATTTTACTGTTTTGAACATATAAGTTCCGCTGAGTTCCTTGCTGACGCCCACTGCTAGACATAGGCCTCCACCAAAGCTTGTATCAGTCGCCACGCTCGACAGGCGGGTTGGCGACCGCAGTAGCTTTCTACGTACGCTGCTGCCGATCCGTCGGTTTTCCCATTGTCGCCTCTTACGTCACCCGATGAAGGGGTGACGTACCTATTCTAGTCAGCCGGCACCACACGGGACCAAAAAAAGTACATACGACAAAAATCATAGGAAATCTAGGAACATACGTAATCCAGGTAACCAAAAGGCTACAGAATCCGAGCAAGCTCATCCCGTGTGTACACAGACTGATGAAAGAGGCCCATTACCGCGCTTTGTGCTGGATCTGGGCCGGGGCACAGATATACAGTGTGTAAATCTTATACGGGCGAATCTCTTAACGGCCCGGCCACGATAATGCGCGACTTGCGGCGCGGCAAGCGTTTTATCTGTTCGTTGCGCGGTCAAGACGAGCAATGCACTGCAGTGTTGGGATCACACGCAATGAACAGATAAACGCTTGCCGCGACGCAATTCGCGCAATGTCGTAACCGGGCCGTAACGGAGGGTAGAATAGGACATAAGAAATATATTTAAGTAGATAATTTTTGCTTAGAAGTACAATTAAAATATTATCCATATAAAAAAAATCGGCCCGTAATGTAATGCAACACACTCGAGTTCACTCGTTGACAGTTAGTTTCAAAAGCTCATATCGCGTAATGTTCGCAATACATTACTGCTCAGAAAATTTACAAAATATAATTATATATGAATAACAGGTAGTTATAATTAAAGAAAAACCTTTTGCTTAATGATTATACTGGTAAATCCTATGTCTGGTTTAATTCTTCGCCCGTATTAGATTACACCATACTTACACATAGTATGGATGTTCGTAAATTTCGAATGTCTGTGTCACTCTCATGACACCTTAATTGGAGTAAAAGAGAAAGATGCTCAAAATATACGAACTTCGATATCGCGGTACCAGGTTTGGCCTAGCCGATGGTCCTGGGTTCAAATCCTAGTAAGGGCATTCATCTGTACGATGAGCACAAGTTGTTCTTGAGTCACGAGTGTTTTTTATATATATGTATATTATATATGTTGGCTGAGTACCCACAACCCACAACACCGCTTGAGCTTACCGTGAGACTCAGTCAATTTGTGTAAGAATGTCTTGTAATATTTATTGTTTTATTATAATTATTTATTAAATATTTCAATAGATGTCATATACTTCAGGAAAAGCGACGAGTCTTGCACGGTCTACCTGAATATATCTGCGACATGTCGACTCGAGGTATTGCGACTGCGACCCAGACTCATAGGTATGTGTCCGGGTATGTTCTTAAGAATATGTCTTGTTATGCCGTTTTGTCAGGAAAGAGGAGGAAGATGAGAGGTAGGGCACAGCGTTGACCATCACGCTTGAATCTGGGGCAGCCCAACTGGGGAAGTACCTCCTCCTTACAGAAGACCACAGCCATAATAGCACTGCCACCTTTCAGGTATGTAGTGTTGTGTTCCTGATGGTGAGTAAGGTTCCCAGAGCTCCAACCCCCCTTAAAGGCCGGCAACGCGCTTGTGACTCCCCTGGTGTTGCGAGTGCCCATGGGCGACGGTAATTGCTTAACACCAGGCAATCCGTCTGCTCGTTTGACGCCTATGTCATAAAAAAAAAGGAAAGTTTCAGACATCTGGTAACTCAACGTAGGTCATACCTAATTCCTAAACGCAGCCATCTTGTTAAACCGGTTACATGAGGCCATGTACAATCTAAACCTAAAGTTGTTTAAGGTCGTGTTACCTCTTATTTACCTACTTACTACTTACTTACCTACTTACAACTAAAAACTAATTACTAGATTTCTTCGATATTTAAATTCGAATTTATCGATGAATTCTCAATATGAATTGAGACTTCGATGCCGTTTAGTGTTCAATACGCTGGCGGTAGATGTGTTTACACGTCACCCATGATGACGTATACGACGAGGGATAGATAGAAAAATTCGACAAGTCTCAGCGGTACTCGTATAGCACAATTGGAAGTGCACTGGGCTAGTGATCCAGTGGTTGTGGGTTCGAGTCCCGCTGCGAGTCAAATTTTTCTATTTTTCTTTCGATTTAAATATCGAAGATATTCGCTAGCAGACGTTTCTGCATAATAAAAAATAATTACTAGATTTGTTTATAATATTCAAAGAAAACACATTTTTATATTAAGACATCTTTTATTTGAATGACAACCAACCTTAGATGACAATTGACCATAAACTCAAACACGGAACAAGATTAGGTCTTAGCCACAGTATAGGTCTTAGCCTCGTCTGACGACAGGTCTGGCCTAGTGGGTAGTGGCCCTGCGTATGAAGCCGACGGTCCTGGGTTCAAATCCTAGTAAGGGAGTTTATTTGTACAATGAGCATAGATATTTTTTCCTCAGTCATGGGTGTTTTCTATGTATTTAAGGTAATGGTACTAATGTCGGACACTTTAAGCTGACAGGCTCCAATGATGGACACTTAGTTCTTATTTCAAAAATCATAAAGTTATAAATTGAATATGTCCCAACAAATCCATCTAACAACACTTAACTCATTTGAAATAAGCACTAATGTTCATGATTGGTTCCCTGTCCATTACTGGTGCCGTCACCTTAAGTACTTGTATTTTATGTAGGTATATCGTTGGCCGAGAACCCGCAACACAAGCCTTATCACTTATCAGTGCTGTAGCAGTTTGTACAACAACAAAATTTCTCGTCTCATCTGATTTAAATGAATTCACATCAGAACCACTATTTTATATACAAAAATAATCATCAAAATCTGAGTTCTTGCCTTTAAAAAAAGTAAAAAAAATACTGTCGATATAAGTAGGTACCTCTTTTAAAGTCGGTTGCGTTCACAATTGAAATGCAACAAAAATATATGGCAGCCGTGTTGACGCCGACCGACTAGAATAGCACCACCCCATGTCCTCCCTCGGGTGTCGTAAGAAAAGGAAAACAAAGGGAAAAATCTTACGCACGGGCATGGGCAGCAGCGTCCGTCTAAACCCAATCTACAGCTACTGCGGTCGCCAACCCGCCCGCCAAGCGTGGCGACTATGGCAAGTAAGATAATACAAGTCATATTTGTGAGAGGGCTATATCCAGTGGACTGCATACGGCTGAGATGTAATGTATGTATGTATGTAAAAATATAAATATTTCAATTTGTTACAAATATACAGGATGGCAAATCATATTGTAATGTTTTCATGCTGTACTAATTGACAATTTGACACTGACGGAAAATTATTTTTTTTATTGTTTCATATTAATAGTGACTGTACAGTCAGCAGCATAAGTTACTAAGCGGACGAGCGAGGTGTACAAAATGAGCATGGAAATATTTTATTGTTAAGAGAACCATAGTGTCCAGATCATTCTGAGCACCTGGCCTGTTAGCAACTTCTGCAGCTGACTACACGTTGTACACCTAAACAAACTTAAAAACCCGTATTATTGACACATTGGTTTCCATGACTACCTCCGATTCTATTATACAATATTTTTAAAATTATGATTTTTCTGCCATCACTTTTCTTATTCTTCACTAACATCTAACGACTATTTCTTAATAAAATCTCACATTATTTCCGGTCAAACAGGTATTGCAGAACCAGAATATAAGCACTCGACATGACCTTTCTTACAAGGTAGAAAGGTTGAATATCGTTTGGTTCATGAACTTGGTTAACTTGGTGAAGGTTGCACTAGACCATGTTATGTATGCGTTTGGTAAGTACCTTATTACAAGGCGGTAAGGTTGTTTATGGTGTGAATGCAATGTTTATGTCAGTGTTAGGTCCTTGACCGCAGGCTTAGGTGCGCGCGCAGTGTACTGCGAGACAGGTGCGCGGGAGCACGCGGTTTCCGTCTCGTTACGTTACGTGTTACATCAGTTGTGTTACGTTGTTAGTTTTCCATTTTGTAACATCTGTTTTACAAGTGCAGTGATCCTTGTAGAATTTAAATTTATTTTAGATTTTCACATTGCAAAACTAAGATTAGTTTTCTGTTTAGTTTTTTTTAATGAATTAGTTTTTATGGTATTAATAAAAGTGTTTTAATGTTTTATCTGTGTTGTGTTTCTTGGGTTTAAGTGACATGGGATTTTGATTGGATTTCTTAAAAGTGAGTTGAATATTAACTAATATTTAGTAGGTTTTAAATATAAACTAATAAATAATCATTGAGATCCTTGGTACAATGCCTCTTTCTTAGATTTAATTAAGTAAATAGTTAAGTATTCGTAGTTATTGTATTACTAGCTTTTCCTCGCGACTTCGTCTTTAAAGTATGGTTGCGGGATAAAAACTATCCTACCTATGTCCTTTCTCGTAAACTCTCTTCATACCAAATTTCATCCCAATTGGTTCAGCGATAAGCGTGAAGAGGTAACAGACTGACAGACACACAGTTACTTTCGCATTTATAATATTAGTATGGATTGTAATTATTGTAAATAAATATGTTTTTCGATAATCCATACTTTTGTATTACTTGCAATACAATATAGGTATCTATATAGATGAGGTGTGTTAGGAAACTTTTGATATTGATTTTAAGTTAGCTTGAGTCTACTATAAATACTATAATATATATAAAACGGGTCAATCACGTATTTTAACTAATCTTAAGGTCGAATAACGCTCGAATAATATATATATTTTAGTATGCCTGAGTCTCACGGGAGTTTTCTATCTATTAAAAGTAACTTGTGTTTATTTTCTTAAAAAAAATTAAAGATCTATAGGTAATACCTACCTAATAATTAGACAAGTAACATTTTTCTAGTTATTTAAGGAGTTTTATCGCTATTGCAATTATGCATATGCCACACCATATTAGGTCAATTAATATTAACAAAAAATAGAATTTACAAACGACTCGGCAAATATTGAATATTTACTTTTGGTCAGTTGGTTGACTGGTAGAGTATGCTTAGAAATAAGTTTGCATTTCGACTTAATAAACTTACGTCATCGATTATCTAATAATCTACGTAAGTACTTTATTAGTAACATTTACTAATTTGCAATATTTAGTAAGTATGTAATCTGGCCCGGTACGGTAAGTTCGTATATTACGGGCATCTTTCTCTTTTATTCCAATTTAGAGTGTCATGAGAGTGACAAAGACAATCGTCCGAAATTTACGAATATCGTTGTACGCGGTAGCGCCGCTGTTCTCAAACTGTATCGATCCCATTGACATAAACAATATAGGGCAGGACTATTTGCCTCTTTATCGCTCGTATATGCAAGAGCGATAGAGCGATATGCCTTTGATATATGAATCTGTTCCTTTCACTCAACTGGTGCTATACTATCAGGAATGTGTTATGTATACAGGATGACACTATGTATAAAAAATTGGGGATATGTTTACAGTATAATAATCCGCTGGAGATATAATGTAGCTTGAAAACAGTGAATATATAAGTTTATTGTAAATTAATGTAACTGACCATATAAGGATGAAGGAAATCATCGTGAGGAAACCGGAATAATCCTAATAAGGCCTAATTTACCCTCTGCGTTGGAAGGTCAGATGGTAGTAGCTTTTGGAATACTAATGCTTACGCCAAATTCTGGGATTAGTTGCCAAACGGACCCCAGGCTCCCATGAGACGTGGCAAATGCCAGGCCAACGCGAGGAAGATGAAGATAATGAAATATAAGTTTAATCAATTTGGACCCGGGTATGTCCTTAAACTACGTCCAACAATGAGAGGTAGGGCGCAGCAAAGTACAACCATCACGCTCGAGTCTGGAGAAGCCCAACTGGGGAAGTACCTCCTCCTTACAGAAGACCACAGCCATAATAGCACTGCTACCTTTCAGGTATGTAGTGGTGTGTTCCTGATGGTAAGGTTCCCAGAGCTCCAACCCCCTTTAAAGGTCGGCAACGCGCTTGTGACTCCCTTGGTGTTGCAGGTGCCCATGGGCGAAGGTAATTGCTTACCATCAGGCAATCCCTTTGCTCGTTTGCCACCTTATGTCATAAGAAAAATAAAAGACTTAAGACCACAATTGTATGTAAACTATCGTAAACAGTATTAAATCTTTACGCTCATAATACCTAAGTAATTAGCATAAAATTATGCATTATCAAGACGCAGTTTACTCATTTTATTGTTCGTTATTAATCTAGCTTAAGTTTAATTTAATCTTACCTCATATTAGTTTAGAGATATCATTAGCAAATTGAGGTTACGGCAGTTGCATTACCTAGATTTCCTACCTACATTTCAACATACTCGTATTTCTCTTCTCAACAGAATGGTAAAATTTCTGTGTCTATTGGTTACATTGACCGCTTACCATCGGGTCGGACGTGTGCTTTAAATAGAGGCATCGCAAACAGAGGCTCTAGTGTAAGTTTCTTTTGACGTAAAAAACGTTTTACGAACGCGTAAGTGATTGATTTTGATAATGTTATTTATATGGGAAACGCAAACGCGTTCGTGACGTAAAGTTTTGTTAAAAACTTACAGGATCAGGCTAAAATGACTAATATTCGTCATTTTGTTGAGTGTTGTTTAATGCGGACTGTCAAAGAATGGAATTCGCTCCCTTCGTCTGTATTCCCGGGAAGATATAATTTGATTCTTTTTAAGGCAAGAGTGAATGGCTGTTTCTGAACCAGCTACACCCTCGACCTCGTGGTTACTTACCATAAATGCTAGTCCTATTTTTTTATACAAGTTTGTCCCTGAGGCCTATTTTTTTATACAAGACTGACCAACGTTTGACCTCAGTCGCACCTAAAGGCTTGGGCACATATTTAGGGGCGTTTTGAGAGCGGGGTGCGACACCGGTGTGGCTAATGTAACGAAATAAGACACACATTCGGACGGCAGCGACGCGCTAATACGCTTTCAAAACGCCCCTACATATGTGCCCAAGCCTTTCCTCGCCTATATGCCCAAGCCTTTAGGTGCGACTGAGGTCAAAGTTGG
Organism: Grapholita molesta; assembly: GCA_022674325.2. Taxonomy (NCBI): domain Eukaryota; kingdom Metazoa; phylum Arthropoda; class Insecta; order Lepidoptera; family Tortricidae; genus Grapholita; species Grapholita molesta. The sequence continues at coordinate 20,215,967 of CP053125.2, forward strand.
TCAGTCTTATATAAAAAAATAGGCCTCAGGGACTAGGTATACAGAGCGGTTCATTTATGGTCGTATGTATATGTATACTTTATTATCGTATTTATGTATTTATCGTGGTGAGAAGAGAGCCTACTTAATGACTATTGTGTTAGTGAGGAAACGCGTAAAACATGTCCATCCACGTGCGCGGGCGCACTCGAGCACGTCACAATTAAGTGCTATATACGACTGTTGTACCTGGACAATAGACATCTTAAGTTGTATTGTAGGAATGTGATATTATTATACCGGGTGCGGCCTGTAATAGGAGCGAAAAATTTAGGGATCGCTTCTACACCACGAACGAAACAACATTTGTTCTACAACTTTAAATAATACGATAATATATTACTTGTCATTTTTTCGAACAAAGTAAATAGTATTTTCAATGAACAGCATCCAATAGTCAAGTTGACGTTTACTGTCAGCCTACAAACTTCATAGTTTTTGCAATTCATTGCTTGCTTGGAAAATCTTTTTTTGTTAATATTTATTAAACTATAAGTTATTTTCAAAAGTCGTAGAGCAAATGTTGCTACGTTTGTGGTGTAGAAATGATGCCTAAAGTTAAAGCTCCTATTACAGGCCACACCCGGTATAAGTTTTTATACATACATATACGACGATGACGACGGTATTGACGACCGGTCTGGCCTAGTGGGTAGTGACCCTGCCTATGAGGCCGAAGGTCCTGGGTTCGATTCCCAGTCACGGCATTTATTTGTGTGATGAGCACAGATATTTGTTCCTGAGTCATGGGTGTTTTCTATGTATTTAAGTATTTATATGTATCTATCTATTATATATATCGTCGTCTAGTACCTACAACACAAGCCTTACTGAGCTTACCGTAGGACTAGGTCGATTTGTGTAAGATTGTCCCGAAATATTTATTTATTTATTTATTTATATATATTATGTATATTATATTTTTGTGTTTAAATGCACATATTATTTTTGTTTTTTTTTTATTCCTTTTCGCCCAAAGGTTGGCTGGGTAGTGGGTAAAGAATGCTTTGTAGCATTAAGCCTTTTTTTACTTTTGTGTTTTTGTGTAATAAATGTCAAACATTTTCTTAATACATGTAAACCGTTATTGAGCAGTCGAGTGCAAAATTATGTATTGATTTAGTTCGCTCATAAATATGTCCTTCCTTATCGCCGAGATAGGAGCAGAGAGACATATGTGACATTATCTAGCAAAAGGGATATTATTGTCGATGGCGCTTACGTCGAACCGCGTTGCGTTTGTATTGCGGCATCTTGAACAACGGCGTAAGCGCCATCGACAATAAGGTCCCTTATCATAGATAATGTCACACATGTTTGTTTAGCTTGTACATGTTGCAAGTGATTGCAAAAAAAAACATAGACAGTCCGTATATCGATAAATTAATATGACAGTTTGACACTACAGTTTCTTTTACAATCAAATCATTAAATTGACAAAAAAAAATCTTAAAATAATGTCTTCTTAATTCCGATATAAAAACTCAAAAGATATTTAGTGAACGAACACATATGATGTGATAAGCAATGGGGAACTGATTTGTAAAAAAAAAGTTTGTTATACACTTACCACCCGTGGTACATACAATGTTTTTCATCACATTTGCGAGGAAATAAAATAAATTCGTTGGTAAAATATTAGTTACTAGTGTAGTGTAGTTTTACCTATCAGACCGAATCCATAAAAGATTGTCAACAATGTCAACTTTTTTCAATGTCTTCCACAGATAATGTTAACAACTGCGTTTTGTTTTCGAAGTTGATAGATCATCCTGCCAAATAGTATCAATTATCAAAATCAAATAGAAAACAACTATTTTTAATAAATACTATACATTAAATTGCAGTCAAATTTAATATAAAGATATGTTTTATACATATTAAAAGTTGGTTGTTGCAAACTTTTTTGAAGATATGAAATACACCTTGGCTGTTTAGAAACATCCTCAGTCCAAGTGAAGTATAGGTTCTGTATATTTTTAAAACTAAACTTAACAGCCCGTGTGAGCTAAATCGGCTATAACTGCTCTGTACTCTCGCAAGTAACAACGCCATTGACGAGCAAGTGTGATGAAAAATATATTGGTTACATTTCTTTGTAACATTAGGAGTTTACCTTAATTTGTCAATACATAGAGATTGATAATAAAAGAGGCGTGTAAGTGTAAATTAAGAGGAAACATAGTGGGATACATCATTATTGCATATTAATCGAATCGATGATAGCGTAAAATTTGGTGGATACTGAAAATGTCACGAAGCAAGGGTAAATTATATTTGCATACTAAAAGTTCCTTCATTTTGTAAGACTAACATGAATACATCTCTTTGTAGTTGACTGTACTTATGCGATTTTAATAAAAAATATTTACATATTATATTTAGGTATATAAATTATAAGAAATGAATTTTAAAAAGGTATTATAATAAACATATATAATTATTTAAATATACATTATTACACTCTGCAGTTAAAATAGTTCCTGCAGATATGATACAGTCAGCAGCAGAAGTAGCTAAGCATTTGAGGTGATCAAAATGAGATCAACACGTCTCTATTGTCAAGAGAATAAGAGCGCGTGTAGGTCATTTTGAACAGTTCAAACGCTTAGCCAGTTTTGCTGCTGACTGTAGGTACATATGATACTCCTTGCTTTATCTCTGTGATGTGGTTGGGTGAGTCAAATTAACTTATCGATAACAGAACCGTCGATGTTCTTGATTTGTCAAGCACTACAACATGGTCGTTCGTGCTAGAAAATTATCTAGGTAAACTAATAGGACACCTTTTCTAGTAATCAGTGCAGTGAAACGCGGATAGCACCATAAACATGTTTTCGTTACTTTTATAGTTGCAAATTGCGACATAAACGTTACAGACAGCACTATTTTAGTACTAAAAAGCGTGTTTCGTCGCTTTTACATTTCAAGCATAGAGCTAATTAATCATCGTGAGAGCTTTTATGTAATGTTTATAGTATAAATCAGTGATAAAACTAGGGCCTATTCGGGGTTTTGCAACCGTTTACAATACCATTATAGTGCTAATCATGAACACTAATTAGCACGCTCCAAAACGTTCTCAGGACTTTTATAGAACCAAATTTTGTTACTTGGGTAGTCAGCTTTAGGAAGTTTTTAATCTTATCTTAAGCAGCCGCTCACAGATCTGAATCTGATAAATAATTATATTTTCATTGCTTTATCTCAGTCGCAAGTCGTCCACTGCTGGACATAAAGTCCCCCAAATATGGTTTATATCATAATTTGTGACGACCGGTTTGGCCCAGTGGGTATAGTGACCCTGCCTGTGAAACCGATGGCCCTAGGTTCGATTCACAGTCAGGGAATTTATTTGTGTGATGAGCACAGCTTTTTGTTCCTGAGTCATGGGTGTTTTCTATGTATTTAAGTATTTGTATGTATCTATCTATTATATATAGCATCGTCTAGTACCTACAACACAAGCCTTACTGAGCTTACCGTAGGACTAGGTCAATTTGTGTAAGATTGTCCCGAAATATTTATTTATTTATTTATCATCTTGGGGGATAGTTGCCATATATAGTCGTCACGCTTGGCAGGCAAGTTGGCGATCGATGTAGTTGTTTGGGTTTTGACGGACACTGCTGCCCATTCGTCTAGTTTTTCCATACGTCGCCTCTTACGACACCCGTGGGAGATGTGTTGGTGCTATTCTAGTCAGTCACCACACGGTATCATTATATTTTGATTTGACAAAATTAAAATTTAATTTGTCTTAATTATGTCGGTTTGGCAGTAGGCCTACAGTGTCGATATCTACAACGTTCATATATAGGGCCCGGAATTTTGCGTGCGGTTTTGGAAAAATCTAAGGGAGAGAACACTACTGTTTATCGAAGTATCGATAAATCGGGCGTGTACTTAGAGTCATTGATATTTATTTGTTTTTAATGAAATAATACTTGTATTATTGTAATCGAATACCTACCCGGGTTATCAACTCTTTGTAGATAAGATACCTATCTAATATTTATTTGATATATCTATATTTCGTACATTTTTCGTCACTGACCATTGAAAGAGCGAAATGCATCATCGGATAGTTAGTTATTATTTAAAAAAAAACGCTAATAAAAAAACTCGGTTTATCGATACATCGATAAACGTTAGTGTTCTCTCCCTTAGACTTTTCCAAATTTGCACGCAAAATTCCGGACCCTATTCATATATCAAAAATAAATGAAGTTGGCATGTTTCAAAATCCTAATAGCCTACTCAATTGCATCCATTCGTTATAACCTTGGACACACTCGTACTTTGTAACTTCCTATGTGCGTGACAACATTTCATTTCTTTGATTCATCGATTGGTCATACATGATAACCTAAGACGCGAGAGAATTTGCCTACTCATAGAATTTAATGTTTGTATTCGTTGGCAGACGAAATCGTAATAGCATAGGTACTTTTCTATATGAATCTCATAAATTAAATCTTTCTAATTAGATTTTTAAGCAAAAACGTCTACTACATACATTTCAGTCGTATGCAGTCCACTGCTGGACATAAGCCTCCCAAAAATATGACTTGTGGTATAGCTGTCATAGTCGCCACGTTTGGCAGGCGGGACGGCGATCGCAGTAGCGGTAGATTGGGTATCGACGGACGCTGCTGCCCGTCCGTAGGATTTTCGCCTTTGTCGCCTCTTACGACACCCGTGGGAGGAATTGGGTGGTGCTATTCTAGTCAGCCGGCATCACACGGCTTAGACAGCCGGTATCACGCGGCAAAGTCTGCTAACGAAACCATAATTCTTACTAATAAAGGAAATTGAGAAATCAACTGCCCTGGGCGAGACTCGAACTCGTGACTCTAGGATACATGCCCATCGCTCTACCAACTGCCCAGACACAACCACTAACAACAGCACAGAGGCTTGCCCAAAGGCTGCGAATATCTCCGCCATATTCTTCAATGGGCTTAGGAGGCACCTAGCGACATCTGCCGTAAATGTGTTGACACTTTTTAGCGGCTATAGTTATAGTGTATTGTAATAATAAATAAATATACACAGGATTATACACCAGCAGCTTGCTCTTATGTATGGACTTGCGGACCGCGAAGTGCCGTACTACAAGTACACACCTGCGCCAGTTCTCGAAAATGGTCGTGCCACGCTCTATTGGGATCAATCTGTTATCACGGACAGGACTATTGTAGCCAATAAGCCTGATATCGTGGTGATAGATCAGGAACCCAGGACCTTCGGCTTCATAGGCAGGGTCACTACCCAATAGGCCAGACCGGTCGTCCGAATTTGAATTAATGTAAACTCGAGTAAGCGATTATATTTTTGTTTAAGTAAGACTTCGTAGGCTAATCTATTACTGCATATTTTTCTTAATGGTGCAACTAAGTCAACTGTTGTGAGTTCATAAATGTCATAATACAACACTGTAATGCGTGAATCAGGTAATTAAAATAGTCATCAACAAACTTTCCCTTACCATGAGTTGTGACATTGAGGTTTTCGATAACAAGTATCGAGTTTACTATCTGTGCATCTAGCTTGAACTGTTTTAGTGCGAACGAAATGTACAGACAGTAAACTCGATACTAGTTATCGAAAACCTCTAAGTACAACTCATGGTAAGGGTACTGGACTTGCACTTCGTTTTGTGTAGGTACTTAGTTAAATGGCTTTAAATAATAATACATGAATAAATATTTCGGGACAATCTTACACAAATCGACCTAGTCCTACGGTAAGCTCAGTAAGGATATTATATATATCGTCTAGTAGCTACAACACAAGCCTTACTGAGCTTACAGTAGGACAGGATAATAGGTAGGTACATATAAATACTTAAATACATAGAAAACACCCATGACTCACGTACAAATATCTGTGCTTATCACACAAATAAATGCCCTGACTGGGAGCCGAGTACCTACAGTCAGCGTCATATTGTTCGTAGTATTCAAAGTATTCAAATAGTTCGGTACACCATACTAATTCTATGGTGTACCGTACTTTTTGAGTACTTTGGATGCTACCAACTATATGACGCTGACTGTACAACAAAAGCCTTCTTGAGCTTACCGTGGGGCTCAGTAAATTTGTGTATGGCTTTCTTGTTACAAAAAAATCTGTACTAATATATTTATGAACTCGACCGTACAAGAAACAGAATGCACTAAAGACCAAAGTATGATATGCATTACGAATGTTGCAGCGAATGACATAATTATGCGCACGCGACGATCTTGATAGTGAAACTGTATTGCTGTCATAAGATTTCAAATCTATGCCGGCCATGTTTTGTACGATTTACACATTAAACGGGCATTGTCAGCACATGTTCTGAAGAAAGCTGGTGATCTAGCGGTAAGAGTGTGCGACTTGCAATCCGGAGGTCGCAAGGTCAAATCTTTTCGGAACTTATGTACGTAATATCTTTTGATATTCACCAGTCGCTTTTCGGTCATGGAAAACATCGTGAGGAAACCGGACTAATCCCTATACTAATACAATAAGAAAGTGACACAAGTCGCTAGAGACGAGAAAATAAGCTAAATTAAAACTAAGGTAAATAAAAAATGGCTTAAATTTTGTTTAAAACTAAGTGAAATAAAAAATGGTTTAACTTTTGTTTAAAAATACTGTAAATTATTGTTAATAATGTAAAGACTTAAAAATAAATATTTCAATTCACGATACAGAATTCATCCTGTATATGTATTAACTAATTAAAAACCTTGCCGAAAACGGATATAGGATACCAGAAGGAAATAGAAGAAAAGTTTTGACTTTAAATTTCCTAATTTCAGTAAGTAGGTATCAAAGTTGCTTTTTTTTTACAAGACTAAGCTGTCTAAGTCTGTAAGAATGTACAAAATATTGGATACTAGCTGTGCCCCTCGGTGTTACCCGCGGTTTATTAGGGAAAAAAAGTAGCCTATATGTGTTAATCCAGGGTGTCAGCTCCATACCAAATTCTATTAAAATCGCTCCAGCCGTTTAGACGTGAAGAAGTAACAAACTTTTGCCTTTTTAATATTAGTGTAGATTACAAAATCCACTTGTTACCGTTCCCAATTGCAACATACAGGGTGTTGGCCGCCATTATCCGCAGGTACCTTTATGGGTGCGCAATGACTGGAACGGCGATCGATCCGCTCCTGCGCATGTCGTACAATCAATATAAAACGCACCTTTGTACCCTGTCCTGCCAGGTACGTGTAGCATTAACCTTTTGAACGCCAAGCACCACTAAAGTGGTCGTGTGATGTCGTGTCTGCCACGCCACCGACCACTAAAGAGGCTACGGCGGACGCTGTCAAAGCAATAGTCCTGCTGACAGATAAGGTTTATATTTGTTCTTCACAAGTCATACCATGGCGTACACGTCACATTTTGACGCGAGAGGAAAAGCGTTCAAAAGGTTAACAAGTAGAAGATGATTTAAATCAAAAGAAAGTCCCGCTGCGAGTCAATTTTTTCTATTTTTCTTTCTATTTAAATATCGAAAATATTCGCTAGCAGACGTTTCTGCATAATAAAAAAATAATAAAGTAGATGATTTATTTAACCGTTTCTACATAACCTCTAGCCTCCTAGAGATCAAAACTTTGCCAGGCCAAGTGCAACTATGGTTTGTCATAATTAAAATTCAAAAATGGCATTCAATGGGAGACCTTTTTATAGGTCTCCGGGCGACTAGATGAGATAAACCGGGATGAGAGTTGTCTGGTAAGTAATTTCGATTTAGTACACGCGATATAATTAGTTTTTAGTTGTAATAAATACACCGTTATCTAACGCTCATTTTGGGGGCAAATAGTGATGTTGCTTCACATAATTAGACGATTCATATTTATCTATAAAACTTATTTGTCAAACTAAAATTCTTCTTTAGTGAACGCTCACGATAACTCATTCCTCTCTTTAATCAGATCGAAGGGCGACAATTATAAATATCGAATATCGTCAATTTGGGGTCCGATTTTTGAAATAGTCACCGAGTATTCTTCATAGAGATTGTCATTCATTCCCTGTGGAAATCACATGGTTACTATTTCAAAAATCGGACCCAAGATCTTTTGACACGTTATTGAGCTTCATCTTTTATCGACTTAGATTATCGTGACTGTCCAATCACTTGCCCCCAAACTGAGCATAAGATAACGGGATGTAGTAATAAACAAACAACGAGGTAATTGCAAATGTACATAATTGTAGGTAAATGTAATGACATCAATTATGAATTATGAGTCAGTCTAACGGCACCCATCATAGCCAAGTAGCTATTAGATACTCATTATAAATTAATCATATAATATAGCTGTATTAAAATAGGTACCTACGCGAAGAATATTATTATTTAAGTAAGTAATGGTAAGTATAAGATCAGAGCTTCCCAAACTTTGATGGGACGCTCTTGGGCATCCTCTATTGTTGTGCGACGCTTCCCTCTAGCCTAAAACTAACTACCACAGGGGAGTACCCAGAGGAGGGTTCCGGTGGTTTGCTTTCCTCTCGAAACCATGAAAGTTACGGACATAATACGTGCAGCGACAATTTGCCGGATTTTCACTGGAGCCTCCCCGCACCCCCAGAGTCAAACCGCCAATAGACAGCCAGCCGACGCCTCGCGACGCCCGTGGGGCCGCTCCGTGACGCCCCAGGGCCGCGGCGCTTAGTTTGGGAATCCTTGGATTAGATTATTTCTTTACATCTGAAATCTTTTTGATTGTCTAAAAGAGAAAATATGTCATTCTCTATGATATGGGACCTTATTGTCGATGGCGCTTACGCCGTTGTTCAAGATGCCGCAATACAAACGCAACGCGGTTCGACGTAAGCGCCATCGACAATAACTAAGGTCCCTTTTGCTAGATAATGTCACAAATACGCAACAATGACTGCAACTAATATTATTTTTTTTTTTTTTGTATTGTTACACGGAAAACCAACATCATAATACATTAATTTAATCTAGAGTAGAATTAAAGAGCCAATTACAGGTTTTCATTTATAGAAACAATGTAAATAAGGAATTTAGCCCAATTAAGTGCCTGCAGCAAAACCAAGAAATGTAAACCATGTTTGGTTCTACATAATCTGTAGAATGAGCAAGTAAAGAAAACATAACAATAACAAACATATAGTCATTGTATCATATTATAACCTAAGCCAGTGGATCAATCGTCCATACAAACACTAATTTTTTTTTTTAAATTATATAATAAATGTGCTATCATTATGTACATCAAAGTCTATCTTGACTAAGGCTTTGTTTAAACTCGTGCTCTGCCCAAAAAACTGTTTTTCCTATATTTAGTAGACGCATGGTAAATACTATGTAATATATGACGCTGATTGTACCGGACTGCGGCGCTACCGTGAACAACGATATTCATAATTCGGACGATTGTCTCTGTCACTTTCATGACACCTTAATTCGAGTAAAAGAAAAAGATGCCCGAATATACGAACTTTGATGTGGGCCATACCGGACTGTTCCGGTTCCCAGGCGATTGTGTGTGTGTTTACTTCGGTATGTGTGCATAACCTGGATATTAATGAGGGCCCTGTCATTTACTGATTATGTTAATAGCAATATCATATTATAAAGAAATTATTATGTTAGACTTAATTAATATTACAGCACTTCCTTACATAGTCTGACTGTGCCCCACGGTAAGCTCAAGAAGTCTTGTGTTGTGGGTACTCAGCCAACGATATATATAACATACAAATACCTAAATACATAAAAGGCACCCATGACTTACGAACAAAATAAATGTCTGTGCTCATCACACACATCAATGCCCTTACTGGGTTTTGAACCCAGGACCGTCGGCTTCATAGGCCAGACCAGCGGCGCTAGCGCGAAGAACGATATTCGTAAACGGACGATTGTCTCTGTCACTCTCATGACGCCTTAATTGGAGTAAAAGAGAAAGATGCCCGAAATATACGAACTTCGTTGTTCGCGGTACCGGGCCTGTCTTCATACTCGTATATTTACATTACCGTGTTTTTTCGGTAAATTCAAGATATGTATTGCTAGTTTCATTTTTTGTTGTTTTCGGAACATAAAAAATAAATTCGCTGTGTCCAAACATTTCATTTTGCTCATTACAATGTTCGAGGTTTATCTTCACAACAACGCACAATACTAACATAGACCATAGACACTCCTCAATAAATAATGACCAACCTACATATATACATATAGTGACTAATTCATACGACAGCCGGAGCCGTAGCGGAATTTGCTGCGGTCAGAAAGAGGGGTAAATTTGGTCGTTGGGGGTAACCATTATTTTGTTCCTCTTGCCTTTGAGACAATGGGGTGTTGGAAGCAATGTCTTTCATTGGGGAAGTCGGGCGGAGAATTAAAGAGAGGATCTGATGCCCGCGCGACTTGTTCCCTGGTGAAAAGGTTATCCGTCGCTATTCAACGTGGTAACGCAGTTTCAGTCACCTTTGCGCCAGGAGCAAACTCGCAGGGGCTTATTTGACTAGACTTATAAGTTGATTCAATTCAATTCAATTCAAATTATTTAATGTCATAAAAACACATGTCAACAACGAACTAGTAATACTATAGAAACCTGACTCGAGCTCAAAAATGACCCCACGGCTAGTGTGCCGCGAACGATTGACTGAGCCTCGGCGGAGTTTGACAGCTTTAGTAGTACAGAAGCTTTCTATGACATAAAATGTCAGCTAATAAAAAATTGTTACATTAAATAACCATTTAAAATGCTTTCTGCTGCGGTAAAATGGTACCTGAACAACTCCACAAAAATACAAGAAAATCTATGGGATCCATTGGCATGTGTAAGTTTAACCCTGAAGAAGATAAACAATTATTTACAGTAACATATTGATATATACACTAATACGCTGAACCAAATGTTGTAACTCTATACTAGTTTTATAATGACTTATGCCTTTATGATACTGAGTAACAAAATGGTGATAATGTTATGCAACATTTCTACTAGTAAGTAAACTATTAATTTTATGTTCAAGTAACCAGCAATTCCTATTATATGTTTTTATTTAAAAACGCAAATACCTACGCTATAAATGTGCTGCTGGTAAACTTTTCGTCATAATCATTCTAGTTTCCCGGAGGCCGCGGAAAGGATTTATTATTTATTATAAATTATATTTTTCAAGGAATTTAATTTTCTGCCCAAATGGGCAATCATTGAATTGTTGTTAGAGATTCGCGATGCCTTAAGGTCGAAAATTGTATTTCAGTAATAGGATTGAAATACTTACTATCTGCCATTGCATATTACAGATAACCTCTTTGTGAAAAGTTATCATTTTCTTTTCTAAATCTGAAAGCGGTTCCAGCTATATGCGTTACTATCATTTTAATATTGCAAGAACGAAAAAGATGAATATAGACTCTGTAGTCGTCTATTGTTGGCAAAATGTCTTTACATCCCAAAGTTCAGTACTCCACGTCGATCTTATTAATCTGTTGCCTAATAAACAAAAAAATGCATGCGATATATGAAAGTAACGTCTTATTCTAGCTTGCTCTTATGGTGACAGTTTGCTATACGATAATACGATATTGAACCTTAGTGGGTTGGAAATTAAACTCCTTGACTGTACCCACACTCACACTATTACGATTATTCCAAAATACATGTGTACTACACATTAATATTATGTTTCGTCTTTTGAGTATAACGATAAACGGGACTTAGTCGCGCAAAAACTTACGAAAATTCACCTCCGATATTCCCGAGCGAGATTATCCCGTGGCACCTACTGGAGGACAACTGAGGCAATGTCGTAATGCAAAATCGTGGGAGTGTTGTCCAATACGACATTACTATACCTTCTTATAAAGTATGGACAAACGTAATCTTAATAGCAAAATCGTGTCAAAATAAAACTTATATAAATTGGTTCCATCTCGGTTAGTATCATCCCTGTAAGTTTGACAACGCCATAATATTGCAACGCCGCGCATGAGGTTTGACGCTTAAAACTTTTTTTAACCAATCACAACTTTTTTTAAATAGCGCGAAATTGTCTATTGGATAAACTCTAAGCTGCTCTGACAATTTATGAAGAGGGGATTGCTGTCAGTGTCAGTACGCCTGGGGTCAATTTTGGAAGGCATTTTTGTATGGAGAGCTGTGTCTATATATATTCAGTCACCGCATGTCAAATACAAATAAATTACAATTAATATAAATTACAAAAATAAAATTATCAAATACCCACAAACAAAATAATATAAAATAATAATCAACTAGAAATTTAAAATATTTTCATATAAAGGCTAATTGTGTGTGTCCTTCAAAAACTCCTTAAGACTATAATATAATTTATCCACTAAAAATTTCTTTATCCTGGCAACATACTGCTCATAGGGTGCCTCCTTTATCTCACAGCCCAGTTTATTGTAATTTTTTACCCCCACTACCCACAAAGAGTTTGACATTTTCGCTAGTCTGGCGGGTACGGGGTTCATGTCATTACCAGTTCTCCGCTGATCCGGACGGCGCGTTTTAAAATGATCCTTATGTTTCCTCATGAATTTGGCAACTTCTAGAATAAACATACAAAGGACCGTTAATATTTTAAGCCTCCTGAAGTGCTCCTCTGTTGGCGTAAACGGCGGCACCCCAGCGAGTATTCTGATGGCTCTCTTTTGCAATATGAAAACTCTATCTCTATTAGCCGCAAGACCATAAAGGTCAATACCATACAATGATACTTTAGACCCGGGTATGTCCTTAAACTACGTCCAACAATGAGAGGTAGGGCACAGCGTTGACCATCACGCTTGAATCTGGGGCAGCCCAACTGGGGAAGTGCCTCCTCCTTACAGAAGACCACAGCCATAATAGCACTGCCACCTTTCAGGTATGTAGTGTTGTGTTCCTGATGGTGAGTAAGGTTCCCAGAGCTCCAACCCCCCTTAAAGGCCGGCAACGCGCTTGTGACTCCCTTGGTGTTGCGAGTGCCCATGGGCGACGGTAATTGCTTAACACCAGGCAATCCGTCTGCTCGTTAGCCGCCTATGTCATAAAAAAAAAAACATACAATGATAGAGTTTACATACGCGTAGTATCCCATCCTAATAGTTCCCTGAGAAAATGAAGGGATGAGCCGTGACGGAACAAAGTACGCTTGAGCCAGCCTACCAACAAGCACATCTATGTGGGTGTCCCATTTCAACCCGGAATCAAAATGGAAACCCAAGAACCGTGTCTCCTGGACTTGTGGCAATAGTGTATTGTCTATAACAATATTTAGTGGGTTCGGATATTGTCCCCTTAACCAAAAGTGTATAATGAACAAGGTTCGGACAGCCGCCCGTAATTTTGAAAACACAACCCTGTTCCGTGCAACGCAGACTTCCTTACTTTGTAAAATATGATTATTTTAAAGAGCGACAATGAATCAATGACGCTGCAATGGTATTAAGTGTGCGTGAACAATTCACTGTCTTGATTCGAAAAGAATGACAGTTTTTTTAAAATCTTTTCACTTGTGCGATCAATGAAAGGTGCAATTGACTTCGTCAGATAATAAAAAGACGTGTTCATGAATAAAGAATACAAAATATGATATAGTAGCATCACAAGGAAGTCTCCGTTGTGCGGAACAGGGTTATGTTTTCAAAATGACGGGCGTTTATCCGAACCTTAATAATTAATGTTTTATCAAGATTAATTATGAATCCATTAGCATGGGACCCGGGTATGTCCTTAAACTACGTCCAACAATGAGAGGTAGGGCACAGCGAAGTACCATCAACGCCTGAATCTGGGGCAGCCCAACTGGGGAAGTACCTCCTCCTTACAGAAGACCACAGCCATAATAGCACTGCTTAGCACACCTTTCAAGTATGTAGTGTTGTGTTCCTGATGGTGAGTAAAGTTCCCAGAGCTCCAACCCCCCTTAAAGGCCGGCAACGCGCTTGTGACTCCCCTGGTGTTACGGGTGCCCATGGGCGACGGTAATTGCTTACCACCAGGCAATCCGTCTGCTCGTTTGCCGCCTATGTCATAAAAAAAAATAAAAAAAATTGAACGAGTCTGACAATGACGACAGTAAGCGTGATATTTTCCTTCAGGTCAGAAGACGAGTCACCGGGAACTATTGCACATCCATCATCAGCGAACATAATGAAATCATCGTGAGGAAACATGCTGATTACGTCATTCACCATCACAAGAAACAGGAAATTTCTTACCTGATTGTTAGTTACTTTATTATAAATTTTTTTTAATAAATAAATAAATATTTCGGGAAAATCTTACACAAATCGACCTACTCCTACGGTAAGCTCAGTAAGGCTTGTGTTGTAGGTACTAGACGACGATATATATAATAGATAGATACATATAAATACTTAAATACATAGAAAACACCCATGACTCAGGAACAAATATCTGTGCTCATCACACAAATAAATGCCCTGACTGGGATTCGAACCCAGGACCATCGGCTTCATAGGCAGGGTCACTACCCACTAGGCCAGACCGGTCAAACAGCCAGAATATAAAAATATGCTTTAATAGTTGTACTAATCACTTGGCATTATCTTCTTCCGATTATAATGCAATTGATAATTGTCTGAAGAGGTTTGATAACGAAATGACGAAGTCATGAGAATGTATGTAAAAACAACAAACTACAGAAATACTTTTAAAGTAAAAAATAATTTACGATTAATATATTCATTCGGATATTTTTGTCTAAAAAATAATTGTAACTAAATAAATTGGAAAAATCTTTAGTGAATCTTGCAGTTTGCTATGTCGCTATCGGTACGAAAAAAGAACACTAATTTCAAAACCTCGCTATCATTACATGCAATGTTGAATGTGTGCGTGGCCTCAACTCTCGTGGCGATACCTATACCTACCTACCGTACCATAGATTACATATAGTACCTACCGATGTTTCGTCGCGGGTTGCACCGGTTATTCAAGCGGGTCGAAATCAAATGTCAACTAGGTCAACTAACACTAACTTAAATCTAAAAAGACCCCTGCGGCATGGTCGAAGAAGCTGGCAGCATTTCCTCGTTGAAGCCTGAGGCTGAGCCAGGTAGCTGCCAGTTCTCCGCGAAAAACGACATTCGTCTCTCATGATCATGACGCCTTAATTAGAGTAAAAGAGAAAGACGCTCGAAATATACGAACTTCGATGTTAGCGGTACCGGACCTGCTGTTGTATCTCTGGGTCTCTTTGAAAGGTCCTTAAAGAGACTTAGAACGCCAGGGCCCGAGGATTATAACGCCGAATTATTAGTTATTTTTATTTATTAGATTTGGTACAGTCGGTGTCAAATAGTAACCGGTAGGGTTAGAACCGGTGTAGTTTTTATTTTTCTCTTTTACTTTTGTATACTCGACGTGTAAAAGTGCCCTTGTGGCCTACTTACTGAATAAACGTTTGAGTTTGAGTTTGAGTTTAACCTAATATCTCGGTGGGCAAGTTATCTTTATTTATATAGCAGTAAGGATATTAGGTTATATTCGGTCACTGTATATGACCTCTGACTTAGGTCTAAGCACTGAGTGTAAGTTTTTAACGTAACTTTACGTCACAAACGCGTTTGCGTTTCCCATATAAATTACATTATCACTTACGCGTTCGTAAACGTTTTTTACGCCAAAAGAAACTTACACTAGAGCCTCTGGCCTGACACGAACAGCGAAAAACGATATTCGTAAACGGATCATTGTCTCTGCTACTCTCATGACACCTTAATTGAAGTAATAGAGAAAGATGCTCGAAATATACGAACTTCAATGTTCGCGGTACCGGCCCAGCGGTGCTACCGCGAACAACGATCTTCGTAAATTTCAGTCGATTGTCTCCGTCACTCTCAAGACGTCTTGATTGAAGTAAAAGAGAAAGATGCTCGAAATATACGAACTTCGATGTTCGCGGTACAGTCGGCCAAACATGTGGGGAAACTAAGTAAACTATTTATTTTGCAGGCCCAAAGATGTCGGCCGCCGCCGGGGTGGTGAACAAGGCCTTCGACGCTGGCGACGATGGTTTCCACACCATCGACCTGCGCCCGCGCAGACAGGACGCCCAACCCACACTGGTGAGCATAACAGGAAACTTCATCATCATATCAGCCGAGGAACGTTAGTGGAAGCCCCCAAAGCAACTCACAGTGAATGGTTAAGCGCCTCCCGCATGCAGTGGATTCCCACGATCTTTACCATGTCGTCGGTCCACATTGTGGGGGGTCTGCCCTCGCTGCGCCTTCCGGTACGTGGTCACCGCCCGAGAACCTTTACGCCCCCACGGCCATGGGCCGAGAGGAAACTATAGGTACTAGTCAATTAATGTATAATCTACATATAAATACACTTAGGAAAAGGACTGGGGAAAACCAAGCACAAAATTTATAGAATCCGATCACGGTATAAAAGTTACATCATCATCATCTCAGCCATAAGACGTCCACTGCTGAACATAGGCCTCCCCCTTGGATCTCCACAAGTACCGGTTGGAACCAACCTGCATCCAGCGTCTTCCGGCGACTTTAATGAGGTCGTCTGCCCATCTTGTGGGTGGACGTCCTACGCTGCGCTTGCTATTCCGTGGTCTCCACTCGAGCACTTTTCGACCCCATCTGCCATCTTCTCTGCGTGCAATGTGGCCTGCCCATTGCCACTTCAGCTTGCTAACCCGGTGGGCTATGTCGGTGACTTTAGTTCGCCTACGGATCTCCTCATTTCTGAGTCGATCTCGTAGTGAAACTCCGAGCATAGCTCTCTCCATAGCTCGTTGAGCGACTTTGAGCCTTGAGATGAGGCCGATAGTGAAAGACCACGTTTCGGAGCCGTAAGTCATCACTGGTAACACACATTGGTTAAAGACTTTCGTCTTGAGGCACTGAGGTATGTCGGACGAAAAGACACTACGTAGTTTCCCGAACGCTGCCCAACCGAGTTGGATTCGGCGGTTTACCTCTTTCTCGAAGTTGGACCTACCTAATTGGACTACTTGTCCTAGGTAGATATACGAGTCAACAACTTCGAGTACCGAGTTCCCAACAAAGACTGGGGTGGGCACAACATTGGCATTTGACATTATTTTCGTCTTGTCCATGTTCATTTTCAAGCCCACCCGTTGTGAAACTTGGTTGAGGTCATCGAGCATCATGCTGAGTTCCTCCATCGACTTTGCCATGACTACGATATCGTCGGCAAATCGAAGGTGAGTGATGTATTCGCCGTTGATGTTGATGCCACGCCCTTGCCATTCCAGGAGCTTGAAGGCGTCTTCCATTACGGCAGTAAACAGTTTCGGAGAGATCACGTCTCCCTGCCTTACGCCTCTTCGCAATGGAATCGCCTTCGTGCTCTGCTCCTGTACTCGGACTGACATAGTGGCGTTACTATACAAACACTTCAACACTTCGATGTACCGATAGTCAATATGGCATCGCTGAAGAGACTCAAGCACCGCCCTGAGTCATGGGTGTTTTCTATGTATTTAAGTATTTATATGTATCTATTTATTATATATATCGTCGCCTAGTACCTGCAACACAAGCCTTACTGAGCTTACCGTAGAACTAGGTCGATTTGTGTAAAATTGTCCCTAAATATTTATTTATTTATTTATTTATTTATTCTCAATCTCGCCTAAAACCTCTGCTTTGGTCGACGCTATGCTGCCATCTTCCCGTTTCAGCTTTGTCAGCTGGCTTTGCCCAATAGACTTATCCTTTACGAACACTTTGGAGCCTTGGTTTCGCTCAATAGTCTCTTTAATACGGTTAGTATTAAAGAGACGCAAATCATGTCGCAAGGACTTAGATATACGTCTATTGAGCTGCCTAAATGACTCCGCGTCATCGGGAGACTGCAGCTGTAGAGAGCGTCGTTCAGCCATGAGGTTTAAGGTTCGCTCGGTTAGTTTCTGAGGTCTATCCTTACGGCGGGGTCTAAAAAACTTAGACCCTACTGTGTGGACAGTTTCCACTAGCCCGTTGTTGATCTCGTCCACTGAAGCTAAGTTCTCTAGGCAGGCAAAGCGATTACAGAGCTCAAGTTGAAAGCTCTCGGGGTTTTGAATATGGGCTCGAGTAGGTCGGAGCGTAGACTTCATCAGGATATTCAGTGACGCTCTTACGATTCGGTGATCACTACCGGTACCGGTATAAAAGTTACAAAATATGCTTAATTAATCTTACTCTACTTTACATAAAATAGTACATTTCGATACTAGTGAAAAAAAAATTTTTTTTCGACGAGGGTGAACGTTGGAGCTCGAGTGAAACGAGGGTGACAATCACCCGAGTCTTAAAGAAGTTTTTACACGAGTATCGAACCTAATTTTTCATAGCAAGTGCCTTAAAAAGAGAAATTTACCCACGCGAAGCGTGCGAAAAGTGCACTTTTTACGCACTAGTTAGGAAATAGTACATTTCTATACTAGCGAACAAAAATTTTTTTCCGACGAGGGCGAAAGTTGGAGCCCGAGTGAAACGAGGGTGACAAACACCCGAGTCTAGAAAAAGTTTTTACACGTGTATGGAACCTAATTTTTCATAACAAGTGCCTTAAAAAGTGAAATTTCCGCACGTGAAGCGTTCGCAAAGTGCACTTTTTACGCACTAGTTAGGAAAAGTATATTTAAATTAAAACACGATTTAAAAACACTTCCCTAAAAATAACCTTAATTTCAAAATTCGAATAGGTACCTGGACACTCTCGATTTCCTTTTAAAAGCCATAAATATGGCGCGAATTTAATTTCGTTCGAAATTCAAATTGTAGTCACGTTTAGAACATTCGCCATTGTTATTGGCTAAGTACTTAAGTTTGTTCAGTATTTTGAGACCTCTCACTGCGTATACTTAGTATGGAAATCTAATAAGTTACTTATAATGGTTTATGACGCAAATGCTCGCTAGTATGTACGTGATGAGAGTAGATAAGAAGTACATGCCGAATACAGATTAAAAACGAGAGTAGCTCGATATTACTCGGTTACTTTGTATAGCTCCTATCGTGTTTTATTATTTTAGTATTCTATACCTAATATCGTCAGATTAAGGTCTATATTTTAGTGACATAAATAAAAGGAGATATGTCTTTTAGCAAGTAACGGTACTATTGCGTTTAGTTTCGTAAGGAGAAAGCATTGTGATGTGATGTCAAATACTCAGTAAACAATGAAATTGACTTTAAACAAATAGGTTTTAGTCACGAGTAGATTTTGAAAATTAGTCTTTTGTTTTCTAGTTTGATACGAGCTATGCTATGATACAAGATTGTTTTGAAAAAATACCGGAATGACGGTAAGATAGAATTTTACGGCAATTTTATGAAAAACAAGAAATGCCACTTTTCAAAGTTTTGTTATTTTACGAAAATTTTATGTTTTATCTACTCAGTATCGCTAGCTCTTTCTTATACGATTAGAAAAAAAAAAATACTCCCAATGGTTTTTCCTAATTCTTTACCATCTTTTATAATGACAATGACGGTAATAAAAGGAAATTCCAAAAAATTATGGTATTTTAAACGTGATGCCAACAACCACCTACTCTAACAGTATTTAGGGTATAGGGTCAACTTTGTACATTGTAAAAAAAACAACTCTCATACATTTTCGTCAACTTATACTTGACCTTTTCTATGGAACACCCCAATTTTTATTAAATTTTACAAACTTGACCCCATAGTAAAAGATGTTCAAAATCATGATTCATGAACAGATAGATGCCGGTTTGATAATCTTGTATCACGTTTTTATAACATTTAATATTGACTGCGAATTCTTAACGTTTTTTATTTATACGGAAATTTCAAGCACGCACGCAACATCTTCGGTAGTATAGTGGTAAGTATCCCCGCCTGTCACGCGGGAGACCGGGGTTCGATTCCCCGCCGGAGAGAAATTTTTGTCATTTTTATTTTTTTTTACACAAAACGTAATGTTCTTATTACATTACTTTTATTTTATTGTGACTATTTTTTAACAATTGTAACTAAATAGTATTTTAAATATAGGTTTTTGACTTGCTATGTAATTTACATTATTTCTAAATAGATTTAATTTCTACATGAATGAGTACTAGCGTTTTTCACTAGATGGCAGTACCAATAGTACACACAGCAACACTCTTAACTGTACATCGGTGGACTTTATGCCCTATATAATAAGGTCCACCAATGTATAGCTAGGAGTGTTGTTGACTGTACCTAGAGTCGACGTCAAAGATATGTACACAGTTTTGAACCTTATTACAAAGGATTAAGCGCGAATCCACTGGATGTGCGTGGCGGATAACCGGTCACTGTGGGCCGCTTTGGGGGAGGCCTACGTCCAGCAGTGGACGCCCTTCTGATATGACAAGAATTGCAGACGGTATACTTTAGTTTGTAGTTTTAAAATATGTCCCGTGAAAGCTCCGGCTGTAGAATTAACTCCCTGTCTAGGTTTTCCCAAGAGGCTACAGTATGAGGTTCTTCAAAATATTTGTATACATTTTAATTGTATAGAAGCGTTTAATCAGTCGATTATTCGTCGAATCGATAGTCGAATCATGAGGCATTTGCGTTGGCTGACCGACGCTCTCCGCAACGGTGTACTCGAAACCGGCAACAGCTGAGGGCATCTCATGATTATGATTATGCTCCTCGTTACAGAGTGAAACTTGTCATCTTTTGTACAATTAATAAATGTTTGAATCTCACATTAATTTTATGTTTAAGATACGTTCTTAAAGAGTAGACAGCGGACGTGTGAATCCTCTGGAATTGCAAGCGTCCATAGGCAACTGAAGCGGTACCGCGAACATCGAAGTCCGTATATTTCGGGCATCTTTCTCTTTTACTCCAATTAAGGTGTCATGAAAGTGTCAGAGACAATCGTCCGAAAATTACGAATATCGTTGTTCGCGGTAGCGCCGCTGCTTACCATCATGGGCATCATGCGACCGTATGCTTTTTGCCACGGTCGTCGTGTAAAAAACAGTCACGATACCTGCCCAACGGTCAACCAATAAAGCTGCTAAAATAGATTATTTATAATTTTCCGAGCTGGGGGCTGGGGCCCATTGGATAACAATTTACAACGAATAATATTACTTACTTTACTAGCGGAACTCTCTTTCTAATAAATGGAATTGGAGTTCCGCTAAAACAACATTTTGCAACTATATCATTTAAAGAGGGACGAGTAGTCTATCTCGCCTCGAGATATTGTCGCCCCCTCTTGTGCTAGGCCTACAGCGGCGCTATCACGAAAAACGTTATTCGTTTGGACGATTGTCTCTGTCTCTCTAATGGCGCCTTGGTTGGAGTAAAAGATGCCCGAAATATTGGCCGAGTGCAAAGCGGGTGGAAGGGCTAGCCTAAACGATCACAGCGCTCGCTACGGCTAAAATTGACATTTTTGTCGCTGACTTGAGCTGTCAAATCCATATTGCAGTAAACATTTTTAATATTATTGGCAATAATGTTACTGACTACCATTGTCCAAAATTGTGTAATATAGTAAAATAACACAAGAATTAATTAATATTTTTCACTTCTTGTTTGACAGCGGTGACAATATTGTCCATAATGGCCGCCTGTCACGTGGCGCTGTCGTCGCGCTCGGTCCCAATACCAATATCTTTTTTCTCGGTAGCGCCGCAGGTTAGTTCAGCCGATTTCCATACCCACATGGTCACACGCGAAAGTCGATGCATTGCACAAGTGGCCTTACTGCACTTCCTATTGCACTTCCCAGTGCATAGTCGCCTGCGCTGCATTTGGTTGCACTGTTAGATACTATATTATTCTATTCTGAACACGCACGCAGCTGTAATATTGTCTCTTTCTAACTGACACATGAGAAACCGGCTCTGACGACCGGTCTGGCCTAGTGGGTATTGAGATTAATATGACTTGTGATATGTACACATATTTTTGATTGGTAAATCTGTTCAGATGCATATGTTTGCTTTCTATGCTCATTTATTTTTGAGCCCTTGGATTTGTACGCAATATTCTATTCAATGGTCAAGACCGACCGGTCTGGCCTAGTGTGTAGTTACCCTGCCTTAGAAGCCGATGGTCCCGGGTTCGAATTCCAGTTAGGGCATTTACTTGTGTGATGAGCACAGATATTTGTTCCTCAGTCATGAGTGTTTTCTATGTATTTAAGTATGTATCTATCTATTATATATATCGTCGTCTAGTAGGTACCTACAACACAAGCTTTACTGAGTTTACAATAGGACTAGGTCGACCTCTGTAAGATTGTCCCGAAACCCGAAATATTTATTTATTATTTACCTACTTATTTATTACGCGATAAAGTTTTGCCCTCAGCATGGAAGGTTGGCTAACTTGGACAACCAGCCACATAAAAAAACCAAACCATTATTTTTATATTTAACAAAAAAACAGAAAAGTTTTTATTGTTCTGTTTCCAAGAACAACGCCTCTATTGTCAAGGCGGTAAAGTGCATGTTCCCATATTTATAACCACCTCCACAGCTCCGAAATATCTGATGGCGACTGTACTACGAGGCTCACTTACATAATATACACAGAGAGAATCATACTTTCTTTTTCTACCTACTGGTTTGCCGGACTTCCTCTCTCTATCTTCCTCTTTGCTCCTGCAACTTTTGCGTTTCATGTCGTTCAGCCGGCAGTCAGGAGCATTCGTTCTTCAGTCAGTAAGTTCAGTATCCCTCGAGGATTCGTGCCGGCCGCGCGTTCCGGACGCTCGCTGCGTTGAAACTTTTACGCGAACGGTCGAGTGTTCGAATTTTGAATTTTGTTGATGCCATTGGAGATTTTGGAAAAATGGTAATTGTATGTTCTGTGGAATATTTAATAGTAGTTTATGTATCTGTGCATAATGAAGGGCATTACAACAAGAGTGTGGGTTTATGAAACGAGCCGAAGGCGAGTTTCATAATAATATCACACGATTGTTGTAATGCCTAATTATGTATAGTTACATACACTACTTTATCTACACACATATCATTAAGTGTTTTAAGATGGGTTCAGAAACCGTAGTTAAATGACTTATTACTAGGGTTACTTATAAACATTAAAAAGTCAACGAACAAAACAAATGACAGCTTGGAACGGCGGCGTTGCGTATTTCGTATCTTCTATTTCGTAGTCAATTTTTTTTTAAACCATAGACAAGCGAATGAACTCCCTATTCTACTGTCACTCGAGTTCAAATGTCGTTCGATTTATATTAAAAAAACATAACGAATTGGCGTTTCGTATCCATGGCTGTTTTAATATCTATAGATACTAGATTAGACACCCCACTTGAATTTGACAGCTGTTCCAAATTTAAATTCATAACCTACTGATTTCAGTAGGTAATGTTAACATTACCTACTGAAATCTTTCTGATGGTTGGTAATGCTGGTCATTGCCTGCTGTTTCTGGACGCATTTTAGAGCACTTATGACATGTACGTAGATAAATAGAGTTAAGTTGAAATAAGGAAGAAGTTTATACGTATTTCTGTTTATTTTTTAAGTAATGTTTTCATAATATATCAGACGCAAAAAAATTAAGTTCGATTCTTCAAGTTTTGCGGAAACAAGTTAATCACTATATTTTTTTTATCACTAAAATTCTTTATTGTGATGCAGGTTTGTTAGTGATTTGAAAAAGTGAAAAAATTTGAAGAGAAATAAATTTTTAAGACATTTTTCCGTAACTCGCTCTAGAGAAAGAGGATAAAAAAAAAATAATAAGAGGTGATTTTTGTGTTTTTTATTTTTATTTAATACATTTAAATGTTCGTTTAATTACTTTAATTTATTAAGTATTTATTTTAAAGTTTTGTCAACATGATTATTGATCCATTCAGTAATATAAAACTTACTAAACATTTACGGGATTTATATTTATTACGGGGTTTATTATATTCCTATATTTAATTTGTTGTAATTATTTTAATAAAAAACTTAAATGTAATTACTTAAATTATTAATATATTAATTATGAGAAAATTAAGTAACTATATGGAAAAAAACTTGATTGATTTGCTTTAGATTTAGACACGAAAAAATATGAATAAGTAGGTACTTTTTTTTCACTCACGTTCATTTACGTAGAGCGTACTCGTACTCCTATTTTAAAAGCCGGCAACGCGCTTGTGTCTCCCCTGGTGTTGCGGGTGCCCATGGTCGCCAGAATTGCTTACCATCAGGCAATCCGACTGTCGGTTTTCCATTGCACCTTTGTCATGAAAAAAATTCAAACATAAAAAATATATTGACTTGCAAACGAACGAAGTAAAACAAATACGTTGTAGAGTTCATAATGAAGTTTTTGCCCTTAATTGCCGCATGTCATTATGTTTCCATGCCAGAAAATTATTTCCGATTCGAAGTTCCATCAGATAAAACAACGATCAAACTTCACTCGTTTCGTGAGGTCAAACATGGTCATTGAGGTTATTATTATTACTGGTCTCAATGACTAATAGAGAAGGCAATACAAATAATATTATAAGTATTTAAGTTATTGAGAAATGGAATCATGATAAATAGACGAAACATCGCATAGACATCGTTAAAATAGTACATTTCGATACTAGTGAAAAAACATTTTTTTTCGACGAGGGTGAACGTTGGAGCCCGAGTGAAACGAGAGGGTGACAATCATCCGAGTCTTAAAGAAGTTTTTACACGAGTATCGAACCTAATTTTTCATAGCAATTGCCTTAAAAAGTGAAATTTACGCACGCGAAGCGTGCACTTTATACGCACTAGTTAGGAAAAATATCTTTTCACCTCACTAGCTCGGAAAAAACTGTTTTATTCTTAAAAACAGATAACAAAGTTGCATTTATTCACAAGAGTGCAAAGTAATTTCATATAAATTGTTTTTTACTAATCGAGTGTTTTTTTTTCTTAATGGATGCCGATAATTTTGAATACATTTTTGAAGATTTAGAGTTATATATTTCCTCGCGGCAGTGAGGTGAAATGTTTTGTGTTTCACTCGGAAGCAAATCGCGTTCCCCTCTCGTACTTTGAAACCCTCCTATGCTCAAGATTCCACTCTTTGAACCACTCGCTATGCTCGCTTCAATTTTAGATTTTTTTGCTAGCTCGGGTCTTAATATTAGCACGAGAAGGTAGACCAACTTTACTCCCTTGTATAACTATTGTATAGTCAAATGTATATGTCATGGACCAAGTGATAACTTGAGTATTATTCAAAATGCCCGGGCATTATGTAAAACGCCCAATATCACAGCGCAATTTGATTATAAATATTCAAATTATTAAGTTGACCGGGCATTATTAATAATGTCTATCACCTATTGGGCAGAGTACTAAGCTAACAATATCGACCAAATGACACATGAGATATAGTTAGAAAACCCCCGGGCCATCATTTTTTTCATACAATTAGTACTGACCTTGGACAATCATATTAGGGCAAAACAGAAATTCAGTCCCAGAGTCACCGGTGGGTACGACGACGAGCGAAGCGAGGAGAAGTGTTAGGTTTTTTGCGTTCACAACACAGCCGACTCGCTAAGAAAAAAAAATCAGTTTAGAATTAGCTGTAGGCCTTTGTGCCAGTTGCAGTTGCATCCATCGGTAACTGTGGTTTACACGTGTCACGAGTTTGTTTCTCTCCCCGACCAAATTGTCCAACGACGATGTAGCAGTATTCATAAGACCAGACAATGTGATAAATATTGAAGTTTAGCTTGTTACTTGCCACTTGGCCCAGTATACCCAGTCATTATTCATATTGCCCGGGCATTGCAAATAATGCCCGTCCTTATCACTTGGTCCATAACATAATATACCACCGATAATTAAAACTGCTACGCCTTTTTTAGGGTTCCGTAGTCAACTAGGAACCCTTATAGTTTCGCCATGTCTGTCCGTCCGTCCGTCCGTCCGTCCGTCCGTCCGTCCGTCCGTCCGTCCGCGGATAATCTCAGTGACCGTTAACACTAGAGAGCTGAAATTTGGTACTAATATGTATATCAATCACGCCGACAAAGTGCAAAAATAAAAAGTGGAAAAAAAAGTTTTCTTAGGGTTACCCCCCATATATGTAAAGTGGGGAGTGATTTTTTTACTGATTCTAATCCTAACGTGTGATATATCGTTGGATAGGTATTTAAAAATTAATAAGGGTTTACTAACATCATTTTTGGATAATATCAATATTTTCGGAAATAATCGCTCCAGAAGTAAAAAAAAGTGCGTCCCCCCCCTCTAACTTTTGAACCACAAGTTTAAAAAATATGAAAAAAATCTCAAAAGTAGAACTTTATATAAACTTTCTAGGAAAATTATTTTGAACTTGATAGGTCCAATAGTTTTTGAAAAAAAAATCTATATATGTAAAAATTAACCCCTATTTCTCTTGGTCACGCATAACTTGAGAACGGCTTCACCGATTTGGCTAATTTTGGTCTTGAAATATTTGTAGTAGTTCAAGGAAGATTTAAACGGTGAGAAAGTATGAAAAATATCGAGTAATATACTAAAAAACGAAAATATTGTTCCCCCATACAAACTTTATCAACTCGAAAAAGCTGTAAGCGCCGCAGGATTTCATACATCTTACGAGTTTTTGCTAAAATGGTCTCTGCTTTCGCTCGAGAAAGGCGGAAACGCCGTAGAGTTGCATATATCTGAGGCTTTTTTGCGAGCATAATAGGTACTTTATATTATTCCAGCACTAAAGTCGTTAAAGCGATAGTTTCTTACAAATTGTTAATAAATTAGCCCTTATTCCCTAAGATATGGCTGTCAAAATCTCTATTGAATGACAAGACACACTTCCTCACTTCAGGCCCGGTACCGCGAAGATCGAAGTTCGTATATGTCGAGCATTTCTCTTTTACTGTAATTAAGGCGCTAAGAGTGACAGAGACAATCGTCCGAAATTTAAGAATATCGTTGTTCGCGGTAACGCCGCCGTTTTATGTATAATTTCGCGTTTAGTTTTAACCGTAAATAAGAATCTGCACTAATATACATCGCCCAATGCGACCGTCCCCTCCGCTGTCTTACTACTTCAGATGGGTGGGTACTTCCGAGGCAATACGATAGGAAAGGATTATTCACTACATCTGAGCCCCGAGTGTATGTTTTTAACGTAACGAAACGTCACCATCGCGTTAGTTACCCATATTATATCAGTATCACTTACGCATTCGAGACATTTTTTATGTCAAAAGAAACTTACACTAGAGCCTCTGATACTTTAAGCTCGCGCGCATAGTTTACTTAATTTGCCGATAGATGTCGCTGTAGGTAGAACGCTCATACGCTACATGGCGGTTTTAAGATTCTTTTTGAATAATGGGGTCGGAGCATACATTCCCATACATTAGGTTGAAATCGACTGACTGACTTCAAATGAGGCTGGCTGGTTATCACTCCATATTACAACACCTTCTTACTACTCGTGGTGGGACTGAAATTGACAACATTTTTTCGAATTTTCCATGTATAGTTGGGATCTATAACTCTTTCTTTAGTTGTCAGCGTTCTTTGTGGGCCCGTTTTTAGGGTTCTGTACTTAATATTATTATGTCAACAACAATGTATCAAGTAGCCCATTTTTAACTCTTAAGTGGGAACACTTACTGTAACGGACGATAAACTACGGAACCCTACACTGAGCGTGGCCCGACACGCTCTTGGCCGGTTTTTTTAAACTGATTTATAACCGTTCGGCTTATTAGAACGATCGGACTGTGTAGGGGAAGGTAGTCTGGGGAAAATCCTCTTCCACACCAGACTTGACTTGTACTACTGGAATACTCCTACTGAGTTTACGCTTCCAGCGAGATTGGTTGAGGCGGTCTCAACCGAATCTGAGTGGTGCCCTACGGCGAAATGTTTATTTATTGTGACAAGAAATTAGACACTATATCTATCGCCCTTTAGTGGTAAAGAGAAATAGGGAGGCAAATAACACAAATTTAACTAGCTTAAATTCACTAATACTTTACGATTACTTCGAACGATAATGCGAAGGCTGTTGTGTGGCCATGACTTTTTGGTCACGCGACAAATCGTGTTGATTTTTTTTTAAGTTCAACATGGCATTGGAAAGTGCAAAGTGATTCGGTATCATATAGTCATGTACTGCGGCGCTACCGCGAAAAGTCAAGGAAGGGTTCGATTTTCCCCAGGCTACCTTCCCCCATACA
The DNA here is from genome assembly GCA_022674325.2 of Grapholita molesta. NCBI lineage: Eukaryota > Metazoa > Arthropoda > Insecta > Lepidoptera > Tortricidae > Grapholita > Grapholita molesta. Next base: position 20,244,205 of record CP053125.2, read on the forward strand.
GATGGGGGCCTTCGGCGATACGAACTTCGATGTTCGCGGTATCGGGCCTTCTGCTACGTCATCTGGTACATGGGCGCTCAAGAACCTTTCAGACCCTTCGATGAACGGTTCTTCGAGCAATGTGCCCCGCGCCCAGCCTTTTAGCCGCTTTAGCCCTAGCCAAGTAACTTATTCATTTTAAACCAGATTCGAAGTACCATCGGTCAATACCCCGGATACCTAAATTAATCTAATTCTGTATATGCTACAATATTCTAGGCCGTATAAATAATTAACTACCAATATCCAGGTAATTACAGCACTTAGAAACAGCTTTAATGTTTATTTGTGTGATGAACATATTTGTTTCTATATCTCTGTATCTTGGGGGTAGTTGCCATAGTCGCCACGCTTGGCAGGCGGGGTTGGCGACCGCAGTAGCTGTAGATTCGGTGTCGTCGGACGCTGCTGCCCGTCCGTAGTATTTTTCCCCTGGTCGCCTCTTACGACACCCACGGGAGGAGATTGGGTGGTGCTATTCTAGTCAGCCGGTATCACACGGCAAGGGTATATCTATATATCGTTGGTTACTCTCAACACAAGCCTTCTTGAGCTTACCGTGGGGCTCAGTCAATTTGTGTAAGAATGTCCTGTAATATTTTTTTTTTTTACTGTGCTTGTTAATACATCGCCTACAAACTTTTCTGCTTCGCTCTGCCCATAATAGTTATCGAGATACTTGGTTTAAGGTGTAAAAAACGAGTTATTTTCAAAAAAAAGCTATCGAGGTTTTTATCAGCAATCGTGTTTCTGATGAAGCCAAAAACTAGAGAATAGACTGAAATAATACATATAAAAAAATTGCAGTTGTAAGTTCTGTGAAAGTATTTTATTAATATTTTCTAAAATTGGTGTTTTCACTATCTAGAGCGCCTTAATAATAAATACTACCTACCTTTGAACTTTGCGGTTATATCAAAATTTCGGATATATCGTCATTTGCGCGAGAAGCTTTCGCGCAGAAAGTGAGAGGATTGCACAACGTTCCAGTGTGTGACGCAATGACCTTACCGTCATACCGGGTATTGCCGGATACGTAAATTTACTTATTAAATTCGAGTTACCCGTTTTTATAGGTACAATTACGAATAATAAGTTATTTTATTGTAGTATCATTAAAACCCGTTCAGTGTTCCATTTTTTTGAATGACAGAGGTGGCAAACGACCAGACGGATTGCCTGATGGTAAGCAATTACCGTCGCCCATGGGCACCCGCAACACCAGGGGAGTCACAAGCGCGTTGCCGGCCTTTAAGGGGGGTTGGAACTCTGGGAACCTTACTCACTACATACCTGAAAGGTAGCAGTGCTTTTATGACTGTAAGGAGGAGGTACTTCCCCAGTTGGGCTTCTCCAGACTCAAGCGTGATGGTACTTCGATGCCCTACCTCTCATTGTTGGACGTAGTTTAAGGACATGCCCCGGGTCCATTCTATTTAACACTAACAAATAAAACAAAAACGCAACTTAGCTTTGTTGTGTCCTCTCTTTGTCTAACATATCGCATTTGCATCACAAATAAATAAGTCTCAATAGAATGAGACGGCAACATAAGTAAGTTTCAATAGAATGAGACAGCAATAGAACGAGGGCTCCATTTATGGAAGTAGGTTGACTTGAGCACGTGGCATCTGAATAAGAATTATGGGGGCGCCGCTTTGTTTGCAAAAAATAAAGAACAGCGTCATAAATAAATAAACAAATATTACAAAGCATCCTTACACAAATCTACTGAGCCCCATGATAAGCTCAAGGTTTGTGTCATGGGTACCCAGCCAACGATATATTATGAAGCTAAGTGTTCTGACTTTAATCCTAAATATATATATTAATGTAACCCCGCACCCAAAGTAAGAGCGGTGTCTCCCAACACAAGCATGTATTTACCGGGTGACAGCACGCCTTGTGTGATGACTCTATGCTTTATATGAAATAAAGTTTTTTTTTAAATATATGATACACAAATACTTAGACAACACTCATGAACTCAGGAACAAATACATGCGCTCGTCACACAAACAAATGCCCGTACTGGGATTTGAACCCAGGACCGGCAGTTTTATAGGCATAGTCACTACCCGCTTGTGCAGACCTGCCGTCGTTTATAAACGCATCAGTTGCAGTCAGAATTCTATGATTAATACATCCACACCAAATGTTTGTATGAAATATTTATTATACACAATAAAACATTAAATAACACAAATTTTAATAACAGGTGATGTACAATCGCCATCAGATATATCGACGGTTTGGAGGTGTTCACAAACATCTGAACAACGCCTCTATTGTCAAGGCGATAGAGTGCATGTTCAGATATTTGTTACCACCTCTAGGAGGAATACTCGTAATGACTGGAAAACGCATCCGCGAGCGTTAGTAAGAAACAATGATATTTCGGCTTTTGCAGGTTTTGGACTAACAAAACACTAACTAGCTTATTCTGTATTCATTACCGCAACTTCGGTTGAAAACACAAGAAAACTCCAATTGTATTTCTTTGTGTCCCTCCAACTTTGACAGTTCTGAAGGGTCCAGTTTGGAGGGGAACAAAATATGTGAGACTATGACAAGGACTGACGAAAATAGCGCCGTCTTTGCCATATCTATGAAAAGTTTCATAAAACCATCCTTTTCGATCGTGGTAGCACGCCACGTCTACTTAAATGGTGTCTATGGACCACCCTTACAGCTGTACAAAGATGGCGACTGTAAATATTGTAAAAAGTTCATATTTTGCTCCCGCTGACGAATATTTTTGTGGAGTATTATATGTAGCAAATGTGTAAATATCTATCTAGTTGTGTGTTAATGTGTGTAAATAATTGTAAATAGACTGTATATAAAGCACTACGTGTACATATTTCTTCATCTGCGGCCCAATTGCCTACAATTGTCATTTGTATGTGTGGGCAATCACTCATACCAATCCTAAACCGGGCAATAGCTATATGGTTTACCCTACGTCCCTTATCATTCGAGCCTGGTAACATGGTTGCCTTCGAAACCACGTCAATTACAAGATATAAAACCATTTATAAGCTATAATTCTCCCTATAATAAAGATCTGTGTCATACTGAATGAATGAATAAAGGACCGGAACAATTACCGCCGATATTTGACGTTGGACAGCAATGATTTAATGTTGTATTCCAGTCAGCTAAATGGCAGTGGGCGGGACACACACGTAGAACTAGAACCGATAGCTGTTGGGGCTAAAGGTTCTCGAATGACCACAAACTGGAAGGCCCAGGTTAAGGGTAACATGGTAATGATCGAGAAGCCACTGGAGCGTAAAACCGGTCACTATGGCTCGCTTTGGGGAAGGTCTTTGTCCGACAATGGCGTCCTTCGGCTGATATGATGATGATGATTCTAGTCTGGGCATATGTAGCGTAGGACGCTCTCTTGCTGAAGGCAGGACTCATTTGAAATGTACCTAATTTTGCAATGCATTTTGGACCCGGGTATGTCCTTAAACTACGTCCAACAATGAGAGGTACGGCACAGCGTTGACCATCACGCTTGAATCTGGGGCAGCCCAACTGGGGAAGTACCTCCTCCTTACAGAAGACCACAGCCATAATAGCACTGCTACCTTTCAGGTATGTAGTGTTGTGGTCCTGATGGTGAGTAAGGTTCCCAGAGCTCCAACCCCCCTTAAAGGCCGGCAACGCGCTTGTGACTCCTCTAGTGTTGCGGGTGCCCATGGGCCACGGTAATTGCTTACCATCAGGCAATCCGTCTGCTCGTTTGCCGCCTATGTCATAAAAAAATAAAAAAAAGTGAAAGAACGTGGAAAATGACGTTGTAACAAATATTACAGGCCATCCTTACACAAATTGAATGAGCCCCACAGTAAGCTCAAGAAGGCTTGTGAGTAGTACTCATACTTAAATACACAGAAAACGCCAATGACTCAGGAGCAAATGGTCATAACACAAGTAAATAGCTTAGCTGGAATTCGAACCAAGGACATTCGGCTTCATAGGCAGGGTCACTACCCCCTAGGCCAGACCTGCCATCAAGTGTATACATATCTACTCGTGCAAATATTAAATTAACACGTTTAATAACATCTGTGATCTTATTAAACCTTCTCCAATTCCAGTGACACAACGTATGTGATCAAAACTTATTAATTTCCTATGCCAGTGACACGTATTTGTGTTTAAAAAGATAGTTCTCCTATACCAGTAACACGTAAGTGTGTTCAGATAAATTTACCTTCCAATGCCGGCGACTCAACAGTTGTGTTAAAACGTTCGTATTCCTGTACCACTGGAACAGGAGTAAGAACTTGACTTATAACAGCGGCATAGGAATAAAAAGTATAATGCCAGTAGCATGCTTTGAGTGATCGAGATAATTTCTACCAGCATATTGTAGGCGTTTAGTAAAACAGTACCGTTACCAAGAGTTGTGACTTTGAGGTTTTCGATAGCGAGTATCGAGTTTACTATCTGTGCATCTTGTTCACACTAAAATAGTACAACCGAGATGCACAGGTAGTAAACTCGATACTCGTTATCGAAAACCTCAATGTCACAACTCATGGTAAGGATACAGTATCGGGAACGAACGTGTTAATATGGCCGTATGACTTTAGCCATAACAAGAGTCGCGTTACAATCAGAACAGCGGTTGCGTCTGCGCGGACGGTGTGGGAGGGTCTTCCTCTAAGATGAATCAGTGCAGATTTTTTAATAACGCTTAATCTTCGAATCATGCGTTCAGTTATACCTACAGTCTTGGCCAGACGTATTCTCAGTAAACTCAATAGCGCACCATGCTTTAAATTATAAAAAAAATCGATATTTTAATGTGTAAATCTACCACTAGCTTTTCTGATGACATATCATCAATTAATTTAATTGAGCCCTGAGTGTAAGTTTTTCATGTAACAAAACGTCACCATCGCGTTTGAGTTTTACGTGTAAATAACATTATCACTAACGCGTTCGAAACTTTTTTTTACGTCATAAGAAACTTACACTAGAGCCTCTGTTCTCTTTCGTATCTCTTCCTCTCATACATCTCATGTTCTATTAGAAATATGAGCGTTTAGTTTAACTAGCCTGGCATCTCGTTCTAATAAGTAAGTGAGAGAGAAATGCAACGCACGGTATACTATCCCTAGAAGCCAAAGCCAGTTTCGATGTGATTTAGGCACTGGTCCCACCGCGAGCTAGTACGCTATCAACTATTTCAAGGGACAAAAGATAATCGCTCCCGTGTAAATAAAAGAGAAATGTATATTTATAACTCATCGCCCGGCGATGAACTACGATCGCCCTATGCCATATATGTTTCTTTTATTTACATGGGATCGATTATCCTTTGTCCCTTGAAATACCTGATAGCTCATAGCTTACTAGGTATAGCTCGCGGTGGAACCAGTGCCTTAAGCTGTACAGTAATTAATTAGATGAATATGCTAGTGTTATCTTGTTTACTCAGGGCATATAACAGATTTGGGGCTGTTCATATAACATACATTGTATTTGGGTTAAGGGAAGCTTATAGTTATGGGTTTAGGAACCTTTTAACTTTAAGTCATTAGGCAATTTAAATAAAGCCTTTTGTAGATTTTGATGTGAAAATAGAGTTCTTCTTCTCTATCGTATACTCCTGTCAAAAACTGGGCCTTATCTTACAGTCATAATACAGGATGATTCTGGGTCAACTGTCTTCTAGCTCTGGGTGACTCAGTGACTGGTCAATATTTATGGTAGTATTTGATTAAAACATAGTTTATCTTTTTTGTTTCAATTAAAATAATCTTAAACTAACCAAATCATGTTGGTAACCTTTTTATATACGCAGTAAGGGAAGTGATAAGACGTCTGTTGAGGTTGTATATAGTTTTTAAGTATTTATTATTTCTTTTATGTTTCGATTTTTAACTTATTTTGTCATGTTTGATTTTTGTATGTCAATTTATTTGTTTGTTATTGAATCAGTATATTTTCGTTGCTCCAAGCTGTTGGTGTGTTATTTACAACAACCCCGTGTCCTTTTTAACGTCATATTGAGTAGGGTGATCAATTGCAAGCAAATGTTTTTTTTTTTCTATTTTTACTTATAAATTCTAGTCATGCCTTGTTTTCTTGCTCCACGACTCAGCCTGGATATGTTAATACTTCTTCTAATAAGGTGCAAAAGTATAGGAACTTATAACATACACATACATTTCAGCCGTATGCCGTTCACCGCTGGACATAGGCCTCCCTCAAATATGACTTGTATCATCTTGGGGGTAGTTGCCCTAGTCGCCACGCTTTGCAGGCGGGTTGGTGACCGCAGTAGATGCAGATTGGGTTTCGACGGACGCTGCTGCCATTTTAGTCAGCCGGCATCACACGGCAATACCACAAATACTTACAATTGTGAATTATATTATAATTAGTGTTGTTAAGTAGTGCCTGACTATGAATATCATATATAAGTAAGTAGGCACTTTGTAGTCCATACATAAGGGACAAAAACTGTCCCGTATTGAGCTTGTCACGTTTCATGGTCATACAAACAATCCAATACAAACCGTGTTCATATTGCGTGCTTGATTTAGTGTTCGGGCAACCCGGCCCGTACCGCGATCATCGAAGTTCGTAGGTATATTACGCGCATAATAAATAATAATAAATATTTCGGGACAATATTACACAAATCTACCTAGTCCTACGGTAAGCTCAGTAAGGCTTGTGTTGCAGGTACTAGACAACGATATAATAGATAGATTCATATAAATACTTAAATACATAGAAAACACCCATGACTCAGAAACAAATAAATGCTCTGACTGGGATTTGCACCCAGGACCATCGGCTTCATAGGCACGGCACCCAATAGGCCAGACCGGTCGTCAAAATCTCATCTTTCTCAAATTCAAATTCTTACAAATTTACACATTCCTCCATTAAGGGGACAAAAGGGGGTTGAAAGTTTGTGTGGGGAGTGTGTAAAATTTAAAGCGAGAGACTTTAATTTTTTTTTCACCTCAGCAGCTCGAACATGTCTACTTTCCTCACTCCAGGGAGTGAGGAAAGTGCGACTTTCCTCACTTTCAGAGAGTGAGGAAAGTTGCTACTTTCGTCACTGCAGGGAGTGAGACAAAGTAGCTTTTTAATTGACGACCGGTCTGGCCTAGTAGGTAATGACCCTGCCTAAGAAGCCGGTGGTCCCGGGTTCGAATCCCAGACAGGCCATTTATTTGTGCGATGAGCACAGATATTTGTTCCTAAGTCATGGGTGTTTTCTATATATTTAAGTATTTATATGTTTCTATTTATTATAATAAGACATAATGGACTCCCTTAACACCACTACCACGTTCAGACCCTCACAAATTAATAAATAAATCACAATATTATAATTTTGAAATGTACATATATTTTCAAATGAAAAATATTTAAACAAAATATTAAGTAATGAAGCCAGTGCAGTCGCAGATAAAACACTTAAATGAATGTGGTTAACCTGATGTTAATTTTTTTACAAGATTTTATTTAACTTTATGTATGTATTTGTATATTTATCCGGATGGAATCTTGCAACTCAATTTTGAAGCACCAAAATCCAATTTTACAATTTTGAAGCACCAATCTTTAACCGATTGAGCTGAATTTATGTAGGTAATTTCGGTTACAATGCAATATTATGGTACCACTGATCTGATCTGATGCTGGAGTTAGAAGGTAGCAAAAGCAACTCCTAAAATGCACAAGATAAACCCGTGTTGTTTAAGGCTCATTAGAATCCTTTCGAAGAGTAGATGACGATTGTGAAAAAAAAGTACAGTCGGCAATAAAAGCTTGTACTAAAAATGAAATTTTTGGCAACTTATTTAACCTTTAATATGTTCTCACTACTGAGGTGAAAAGTTGTATGTGTCACACTAGAGTAAAGTTATTTTACATCTCGTGTTTTTGAGTGCCTCGCTACGCTCAAGATTCTAAAACTAGAATCACTCGCTACGCTCGTGTTTCAATTATAGAATCTTTCGCTTACTCGGGACTCAAAATAAACACTTGCAAGAAAAAACAACTTTCCTCTCTTGTTGCACAAATAACTATTTCTATTTATAGTTCTTCCACCTCGCCAATGCTCGGCAAGCAATAGCACCGACCCTTAGTACACACAGCAACACTCATACTATACATCGGTGAACTTTATGCCTTATATAATAAGGTCCACCAAAGTGCAGCTGAGAGTGTTGTTGACTGTACAACATTTTAATGGATGCCATACAAAGACGCTCAACAGCTGATATCCTGTGTTTTGTGCGTGCGCACAAATGCAATCCAAGTTGATCTGGTATTCATTCAACTGGAGCGGTACCGCGAACATCGAAGTTCGTATATTTCGGGCATCTGTCTCTTTTACTCCAATAAAGGCGTCACGAGAGTGACAGAGACAATCGTCCGAAATTTACGAATATCGTCTTTCGCGGTAGCGCTTCTGTTCGGGCATGCGCGGAGACGTCGACAGCACAGTCTAGAAAGAGAAAAAGACAACGCGTTTTTGTTGTCATATGATAGAGAGGGAGGAGTGATTTAGGCTGTTTGATATAGGTTTTCTTGAAGTGTGAACGTTCTGTATACCACTCTGTTTTTTTTATTGACACAAATCGACCTAGTCCTACGGTAAGCTCAGTAAGGCTTGTGTTGTAGGTACTAGACGACAAATATTTGTGCTCATCACACATATAAATGCCCTGCTGGGAATCGAACCCAAGACCATCGGCTTTATAGGCAGGGTCACTACCCAGTACCCACTAGGCCAGACCGGTCGTCAGATTTCAATGAAACTGTCTCAACCAATCTCGCTGGAAGCGTAAACTTACAAGGAGTATTCCAGTAGTTCAAGTCAAGTCTGATGCGGGAAGGGTCCTGGATTTTCCCTAGACTACGTGCCCCCACACAGTCCGATCACTCTTATGCACCGCAATGGTCATAGAGCCCAAAACAGGTAAAAAAAAACATCTGTACGTCTCAGTAACTCCGTGACTTCTCCGTGATGATACAAATGTCGCAATTCTTTCCGGCTCTCTTCTAGAAACAAGCATATTATAGCTTAATAGGGAACTCCAACTGTGGTGTACGTAAAAATCAAACGAGTACATTTTTATTTTTCAATATCAGTGACCACTTCAGATCAAAGCGTGGAAGAAATCAACTGTTTACGCCTAAGTTTTCATATAATACTAATTAGAGCTAATATCCTTCCTCATTTGTACAGGTTTAAAACAGCCCCGACGGTCTGTGAGCAGTGATCTGCAAACAGCGATGCACATATTGCACATGCACACGCCCGTTCACACGAAAACTTCCGTAACACAATGGACGCATCCACACGTCGTGATAGTTACCTGGTTTTCTAGAGCAGGGCTCCCAAAATTTTTTTTGATGACACCCTTAGACATCCTCCATTTTTTTACGACGCTCCCCTAGCCTAAAACTAAGTTCCACAGGGGAGTACCCAGATAGTTTTGGTGGTTCGCTTTCCTCTCAAAACCATGAAAGTTACGGACATTATACGAACGGCGACAAGCATTTTTCCGGATTTGTCACTAGAAAGAGTCAATCAAAAATTACAACATGCAAATCTACCCACATTCATTACCGAACAGTTTGGTGCTTGCACATCGTAATTACACACGCTAGATGGGCATATAACAAATAAATGCCTGAAATTATAAACTAGTACGTACAATGCCCACACTGTCCAAAGCTATTGCCTCAGTCTTGCTTGCTGTTTTAGAAAATGAATCACGGGATCCCAAGCTGGTGGTACAGATAAAACATCCTCTTTGTTGTGAGAGAGGGGACTCTCAGGGGAGGGGATTTGCAGGAGAAGGCAAATGCTTGATAATGAGGAACAATACATTCCCAGAATTGAATTGGGAGAGGCTATTGATATTAAGAAATATCCAAACTATCATCGGCAGGACAAGTCCCAAACTTTTCTAAGGGGTTCACAATGAACTCATGACGATTTTTTGTTACAGCGTGAATCAGAACCCGAGCCCGAGCGACAGGCGGCGGATGAGCCTGAACTGCGCTGCGGTTGGGGCGCCCTGCGACCCTGCTGGCTCCAGAGGTTCCGGACCGCGAAATGGGCGTTGTTCTGGCTGTGCTGGGCGGGCGCTGTGCAGGGTAAGTTGCTCATCCTCTAATTCTACCGCTGGACATGCTTCACTCCATAGGCAGCGATCTCTGCGCATGGGTTTATCCCCGTATGTTTCACTGTCTGAATTAAACGCCGGCAGTCCGTCACGGGATAGGCGTCAGGAACCACATCGGAAGGTTTTATTCCATTAGTTTGTTTTGAATCTTATTGCAATTGCCATAGAGTAATAATTCCATGACCGGTTATGGCGATCGAACTCTTATTTATGCTGGAAAGTAGCAAGAGCGGTTTTCTTACAATAGACAAAGAGTCAGCAGTAAAGACCAGTTTTAGAGCTACTAAGCTATCAAATGATCGATGACTTCAGTGAACTTTTTAAAAATTCTAATTTTTTTTCTATGCTCTTAAGAAGGATTTTTCTTGTACGAGTGTGCACTATGTAGGAGGAGGTTTGCACAAGCAAGGATATTATATTCCATCTTCATCTTCTTCCCGTTGTATCGGCATTTTGCCACGGCTTATGAATGAAAGGAATGAAAAAGACTTTCCAGTTACTGGACGAGATAGCTTACTGGAATGGATCTCAGTCTCTTGAAAAGACAGCATCTAATTGTCCGACTAAGTCTAGTTACTCGCATGTTTCATACAAACAACACTCTTTAACTGACTATTGGTCAACCTTATGCCGTTGCAATAAGGATTACAAAAGATCAGCGATCAGTGTTGGTGATCCAACTAGAATCATTATAGGTAAAAAACTTAACTGAAAGACCATGTCTATGTAGTTGTGCAGAGAGTTAATATGGAAGTTACGTCAAAATTTGAATATAGAACGCCGACTTGCGTGTACACACGTTACTACTACATAGGCCTGGTGCTATAGCTTAGTTTTCCACCTATAGGCAATTAGGCATATCCATCGGGGTCTTCCTTGGGTCTTAACATTAGTATCAATACAGTAATTTTATGCATAAAATGCAATAATATTTAAACATGTATTTATGGTGCGATGAAAGCGATAAATAATATTGTCACGCGGGCTATTACGAGTGAGACACGACACGAAATATATCTTACATGATATACTATAAACCTTACGTTCTTGATATTAAGGCAACTTCTTCACTAGCAAAATAATTTCACATGGGTTATAATCAGCATTTATGTTGATAATGTGTATGTATTTTTGAAGAAACGACCTTAATATGTAGCCGTTTAAGTTCACTTTCTCAATCAACTTGAACGTTAAATACGAGGTTTGGGAAGTTAAATTTGTACTTTTCACATTGTAGAAGACACGCAATGTATTATATCAGATATAATCAAAACAAATATTGGAAAATAGAATATGGGTTAGAAGGTTTTTCGTTGCATGCGTCAGTATGTCAAAGAATGGTATTGGAGCAGGTGACTTCAGATTTTATTATTTAATATTTTTTTATATACAACACTGACCAGCGTTTGACCTTAGTCGCACCCTTAGTCGCACCTGATGGTAAGTGACGACGAGGTCGAGGCAGTACGCTGGTTCAGTAACAGTCTATTCACTCTCTTCAAAAATATTTCGGGACAATCTTACACAAATCGACCTAGTCCTACGGTAAGATCAGTAAGGCTTGTGTTGTATAGGTAGGTACTAGACGACGATATATATAATAGATAGATACATATAAATACTTAAATATATAGAAAACACCCATGACTCAGGAACAATTATCAGTGCTCATCACACATATAAATGCCCTGAGTGGGATGGGAGTAAAATTTATTTGTTTTTTTCTTAGTCATATTGAAGAGTTAGTTGAAATAAGTGTATGCCAATTTTTTATGAAAGTGCCGCGGCAAAGACAATTAAAAATAAAACTTATTAACATATACATTGGGGCGTTATTTGCATGAATCTGCATACGTGAGCGACCATCACAGAACAACACGCCAACTTTCTTAACTGTTGAACAAACGTCGTAATCAAATGTTGGCGTTTGGCGTTAATTTGTTAATTTGTTCCTAAAAACACCGGCTCGGCCTCAACAGTAACTGGATTTGCTGGGATTTGCTCTTTGAATTAACTGTTCAAGTCTAAAGCGGGTAGCGAATTTAACACGCTCGCCGTCATTGCCTTGATATGAAGTTTCGTGCCACACACGCAACAACTTGACATCAAGTCGAGGCAATGGGCCTTAGGCACAGTCAGCAGCAGAAGTGGGTAAGCGGTTGAGGTGTTCAAAATAAGTTCAACACATTATTTGACGACCGGTCTGGCTTAGTGGGTAGTGACCCTGTCTTTGAAGCCGATGGACCTGGGTTCGAATTCCAGTAAGTATATTTGGGTGATGACTACAGTTATTTGTTCCTGAGTCATGAGTGTTTTCTATGTATTTAAGTATTTATAATTGTGTATCTATCTATTATATATATCGTCGTCTAGTACCTACAACACAAGCCTCACTGACCTTACCGTAGGACTAGGTCGATTTGTGTAAGATTGTCCCGAAATATTTATTTATATCCGCCATATTAACAAACTTCAACTGTTCCCGCGTCTTGCTGGTGGCGCCACTAGTGCTGTCACCATGTCGGCATTGTCATGTGTAAATCGATAAAAATCAGGCGAACATTATGAAGAATATTTCGTGCCACACACACAACCACTTGATATCATGTCGATGCCATGGATCTTAGGTACAGTCAAGAATAAACTGCTTTCCCTGTTTTTCCCGCTCAGTAAAAGCATATTTTTCTGGCTTATGTTTTCTATGTTTCCAAATAAACGTAACCCCAAATATGGGGCAAAATGGCTACATTACTCCCCCAAACACCGACTGCCCCGCATTATATCGCAGTACATTAACGCCGTAATTTCCCCCGGGGCGGAGTGACACCGCCGCCAGATTAACCTGGGAACCTACACAAATAGCTATCATAAGTTCAGCCACAAAGCCGTGCAGATCTTCTGAAGTTTTTGGTACTCGGAATGCTGGGTCAGGCTATCGGATATTTTATAGTATTTTACAAAATTATTTTTCTGAAACATGCAATGGAATATTGTCTTTACATTCCTTATAATCGGAAGTATGGTTTTTTGGGTGCGACAACTGGGGACGGAAATGGAATTTCATATAACTTTGCAGGCCTTCAAAGTATTTTTTTTTTCGACGATTATCCATACAGGGGCAAAGATGGCGGGTGTCATAGCAAACAGCTGATGTTAATTTTTAATAATTTCGATTTCATTGTTAGTTGTGATTTTGAAAATTTCATTTTTGAAGCATTTCTTTTATTTCATTGTATATTTGAGAAAATCACTATACATGTTTCGTCGTGAAAACGGATTCCCGGCCTTGTTTCACTATCCCCACTATCTATATACCCACTTGGCCGCAAATCCTCATTTTCCCGGCCTGAGGTGTAATGTACTATTTCTCAAGGTGCACTACAATGTTGACATTATTTTCCTTATAGGCTTCGAAGTATGTGGTTACAGGTTCGGCTAGGGCAAGGTCCTCTTTTTTAATTGCTGTTCCACATAAATTTATGACACATCATCATTGCGATTAGCTTTTAAATAAAATATTATTATAGCATGTAGAAGGGAATCCCTTCGTGCTAATAGGATAGGATATAATGGAATAGGTTTTGCGTGTCCTATACGCGCTGTAAAAGTTAAAGATATGTGTCATTGTCTAGGAAAAGGGACCTTATTGTCGATGGCACTTATATCGAATCACGTCGCGTTTGTATTGTATCATCCTGAACAACGACATAAGCGCCATCGACAATAAGGTCCCTTTTCATAGATAATGTCACATATTAAAGCCTATAAGATTTCCGTCTCATGTTTAAATCGCTGAACCAATTAAGATATTTGGTAACGATTTCATAGCTATTAACAATTTGAAATTAAGACGCCAGAAATATGTTATCAATTACTGTTTTCTCATCTCACGTGACGTTAACGATACGACAAGTTAACGTCACGGTCCATAAACCCGACACGTTTAGCGATCACGTAATTGAAAACAAGTACCTAACACTGAAATATGCATAAATATCTGCGTGCCTGGATACTTACTAATTGTATTTAGAGATCCGTGAATAGGAATTTTGATTGGTCTTGTAAAGATGCCTTTTTGGACCTGGGTACGTCCTTAAACTACGACCAACAATGAGAGGTAGGGCACAGCGAAGTACCATCACGCTTGAGTCTGGAGAAGCCTAATTGGGGAAGTACCTCCTTCTTAGAGAAGACCAAAGCATTAATAGCACTGTTGTGTTCCCGGTGGTGAGTAAGGTTCCTAAAGCTCCAACCCCCCTTAAAGGCCGGCAACGCGCTTGTAACTCCCCTGGTGTTGCGGGTAATACGTCTGCCACCTCTGTCATAAAAAAAATACCTACATGTGTAAATATTATAGCACATTGGCCATACCAATAAATTTGACCTTAGGTATAAAGGGTGAACACTATTAAATTGTCGCAGGTCGAACATGCTACAGACGACAAAATAAAAATCCAAAGTGCTCAAAATTCTTTATATGACTAATTTTATACAGCGTAAAATCATTTTAAAAAATATTAGGGCTATTTCATCGAACGACGAGAAAATTTCCGGACATTACTTTTGACGTGATTCATTGAATTTCGCACGGAATCATCGCTTAACAATTTTGTGCATTTAATCCATTTTCGTTGAAAATCTGGTAATGAAGTGGCAGGTTGGCAAGTTTTTCGCAGTTTAGTTTTTATATTAGCCCAATATTTTTCGATGGGGCGAAGTTCGGGACAGTTAGGTGGGTTACTCTCCTTAGGCACTACCTCGACTGAATTCGCCTTATACCATTCCAAAGTTCGAGACGAATAATGGCAACTTGCTAAATCTGGCCAAAACAATGTTGAGGAAGTGTGTTTCTTTATGAATGGTAACAGTTTCTTTTTCAAGCATTCTGATATATAAATATCGGTGTTAATTGTCCCGGTAGTGATAAATGGTGAGCTCCTCATGCCGCACTGGCATATAGCTTGCCAAACAAGGTATTTTTGCAAATTTTTCTACCGGGATCACCTTTTCCGATTCGTCAAGATTCGAGATGTCACGAGAGGAATAGTACTGGTTACCTGGTAAAGACTTGAAATCTGCCTTGACGTAGGTTTCATCGTCAATAATTAGGCAACATTTTTCTCAATCAACAAGGTATACAATAACCTAGAACGTCTAACCGCACGATTATATTGATCCACAGTTCTCTTGGGAGCCTTTTGCTTCTTATATGTTGTAATGCCGCATTCTTTTTTAATTTTTTGGACATTTGCTTGACTAGTGCCTACTTTTTTGGCCACATCCCGGGAAGAGATACTCGGATTCTTATCAAATAGCTTGCACACCTTTGATTGTAACTTAACATTAGATTTTCTGGTGGGTTGACCTTCACGCCGCTTCCTATCTATAGTTTCACCTTGTTTAATTTTTTTTAGGGTTCGTTGAACTGTCCTCCGAGTTGTTTGACAAGATTTTGCCAGATCTAAAGTTGATAAATGAGGATTTTTACTGAATTCTTGCAAAATTAATTCGCGAACATTTTTTTCGTGTAACGCCATTTTCATAAATAAAAAACAAATGAACATTTTATGGTTGTCTAATATATTACGAGCCTTCTAAATTTAAAATTTTAAAAGAATATTCAAAAAAGGTTCGATGCAACACGCTAGCAAAGTAAAAATGTAGGCGACAATTTAATAGTGTTCACCCTTTACATTAATCACAGATTAATCTCGCGTCAGAAAAAAGCCAATACAGCTGAGCCCACACGAAAATAATCATTATTTTGGTACTTTTAATTAACACTGGCAACCCATTCCCACCACCCGAGCGATTCCATTTTTTTTGAGTGCACAGGGAGTACAGAGCAACGTTTTGAAAAAAAAAAAATTAATTCGCTGAGCCCACCATTTTTTTATTTTTTTTTCCCACCACACTACATCCACACCCACCGCCCGCGGCCTGCCAGCACGAAGATTATAGGAAAAGCTAGGTTGTTCAGGGAAGTAGCTAAAGGAGTTTCAATACTGCTGAAGCTACATGACCGATTTGGTCGCTACTTCGCTAGCTCTCCGTCTACTAGCACAATGACACTGTGTAAGTGTCAACACATTTGCAGTAGATGTCGCTAGGCGTCTCCAAACGCATTGAAGGATGTGGTGGAGAAATTCGCAGTCTTCGGGCAAGGCTCTGTCACGAGTTCAAGTTCGAGTCTCGCCCGGGGCAGTTGATTTTTCCTTTATTTCTAAGAATTTTGAATACGGAATTAAGCTTAAATTTTACCTTTATAAGGTGTATAATTGTATTACTCAATTTGACGTAGGATTTCTTAATTAATGGTTCGATAGATGCGTGTATCGCGGGCGTGAAGACTGAATATTCATATCTGCGCACAATTGATTGTTTTCATAATTTCTTTTAATTATATGCATAACTATTGCATGTTACACTTTTGCTTAAGTATTCTGTATAAGGGTATGAAAACTTTTTGTAACCGTTATGTTAGCATAAAGTTGTTAAATATTATATAATCGTTACTTTATAATATGTTATGTTTTCTCGCGTATAATCCATATATAATCTTTACAATTTTTTTAAATAAATTTCTAACCGTATTTCTTACACACCAGACGCCATTTTGTCTGTTTGTTATTTTCTCAAAGATGGCGACCTCGTGAGTATCCCTATATAAACGTCGTAACAGTTTTTTTCAACCTTATTTCTTAAGTAATATACGCCATTTTGGCTGTTGGGGTATACAAAGCGAAACCAAAAAATGCTTTAACTACGGTAGGTGCAATATGTAGGTGCAAACAAGCTTGTTCATACACTGATACGTCGATTTGCATTTTGTTCAGCTGCAGTGGCAAAATGCATCAAAACTAAGCATGCGATCCTGATATTTTTTTTAATGGGAAGTACCGGAATTCCGGAATAACCTATACATACCGCCTCCGACATTGGGGCTTTAAATGTAAGCATCGATATCGCTCATAAACAGAGGCTCTAGTGTAAGATTTTTCTTTCTTAAAAAAAACTTCTCGAACGCTATATGGGTGACTCTAAGTATAGTAATATTACGTTAAAAACTTACACTCAGGGCTCTGAGGCTCTAGTGCAAGTTTCTTTTGACGTAAAAAAACGTTAACGAACGCGTAAGTGATAATATTATTTATATGGGAAACGCAAACGCGTTCGCGACGTAGAGTTACGTTACAAACTTACACTCAGGGCTCTGACGTACCGGAATAGTACATTTCGATACTAGTGAAAAAAAATTTTTTTTCGACGAGGGTGAACGTTGGTGCCCGATTGATACGAGGGTGACAATCACCCGAGTCTTAAAGAAGTTTTTACACGAGTATCGAACCTAATTTTTCATAGCAAGTGCCTTAAAAAGTGAATTTAAGCACGAAAAGTGCACTGTTTACGCACTAGTTAGGAAAAATTTAGTATATGCTCCCAATTAGTTGGACCGGCGATCTGGTTGCAGGTAATTGAACCGGGCGGCACAGGATCGATCATTGTGGAAATCATTGTGGAAGGTGATGATGACAACTAGATAATTACTTGGAAAGTTACGCTGGGAAGCACCCAAGCTTTAAACTGCACACCGCATTATGCAAACTGTGCACAAGCTGCTTATAAATCGCCATAAATGCCAAATAATGCCTTCATTGCATTTTTAGCCTTAATATAAAAGTGAATAAATCATGCTGTATGATTATGCGGAATCATTATTAGTAGGGTGCGCACCGACCGCACGGGATAGTTATAATGGCGCCGCGTGATTCACATTTATTTCAATGATGATCATCATCATCTTCCTCGCATTGTCCTGGCATTTGCCACGGCTCATGGGAGCGTGGCGTATTTTCCGCGCATACGCTCGCAGCTGCCTGTGTGTCGCATATTAAATGTCACAATAATCCTTTCCTCTTCACGAACCTAACCTAACCTTCCTATATTTAACAGGAAGAAGTCTTACAAACTCCTGAAAGTTATACAGTTTTAGAAAACAAACTATTTTGATAAATGTGAATTAAGTTAGTAAACTATGAGAATCAATTTTATGCCAACAGTACCCTCCCAAAGTTTTTCCGTTTAGACATGAGATACTATTATACACACTGAGAACCCTCCTAGCGGGCCTGGTACCGCGAAGATCGAAGTTAGTATATTTCTAGCATCTTTCTCTTTTATTCCAATTAAGGCGTCATGAGAATGACAGAGACAATCGTCCGAAAATGAGTATCGTTTGTCGCGGTAACGCCACTGGCACTCAATGAGTTTAATGCTATTCAGTCGGTGCAGACCCGTTGCTAACTTACTGAATTCAGCAAAGAGGGCGCCACAAATCACGGGTTTACGGAGGTGCGCCTGGGTACGGATATTTTGTTCATTTAGAGATGAAATTAGGAAGAGTCCCGCGTATGATGTATAGGAATAGCCATAATAGGGCGTTATTAAAATGAAAAAAGTTACATTTCAGCCGTATGCAGTCCACTGCATGACATAGGCCTCCCACAAATATGACTTGTATCACCTTGGAGGTATTTGCCATAGTCACCACGCTTGGCAGGCGGGTTGGGGACCACAGTAGCTGTAGATTAGATTTCGATGGACGCTGCTGCCCGTCCGTAGGATTTTTCCCCTTTGTCGCCTCTTACGACACCCGCGGGAGGAGATGGGGTGGTGCTATTCTAGTCAGCCGGCATTAGGTACACGACAAAAAGTTAAACTAACCTAAATCATTTCTTTCAAACCAGTTGATGGTCACGTTCTGTTTAGTGTACAAAATACACTACAGGAATATTTTTTTGAAATTGAGAGTTTATTGTAGTCTGATCTTTTTATACGCGGTGAAATCCCGTTTATTTGTAACTAGCTGTGCCCCGCGATGTTACCCGCGGTTTATTAGGGAAAAAACGTAGCCTAAGTGTCAATCCAGGGTGTCAGTTAACTCCATACCAAATTTTATTAAAATCGCTCCAGCGGCGCTACCGTGAACAACGATATTCGTAAATTTCTGACGATTGTCTCTGTCACTCTCATGACACCCTCAATTGGAGTAAAAGAGAAAGATGCCCGTAATATACGAACTTCGACGTTCGCGGTACCGGGCCAGACGTTTAGACGTGAAGAAGTAACAAACATACACACTCACAGACTGAGACTCAGATCCCACAGTCAAACTGTGCAAACAGTTTTGTGGGACTCACGTTACCCTTAAATTGTACCTTTTTGTGTAATAAAGTAATTAAAAAAAACACACACACACACATAAGCTTTCGCCTGTACATTATTAGTGTACCTATAGCATCGATGTATAATAAACGTAGATTCAAAATCAGCCCCAAAAAAGGCTCTAAAACAGCCGCTCGAACAACTTGGGCGGCACATTTAGTTAGTCTTCTTTGAACCGCTGTCAGTGCAAGTGTCAACAATGACTGAAAAGTTATTACTTTATTAGTGAAGTTTGATACTTAATAATTAAAACACTGAGCTCTTTTTTGTTTGATTAATGATTATATTATTTAAAAGAAGATTATAAATTAGCATTATTGGAACGTGATAGAAATGTCATTTAGTGCCATATTTTTGTACTACATATAATTTGTTCGCTTAGGAGTCTATTTCTTTATGTCAGTGGTGTATAGTAAATATTTGTAATAATGTGTAAAAGCCATGAAAGCTTAAATCAGGAAATATTCCCTGAAGCTATTTATTGATATTCCTAATCCCCTACTAGCAACAGGTAAATCAATTTGGCTCCCGTGGGAATGTAATCGAATTTTCGGCACTATTTGAGCTTTTGGGAGCCGGCAGCGGGAGGGTTAACTCAATTTATGGTGCTAGAAGCGTGATCGTCCATTAATAAACGGCCTATATGCTTAGCACACCATGACTACCCGAGCTTTAGTATTTTTTTTTATACAACGACGGTGGCAAACAAGCATACCGCCTGATGGTAAGCACTTACCGTGGCCTATGGGCGCATGGAACTCCAGAGGATTTACATGCGCGTTGCCTAGCCTAAAACTTGTTGGAGCTCTGGGAACCTTACTCACCATCAGGAACACAACACTACATACCTGAAAGGTAGCAGTGCTGTTATGGCTGTGGTCTTCTGTAAGGAGGAGGTACTTCCCCAGTTGGGCTGCTCCAGACTCAAGCGTGATGGTACTTCGCTGTGCCCTACCTCTCATTGTTAGAAGTAGTTTAAGCTCATATCCGGGTAAAAAATATTAATATAGTTAGAGAAGGACGGGTAGTGTAGCGCAGGGGGATACTGTCACACACATGTGCTAGCCTTTCTGGCCCGGTACCGCGAACATCGAAGTTCGTATATTTCGAGCATCTTTCCCTTTTACTCCCATTAAGGCGTCATGAGAGTGACAGAGACAATCGTCCGAAATTTACGAATATCGTGTTTCGCGGTTGCGCCGCTGGTGAGAAGGACTGTCACGAACCACGTCATTCGTTCGACTATCTGCCTCTTTATCGCTCGTATACCTACCTACGCACGAGCGATAGAAATGGTAGAATTTGATTTGATTATTAATTATTTTTCTATATGTGTAATGTCTAACTAATGTATTGCATGTTTTCCGACCTTCTCTCTTTTTATATCAAAACTCGATTAAGTATAGTATTCAAGCAGCGTAGCGTCTAGCTTTTAGAGACAGTCGCCATGCTTCGCAGGCGGGTTGGTGACCGCAGTACCTGTAGAACCGTCGCGTTGTCGCCACTTACGACACCCGCGGGAGATTAGGTTGTTTACTGATGACATTGACAAATATGTTTTTTTAAATATTTCTCACTCCCTTCTGAAAGGTAATAAAGAATTCACGTATTTAATTAATCCCGACCTCCGTGACTCGAGTTACGGAACTTTTTAATTAATTCTAACGTGACGTAATTAACACGTGGAAGTTTGATTACCTCGCGAACGTAGATTACTTCAACTAGATCCTGCATTACCTTGAAACCCCCCGGAAGAAACTGCAGGACTGTGGAAGAAGACTGCATTTTGAATTACATTTCAGCCGTATGCAGTCCACTTGTGGTTATAGGCCTCCCACAAATATGACTTGTATCATCTTGGGGGTAGTTTCCATAGTCGCCGTGCTTGGCAGGCGGGTTGGCGACCACAGTACGCTGCGGATTGGGTTTCGACGGACGCTGCTGCCCATCCGTAGGATTTTTCCCTTTGTCGCCTTCAACACCCACGGGAGGAGATGGGGTGGTGCTATTCCAGTCAGCCGGCATCACACGGCATTTTGAATTATTAGGGCAAAAAGGCTGTTCGTAGTAGTGCAGGAGTCTAAAAAACTAAATATGAGAAATCTATTAAAACTTACCCCTCCCCCTTCATTATTATGCCTCTGACTTGAATGAACTATCGTAACATATTTAACATTAGCTTTTCCTCGCGACTTCATCAGCCCGTATTAAAAGTATTGTTGAGGGATAAAAATGATCCTATTTCCTTTCTCGTAGATCAAACTCTCTCAGTACCAAATTTAATCCCAATTGGTTCTGCGGTTTAAGCGTGAAGAGGTAACAGACTGACAGACAGCTACTTTTGCACTCACATATACTATCTAGTGGTGGTAATCTTTATTCTCAGGTTCCACTCCATGCTCGGGTTAATTACATTTTTCTTGGCTTTACATAAATATTTATTATGGATGCACTTATTAACAAAGTTATTTATAAATATTAATTTAAAGGGCAGTACAGTCGCCATCAGATATATCAGAGCTGTGAAGGTCACAAATATCTGAACAACAAGATAAAAAAAAGATAAAAGATCTTTATTTTTCAATTTAGGCACATTACATGCACTTATGAACGTCAAAGAAAAATCTACACCGGTTCAAACCCTACACCTCTGACCCGTGAAGATACCGGCAAGAAACTACGGCGGGACTTATTTTTTAAATACAGTGATACATCAAATCTTAAAGTACTTACATAATTATGAGTAGTCCGATAAGAAAACATATCAAACAGTTTATTACAAGACTATAACTGAAAATACTAAAATATAAAAGTAAAAATAATAATGTATAAACAAATTTGACTTCAGAAAATAGACATACTTTAATATGCTTTCTTACCTGAACTGTGTCATTTACATGCTCTGGCAGTACATACTATTGTTGAAATATTGAGGCGGTAAAGTGCATATCCAGATATTTGAGAGCATCTCCACAGCTCCGATTTTTTTTTACAAATTTGACCCCATAGAAATATTGTTCAAAATCATGAACAGATGCTGGTTTGATGTTCTTGTATAAGTGAAAGTCTTAACTGAAGGACTAAGTCTATGTAATTGCCCAAAGTGCAGTGCAGAGAATGAATATGGTACTTACATCATTTGAATATATAACGCCGGGTTCCCCTTGTTTACGCATAATTTCTTTTGTCATAATTTTAAACCGCATACCCAGAGTTGTTATAATTGTATATGAGCAGAAATTGATCTCGCATAATTCTGTTTTACCGAGTTCTGTTACGCAGAACTAAACTAAGCCGAATGGTCGATACCTACGCATAATTTGGAAAGCCCGAATTATTACGATTTTTTTCCCAGGAGTGCGTTTCTGTTGTGGTCGCAGTTCTAACCTAACCTAGTATTGGGCTACTAAAGAATTAGGCTAAATAAAAATCGGCGACATTAACATTCGGCGTAAATAAATTATGCGAAACTTGGTATGCGTATTAAGATTCGGACAAAACAAATTATGCCAAATAAAGGGAACCCATAACGCCGACATGCGTGTGCACACACGTTACAACTACATAGGCCAGGTGCTTTAGCCAAGTTTTTCACTTATACTATAATTTATATCCAATAAAGACACTTCAAAACTTCCTCGACAAAACCACATAAAACTCGGCTCTGAAATTAATTATTCCGTAAGTACAACACTTTAAAATATGGCTCAAGTTCTCCCAAGTTAGACACTAGCGCCACCTGTTGTCCAGTAGCGGCACTTTCTGAAACGTAGTATAAAGTATCTTCTTAGGGCGTTCTTATGACGTTTCGTGTTTTAGTAGCTTTAAGTCTTAAGTGCTGCTTTTTATGAGTGAAAGGGTTATGAGTTTTAGTGTTTTAGGGTACCGTTTTTACAGTTTTAGCAGTTTTAACATTCCCTACATATGCATTTTAATACAAAAATATTTCATTTTCATTTCAAACGTGACTAACTCGTATTGGGTGTCGAGACACTCGTACCTATAGTCAACCAATTTGATTTCTTGTACCCTTACCATAAGTTGTGACATTGAGGTTTTCGATAACGAGTATTAAGTTTACTATCTATGCATCTCGCTTGTACTATTTTAGTGCGAACAAGATGCACAGATAGTAAACTCGATACTGGTTATCGAAAACCTCAAAGTCACAGCTCATGGTAAGGGTATAGGCCACTACGAACCTTGTCACAGTGACGTTAATAAAAGTTCTTTTGGGTTTTATAGATTCTCACTGACAAGGAACGAAGTGGCTTATAAATCAAATCGGTACAGTCACTTCAAGATTTTGGTACGTTCTCGGGCGAAACTGAATAGATCTAAAACCCAATCTATTAAATGTTGAATAGCCATTGTTCCCAATATCTGTTTTGTTGTCTGTTGTACAAATAATTAACTAATTTGCATGTTAACGAAGTTACCCAAATGTTTGTATTGGGCTTCGGAGTTTAACTTAAGGATGGTTGGATTGGTGCAAAATCATCATCATCATCAGCTGAATGTCCACATAGGCCTCCGTCATGGATCACCGCAACGACCGACCTTGCGCTGTTTGTGCAGCAGGTTCGTTTACTGGTCGTTGGAACCATTGGAAAACTACGCCCAATTTTTTTTTAATTGTATCAAGTTGTATGGTTTAAGAAGTTTGCTCTCATAAACAATTTACAAAATTCACTTAAATGAAAACACATTTTTTTACATAATAATTAAAAAATAACATAGTACAGAGAGAATGCAACATAAGAAACATTTAAGGCCTGTACCGAAATGTTTTTTTACATACTATATTTATGATATTAATGAAACTATAATAACCAGCAAAGATATTTTATTTTAGTTATATTATGGATAGTGTCTATTTATTAAAAAAATATACTTTTTATTTTTTGAGAGTTTTGCGGCTGAATAAGCGGATTTTTCTCTTCAAGCCTGCCATTAAGTTTTGCACAGTGGTTTCGGTGACTTTGTTGGCGTGTTTTTTCCATTTCTTTTTAAAATCTGCCTCTAATGTTGCTGGTGAACAGTTCTTACGCAGCTCTGCTTTTACTAATGCCCAATAACGTTCGATGGGCCGTAGCTGGGGGCAATTCGGGAGGTTCATATTTTTGGCCACACATTGCACGTTATTTGAAGCCAGACACTCTTGTGTGGCTCGGGCATAGTGTGCAGTAGCCAGATCGGGCCAAAACAACACATCCCCTTCATGCTGCCGTATAAATGGTAAAATATAACCTTTTATACATTTCTGGACATAAATATCTGCATTTATGGTACCTTTCGTGATAAATGACCCAGTGCGTTTTCCGCAGGAACATATTGCTTGCCATATTAAATATTTTTCTCCAAACTTCTCCATTAAAATATATTTATTTTGATCGCACCAGGCAAAGTCGAAAAATCTTTTTTTACATACGTCTCATCGTCCATGAGAACGCATGCTTCGTTCAAATCGCAAAGCAGCTAGTACAATTATCTTGATCTTGTAACGGAACTATTGAATTGTTTTATCGACTGTTTTGGGGCTTTTACTTTTTTATAGGACTTTAAATTTTGACGTACTTTCGTTCTCTGGACCATAGATGTACTAGTTTTAAATTTTTTTGCCACATCCCGCACCGATAAACTACAATTTTTCTTATAAGCAGTCACTATTTTCTTTTCTAAAGTTTTACTTGACGGACCTTTCGGGCGTCCACTTCGAGCTTTGTCTTGAATTCTGTATTCATTGAAGTATCGATCAACTATATTTCGCACTGTTGCACGACTTACATTCACCATCTTTCCGACCGCCGCTAAAGATGAATCAGGATTTTCCAGAGACGTTCGCAAAACATTTTCTCTCCGAGTTATTTTTTCGTCTTGCATTTTTAATAAAAACAATGCGTAGCCAAAATTAACAATGTCAATTGATACATCAATATGACACAAGCTGAATATTATAAACAGAAAAAAAAAAACATTTACCAGCCAGTATTTTAGTAATATGCAAACTTTGTAAAAAAACTTTTCGGTACAGGCCTTATTTATGCCATTTGTAAAACACTTTATACATATGTATTAAATTCTTGTGATTTTTTGATATGTTTTCTTACAGAATAACGCATTTTTATGTATGTTTATGATTTTTTTGTGATACTATTTAGAAAAAATAAGTCGCGCCGAGTTTCTTGCCGGTCATAAAAGTCAAAATGCTTCTCGGGTCAAAGGTGTAGGGTTAGAATATTACTAATTTGTAAAATTATTTTTTAGCTCACCAGCTCGGAAAGAACAGTTTTATTCTTTAAAAACAGATGGCAAAGTTGCATTAACTTTGCTTATCTTTACGCGAGTGCAAAGTTTCATACAAGTTATTTCTTACTAATGGAGCGTTCTTTTGCCGTTAACTGATTACATAATTCTATTATGTAATTAGTAGTCAAATACGTAGTCAAATAGGAACCTTTATAGTTTCGCCATGTCAGTCCGTCCGCGGATAATCTCAGTGACCGTTAGCACTAGAAAGCTGAATGGTACTAATATCGTCGTAATATCAACAACTAACTTTGCTCTCTTGTAATACTAATAACTGTTATAACATATTGCAGTACTTTAAAAATGTATTAAAAAGGGGTTGCATCTCATGCGAACAGAAGTGCTTGCACACGTTTGAGTTTAGACAAATAGCTGCATTGCTTAACGAAACTGCATTTTGTAAATGTCTCGAGTGCTGTTTGTATACCGCCTGTATTACGTACACTCAGCAACACTTAGCTGTACATTTATGGACCTTATTCTGTACGGCATAAGGTCCACCGATGTACAGCTAAGATTAATTACATAGACATAATGATTAGACCTTAAATAAACAACTGAAAAACTGATTATGTCGCGTATATTCATGTAAATTCAGTTGTATTATTCCTAAAAGATTAAAAACATTGACAAAACATTCACCGCATATATACGGTCGGTTAAGCAAAACTCGGTAAATCTCATTCGTGTTATTTTCAAACCGATAAACATTGTCCATAAGTCTATAATAAGCAATTCGTTTCGATAACAGCACAAGACTAATATTTAGAACACTCTGATTTGAACTCTAATAACTGTACATAAGATTCATTTTTAAATTCTCACCAGCTTCATATAGGCATCATACTAATTTCATCCTACGCTATTTGATTTAGAGTTGCTTTTCGTTTGCCATTTTTCAATATGAAGCCTTGCTACGTTTTCCCGATCGTAATTTCCAAAAGGTCGTAACAACCATGTTGTTGTTATTGAAAATTGAGTCTAAATAAAATGACTTAGGGTTTGTTTTAATTTGATACGTTGAAACTGGCTGCAAGTGACACTTTGAAACGGTTGCAGTAATCAGCTATCGGGGGTGCAGTGGAGTGGAACATAGCTTATTTCGTTTCAAATTTATTTTTAAAAGAAAAAAATCGTTTCTCGATGGTCAATGGTAAATACGAGCGAGATTTAAATGACGTATGACAACTAATGTCGATGCTACCATTTTTATGAACTTCTGGTTAAGTCTCAAAATGGCGAAGTCGTCTTGAGTTTATATTTTTTGTTTTTTGTTCATTATCATTGTTTACTGTGTAATATTGATTATTATGCAATGATCTAATGCGAAATTGCGTAGATAATGAAGAGTTTGATCTCAAACGCGTTTCATCACTATTTAGTCACCACCCTGCAGACCCGCGACCTGGCAACCCCAGGTCTCCCCCATAGACTTAGGATAGTACTAATAAATACAATCCAATATCCAATTTCGAACCGGAAATACTTGAAATCCAATAGACACCTCGATAATAAAAGCAATAGAACATCTTTCCCCCTAAACCTCTTATGAACTAGCGGATCATATCGAGTGCCCCAACAGGATCCAATATGCCCCTATATCTGTAACAAATCGAATTACCCCATATTGCTACTTGCTTCTTACACTTGGGTGCCCACGCCTTCGTAACAGGTACTTAGCAATCAGATTCCAATTTATCTTATCGAGCTGCTCAAAATACGACTCTAAAGCGCAGGTAGTAAGGTTGAGTTTTATTAATGTAGAAAAGTACAGGTCGTTATGCTGATTCTAATATTGAAAACGGCGTATATTACTCCATGACGCTATTCAAATTTCGATCTTAATGTAGATCAGTTTAAGTTCAAAATTATTTGCATATGAGAATTTAGTTGTGGCATTACGCTAGTAGTAAGTTATAGTACAGGGTACTTACACTTAGTGGCAAATTAAACGAAACTGCGAATTAACTTTGCCATTAAGACAGCGGAATGATGTGGTAATGTCCAGTTCATATTATTGCGGTATCATTCGAGTCCAGTAACCCAAACCCAAAGAATGAAAGATAGATAAATAAATAAAATAGAAAGGAAGGAAAGGAAACGCTGCCAGGGAAGGAAAGGAAACGCTGCCAGCATCTTCGGTACCATGCCGCAGGGGCCTTTTTTTAGATTTATTTGAGTTGTAGTTAAATTTTATTGTTAGTTTTAATTAGTTTTAATTAGTTTTAATTATTAATTGTTTTTCTATGTAGTAATTTACTTAATTAATAAATTATAAAAAATAAAATAAATAAATATTACAAGGTATCCTTACGCAAACTGAGCACTACGGTAAGCTCAAGAAGGTTTATAATGTGGTATACCATATAAATACTTAAATACATAGAAAACACCCATGACTCAGAAACAAATACATGTGCTTATCATTATCACACAAATATATGCTCTTACAGCGATTTGTACCTAGAAACGACTTCTAAAGTCAGCAGCGAAAGTGGCTGAGCGGGTGAAGTGTTCAAAATGACCTACACGCGCTTTTATTCTCTTGATAATAGATGTGTTGACCTCATTTTGAACATTATCCGCTTCTGCTGGCACTGTACGTACAGTCGCCATCACATATATCGGAGCTGTGGAGGTGGTCACAAATATCTGAACATGCACTCTATCGCCTTGACAATAGAGGCGTTGTTCAGATATTTGTGACCACCTCCACAATATATGTCACAAGTGCGTTGCCGGCCTTCAACGGGGGTTGGAGCTCTGGGAACCTTTCTCACCATCAGGATCACAACACTACATAACCGAAATGGCTGTAGGATTAGAACCGGTGTAGTTTTTATTTTTCTCTTTTACCTTAGACAACCGGCCTAGTGGGTAGTGACCCTGCCTATGAAGCCGATGGTCCTGGGTTCGATTCCCAGTCAGGGCATTTATTTGTGTGATGAGCACAGATATTTGCTCCTGTGTCATAGGTGTTTTCTATGTATTTAAGTATTTATATGTATTTGTACAGCACAAGCCTTCTTTAGCATCCCGTGGGGCTGAGTCAATTTGTGTAAGGAAGTCCTGTGACATTTACTTATTATTAAAAAAAAACTTTGCTTTGACTTAAACGCGAACCAAGTCAACACGAGCGTTGTAAAAAGTTGAAAATTACTTTTTAAACATTTGCTTGTAATATACGGGACGGGGAAACTTTTATTAACTCTCGTTTATATTTAAAAACAACAAGGACCGTGTACATTGTCTCGTGGAAAAGTTATTAAGCGGGGTCAGTGGACGCCGTATACAGGGTATACATGGAAATTTAACTTATTGATCAATGTTGTTCTACTTAGTTACAAACGGATAAACTCGCGAGTACTTATATCGCACTAGGCGACATGTGATGTGTTCCTTAGCGGACTGCTAAGGAGTAGAACTCGCTCCTTTCGCCTGTATTAAGCTATAATTTGGGTCTTTTCAAGGCAAGAATGAATAGGTTGTTACTGAATCAGCGTGCTACACCCTCGACCTTGTCGACACTTACCATCAGGTGTGACTGAGGTACTGGTACCCATGTTCAAAGTGAGTCAGTTGGTAAATAAGTAGTAGTAACATGACTCACAATTGTATTAATTATATTAATGTTATGCTATTTTCCTCTCTCTTTAACACGCACTGTTACAGTTGGCAGGATCCCGCCCCTATTGCTGTGTAGTTACAAAAGAATTTAAATATTATTATTCATTAAACATTTTCATAATTCAAGTCATCTATAAGTAGGGTCCGGAATTTTGCGTGCGGTTTTGGAAAAGTCTAAGGGAGAGAATACTAACGTTTATTGATGTATCGATAAACCTAGTTTTTTTATTAGCGTTTTAGAAAAATAATAACTCAAACTTTCCGATGATACATTTGCTCTTTCAATGATTAGTGATGAAAAATGTACGAAATGTATGTAGATCATATAAAATAATTTTATATTAGACTGGTATGTTATCTACAAAGAATTGATAACCCCAGTAGGTATTTGATTGCAATAATCTCAATGACTCTGAGTACACGACCGATTTATCGATACATCGATAAACGTTAGTGTTCTCTCCCTTAGACTTTTCCAAAACTGCACGCAAAATTCCAGGCCCTATCTATAAGTGACAAACTTAGCTAAAGCAACTGGCCTATGTAGTAGTAACTTGTGTACACGCATGTCGGCGTTCTGTATTCAAATTTTGACGTAAGTTCCATATTAATTCTCCGCACAACTACATAAACATGGTACTTCAGTTAAGTTTTTTGCCTGTCATCTTTGAAACATGAAGATGGTGTTAGAGTAGACATAATTAATTACGCAATATTCATATTGCGTAATTCCTGAAAATTATTACTTACGTCAAACGCCAATCTCATTCTGTTTAATTTAATTTTTTTGCAGAATAATTGGTTGGCATCAGAAACTTTGAAATTAAAAGTTATCAATGGTATTTGTAGCTAGGCGACGCCTCGTTATTTCTTACATAATACTTTCTTTCTTACAATCGCCAATAAATATATAAGAGCGTCCAAGGTTTTAGAAATATCCGAATTGCTGGACTCGTACACATTATTAAAAATTAAACGGGACTGACATGCGGGACTTATATGGGAATCCCAGTCGCGGTTAGAAGCTTATATGGAACTAATATATCACTCCCGAATCACCAGCAAAAATATAGGTAACACTAGGGCGCAATTTAATGCAATTGAATCCCTCTTTTTGTATAATGATATAATGTTACCTGATTGGCTTTTTATAGAGTTTTATCAAACGCCACCATTAAATAACCAAAGAACAAAAAGGTAAACTATCTTTGATATGTTCCAAATTTCCCCCGTAAAACAAAATGGCGGAACATTCCAGTAAGCGAAAAAGAACCGTTATTAATATAAATAACGAGAATAAGACCGTTATCCGGTAGAATCCAAACTAATGGGGTATTAGTGGACAAATTTGCCCCTCGGTGCAGTAAAGGTCCTAATGTATCGCCATAGAAATGTTCGGTTGTTGTCGCCTACATACTCGTAGTACCGAGTAAGTTCACATACAATTATAATATCGAGTCAGGGATAGGCCAGGTACACACATAAATACATACATTACATACATACATTTCAGCTGTATGCAGTCCACTGCTGCATGTCGCCTCTTACGACACCCACGGGAGGAGATGGGGTGGTGCTATTCTAGTCAGCCGGCATCACACGGCATAGGCCAGGTACAATGTTTAAGAATTTTAAGATCTCATTTTCTGTACGTAATGAGATAATAGTTTATTATTTGCAACCCAAAATACATAAATATCTACATGGACCCTGATAGGGTGTAGTAACATAGTTAGGTGTAGTATAACAAGTGCAGATAACTAATTATAAGTATACATATTTATATGTATAATCAACATTTATAAAGAAAAAAAACATTTTTAATCAAGAGCATTAACATAATACAAATCTAGGTAAAAACTCCTGTAATTTTCATATAAGTGTACTAGGTTTAATAGTTTTTACAAAGTTTTATCCTCCATATATTCTGTTATTGTGTAATAACACTTTTCGACCAGTTTATGTTTTAGGCTGTTTATAAACAGAGAGTCTGTTTGTGCAGATATTAAATATGTTGTAATCATAATCATTCCTTTCGGTCCTTTTTTGTATATTTCTAGTTTAGGACTTGGTAGTTCTAAGTATTGTTGACGTCGGGGGTTTTGGCACAATTTAAAAAGGTCTAAGATTTTTCGGATTAATTTGGCATTTCTAGTATGTATATGGAGGTAAGGGTTGGTAGAAGGGTTAGTAGTGAGGTTATTGAAGTGGGTTATACAGCTATGTGGTGGATGAATATTTACTAGGAGCCTTATGAACTTCTTTTGCATTACAAAAACTTGATGAATATCGGTGGTTTCGCCCCATAGCCCATACCGAAGCCTGCTATACTGGTCGGGTTTCTTGTCTCTGTCACAATACCTGACAAATAAGTGCGAAAGTGACGCATGTTCGTTCTATCTAGGGTATGCTCCCGGTACTGACTTTGTATGGTGAGAACCGGCCCGATTCCGGTACTAGATTTGTATTGAAAATGAGAACCGGGAGCATGCCCTAGTCCTATCCTATCCTTTCTATGGTTGTCCGGGAGTTAGTTCAGCACAGCAAAACTGGGTTGGTAGAAGCTGGGTCCGCCATTTCTCATTACCTTCAAGTTCCTAAACAATGACTTGTCGAATTCTCAATTACATTCTACTCCAATTGTTTTCAAAAGACAGTAACAGCACTATGGTACTCACATAAGCTTGTCCCTTTCTCTCCCCTGAATTCCAAGTCAGGGTGACAGAGCGCGATAGATTAATCACCGGTTATTGCGTTTAGTAAATCACTGCCCTTATTAATTTCGGTGTCTTATGGGCGCGGAGGGCACACTGGGCCTACAGATAAACTAAATATATATGTAAGTATAATAAGTACATTATACAGGAAATGTATATATGAAATTATACATTATATAAACAAATTGTCTTATAACAATATTATAAAGAATAATAAAGAAAACATAAAATAAAATTACAAATAAGTAAAAAATATCCCCAAATCGTGCCTCCTGGGCGCACTGCCCATTAGCCACGATTTGGGGCCGCATTGCCTCGTTGGATGGCAATAATAGTGCTTGAGCAAAATATAGGTCACCTGTAGTGTCAATTAAAAGTGACGCCAAAGCCTTGTACATCCTGGCAGTCGGTCCCCACTGTCCCAGCGTTTCGACCCCAAAAGCCTCGAATATGTAAGCATGTAACTAGTCCAAAATAAAATAAATAAAAAGGAACGTCGCAATTTGTATTTGTATTTGTGTGACCACTAACTGGAAGACGCAGCGAAGGTAGGCCTCCCACAAGGTGGACCGACGACCTGGCAAAGGTCGCGGGATGCCTCTGGATGTGGAAGCCGCGGGACCGGTCGTTTGGGGGAGGCCTATGTCCAGCAGTGGACATCTTTCGGCTGACATGATAATGATGATGACCACGCAATCAGGGTTGCCGAACTAAGCCCAAGTATACGCCTAGTGTGTCCCGGGTCTTGCCCGTGACTCAGCATGCGGTAGGGGCATAACTGGAATTTCTGATCCGCTTTGCCCCATTCGCAAATTGATATTGTTCCCGATGTATAGTCTGTGGGGAATAAATAAACATGCGGTCTCAGCGCTGGATATTGATGCTCGGTTTAATAAAGGGAGATACAGAATTGTCATTAATAAAATTGTTATACTGTTTATTCATTTTAAATCTTAGGTTGGGTTTTTATAACATTTTTAAAAGTAAAATATAACAATACTTCTAAAACGTATTAATACATTATAAACCTAACCTAGGGTGCCGCCGGCAACGGGGCAGGTCCCAGGCTGCCGGTGGTTAGGGTTGCAGAGAGAGGAACCGTCGGACTATGCGCGCCGTGTCCAGGATTAATTGTAATTATTATTGTAATTATAACTGAGGCGCTACAGAGTCAATCGTCCGAAATTTACAAATATCGCCTCTGTTACATGTAAGATTGTTTTTCGAAACGACCGTCTTAGAAAATAAATAAATGTATTTAAAAGGATTGATTATTGTCTTGTAGAAAATTTATTGGCATAAAACATCCTTTGTCATAATATTGTCTTCGGTTGCCGCGATAATTACTCATGAAATAAAACAAGCAGCGTTCGAAAAGTCTGGATGAAGTTTAAATTAGTATATTTCATCAGTATTGTTTTATTTCATCCTTTGTCATAATTTATCATTTCGCATATGTGTTTTTTTCTAAAACTGTGTACTTTAGAATTATAAAACAATCCTAACCTGACCTAATATATTTAACAGATCGCTTTCATATTTCCAATTTGAACTTTAATCTATACTGCAGCGATTTCAATAATAATATTGTCTGTGATATTTTAAATTTACTTTAGTAGTTAATTCAGCGAGCTATCTAATCTCAAGCCGATTCGTATGCAGTCACGTTTTTTTTCTTATTATGCGAAGACACGAGCCCATTGTACAACAAGCAGCAGAAGTTACTATACGGTTGATGTGTTTAAAAAGATCTATATTCAGACAACATGGTTTAAATATCGTCGTGTGGTGTACAGATAATTTTGAACGCTAAATTATTCGGATCTTCATTGCACGTCTGATATCTTTTTTTTATGACAGAGGTGGCAAACGAGCAGACGGATTGCCTGATGGTAAGCAATTACCGTCGCCCATGGGGGTGCCCATGGGA
The DNA here is from genome assembly GCA_022674325.2 of Grapholita molesta. Classification (NCBI taxonomy): domain Eukaryota; kingdom Metazoa; phylum Arthropoda; class Insecta; order Lepidoptera; family Tortricidae; genus Grapholita; species Grapholita molesta. Next base: position 20,278,239 of record CP053125.2, read on the forward strand.
GGGTGCCCAACAGCAGGGGAGTCACAAGCGCGTTGCCGTTCTTTAAGGGGGTAGGAGCTCTGGGAACCTTACTCACCATCAGGAACATGTATTATTAAAATGTCTAGGACGGGTAACCAACTGTCCGATTTGTTTAATTTTGATATCTTATCTTATAGAGTAGTCTAAAATAACGGACACGTATTTTTTTTAGCTGCCCAAACTCAACCAGCTTTGATAAAATGTCTATCAAATTATTGAAAATTTACCAAACCTTCCAATTTCTGTAGAGATTTGTTCAAGAGAAATGATAATTAATTACTGGTTTCGTTATATGCTGGAGAACATGAAAAAATAATGGAAACGTCTTCTGTCATTTCACCACAAAGTCATATTTTACATAAAAAAACACGTCAAACTTTTCTTCGCTTCACTCATTTCCCTTTGGTTATTTTTTTAGCCTTACGGATACTTGGGCAATTGGGCATACGGATACATCCCAGCCATTTGGTGGACTTGCGTGTATTGTTGCCAGGTGTCCGGATAAAACCGGACATAGGTAGGCGGCATTGCGCGGCCAAATAAACGGTGTCAGGCTTGCTAGGCTTTTTACAGAACGAGCGAGCGCCGAGCGTGGCCGAGCGCGGGCGAGTCGACTGTCGCTTGTTCCCGCAGGACACATACGGACACACAAAGTACTCAATAATGTCCTTTCTACCCAAATGTCCGGCCAAATTCGTCCGGCTATTAGGTTTGGCGACCTGGCAACCCTTCTTGCGTGGGGATATAGATCATATTCAATATAAAATGAATAAGTGTTAGGGTACAGTGATGTTTGGCTGTAAAGCTACAACCTTAGGGCAAAACATAGAAATCCGCGTTTAACAAACTTTTAATTTTATTATCACCCGGGTATGTCCTTAAACTACGTCCAACAATGAGAGGTAGGGCACAGCGATGACCATCACGCTTGAACCTGGGGCAGCCCAACTGGGGAAGTACCTCCTCCTTACAGAAGACCACAGCCATAATAGCACTGCTACCTTTCAGGTATGTAGTGCTGTGTTCCTGATGGTGAGTAAGGTTCCCAGAGCTCCAACTCCCCTTAAAGGCCGGCAAAGCGCTTGTGACTCATCTGGTTTAGCGGGTGCCCATGGGCAACGGTAATTGCTTACCACCAGGCAATCCGTTTGCTCGTTTGCCGCCTATGTCATAAAAAAAAAACAAACGAATCATCTTTCTTTACCATTTAATCTGCTATCCGTACAAAGATGAGCGTCCCTTCTGAATGATATTATCATATTGTCGATAGATAATATTCAATGTATTCAAATCACCCCCTGTTTCCGTAGAACGAAGGGCAAAAACATGTATACAGTTTTGCACCCTATAGAAATGGCGTGGGGTGAACATGTGTAGACATATTTATGCGTTAGAACGCACTCATAATTTACATTTTCTTATTTATACAATTACATTGGATGGGAAATACGATTGTTTTACATATTTGGTTCAAATTGGGTGGATTTATTATATTATAAATAAATCAAACATAATATTTGTTCCCTGACTAGAATAGAGCCACCCTATCTCCTCCCGCGGGAATCGTAAAAGGCGATAAAGGGAAAAACTGATGGATGGCCATCAGCATCCGTAGAAACGAAAAGAAAATTCTCCAGCTACTGCGGTCGCCAATCCGCCTGCCAAGCGTGGCGATTATGGCAAGTGCCCCGCAATATGATACAAGTTATATTTAGGGGGTCCTATGCGTATTGGAGGTCGCAGGTTCAAACCCCGGCTCGTACCAATCAGTTTTTCGGAACTTATGTGCGAAATATCATTTGATATTTACCAGTCGCTTTTCAGTGAAAACATTGCGAAACTGGACTAATGCCAATAAGGCCTAGTTTACACTGGGTTGGAAGGTCAGATGGCAGTCGCTTTCGTAAAACTAGCGCCTGCGCCAATTCCTGGGATTAGTTGCCAAGTAGACCCCAGGCTACCAGAACTTGACATGTAAAATATCATTTTTTACCAATAAACGATCTAATCTAATCTAATCTAACCCGTGGCATGGTGGGACAACGCGAGAAAGATGACTTTGACATTATTTTTGCATTAGTTATTCAAATTCGACTAAAATTATATGTATATAATCATTCAATGCCATCTCTTTGCACAAATCACCGGATGTTTGCCACGGTACATCGACTTTTGTAAAAACAAAAATAAAGTACTATACATTTATTTACAGAAATTACAATCGTATTAAGATAACTACAAGTACTTAACTAGTTACAGTATAAAATCTAAAAAAGGCCGTTGAGGCATTGTACCAAGGATGCTGGCGGCATTTCCTCGTTGTATCGCAATGCTGATACGTTGTGCGAGGATGCCGCCAGCTCTTCGGTCACCAGTTACATCAACCAGACGCTTCGCGATTTCTGCAAAAAGTTTGTGCGCGCTGGGACCCCACGGACCTAGCGTCTCTACGCCAAACGGTACAAAATGGTACTCTCTGCCCAGGCTTTTATATTTGTTACGTTTAAGAATTTCGGCACTTTCCGCCGCTGCACCACGTTCGTTGGAGATGGGACGGTCAGAGGGTGTCTACGCAGGAAAGTATTTGTTTTATTACATTTCACCCGTATGCAGTCCACTGCTGGACATAGGCCTCCCTCAAATATGACTTGTATCATCTTGGGGGTAGTTGCCATAGTCGCCACGCTTGGCAGGCGTGTTGGCGACCGCATTAGCTGTAGATTGGTTTTCGACGGACGCTGCTGTCGTAAGATTTTTCTCTTTGTCGCCTCTTATGACACCCGCGGGAAGAGATGGGGTGGTGCTATTCTAGTCAGCTGGCATCACATGGCAATACATAAACATGGTACTATGGTCCTACGGGATCCATAATGGATCATCATGACTGAGTGTAAGGGACGCAAGATTGCAATATCGTTTAATCCCTCTAACGCATAAACATGTCCCTATGTTAGCTCATTTTGTAGTGGAGCCTCTACGCTTAAATAATTTGACTGCACTTCATAGTTCTACCCAAAAAATTACCTGCCATAAAACTGACGCATATCCCTGCTAAAATTAACTCTAATCCGTTTATATTCGAGTTAATTCTATCAGCCATTATGAAGCGGCCATTTTAGATTAAACATTTCCATTTTCCAGACATGATTTATGATTTTTTTTCCGAAAATGACGGGACTATTTCAGGAGCAGTCTGTTCGTCATCTGAAACTTTAATAGCTGAAAAGCTGGGATATATTTAAACCATGTTCCGATGCTGTAACTGATATTGTCAGATAAAACAATTGAAATTTATTTCCAGAGTGATTTTTGCTTTACAGTATCGGTGAAATGAATAAAGTGTATTAAATTTAAATATATATGGGTTTTATCTACTATTGTAGGTGTGTATATGTGTTTTTGCCTTTCATTTATTTCTTTAATGTCGCCTGAAATGGCGTGTAACCTACTACTTACGTGTATTGGCCAAATCTCTTTTAATTTGGATTATAACAATAATAATATATGTCGGTAATCCTTTTGACGATCGGTCTGGCCTAGTGGGTAGTGACCCTGCCTATGAAGCCGATGGGTTCATATCCCAGTCGGGGCATTGATTTGTGTGATGAGCACAGATATTTTGTTCCTGAGTCATTGGTGTTTTCTATGTATTTAAGTATATATATGTATCTATCTATTATATGTATCGTCGTCTAGTACTTACAACACAAGCCTTACTGAGCTTACCGTAGGACTAGGTCGATTTGTGTAAGATGGTCCCGAAATATATATTTGTTTATTTATCCTGGACACGGTGCGCATAGCCCGGCGGTTCCTCTGCAGCCCTTACTGTGCTTTTATATCTTTTGGATGTATTTTTATATTTTACTTTTATAAAAATATTGTAAAAAAAACTAGCCTAAGAAAATACTGAATAAAGGAGAACAATATAAAATAAGATATAAATCAAACCGATACCCACTATCAAATGACCAATCGCGGAAGAAATGCGATCTTTCACCAACCTAACCGTCTTAAGCGCCATCAATTGCCATTGTAAAATGAACCGTCTGTCTTTGCAGGTATGGTCGTGAATGGGTTCGTGAACGTGGTGATTACGACCATTGAGAAGAGGTTCGGTTTGAGGTCCATGCAGACAGGAGTCATTGCTGGAGGGTAAGATCTGTTTACGATATCGATATCGATACCCTAGTACACAATCGTAGTGACTACGACAAAAGAAATGTTGTAATTGGGAATTGAATCGACATCAGGTCGAACGACCCCTAACAAGTATGATTAACTGCGATGTTTACAAACCGCCGTAGCGAACTTGTTAACTTAGGTAAAAACTTTCCTACTCATCGGCGCTACCGAGAAAAACGATATTCTTAAATTTCGGACGATTGTCTCTGTCACTCTCATAACGCTTTAATTGGAGTAACAGAGGAAGATGCTCGAAATATACCAACTTCGATGTTCGCGGTTGAATCACGAGTTCTTTCGATCCACGCTTTCAGCAACGAAAGAAACGACCAAGTTCCAAGTTTCCACAGCATCAGCCATAATGCTATTGAATCATTATTACTTAAGCACAGACAGAGAGCCCGACATACAGGCACGCTGATACAGCCACACATACATTTACACAGAAGTCCACATGCCCACACACGTACAAAACAGTTACTCCTCTTGATGCTTGCGTCAAATACACACATGGATATGTACTGGACTCATGATGGTACATGATCGCGAAGGAGTCATCAAAATGTACTATACTATATACGGGCAGGCAGATAAAAAAGATGGCAGGATCGCCATGTATAGCGCGAGGTTGGGAGATGTAAATGACACAACTGTCGGATGAGAACTAACTCGTATATTAAGCTAAGTTAGGGTTTATATAGGTTACAGCTAGGTATACATGGATATAGAACTTCTACTTAAATTCGTATATCTAACTAACTCAACACTTTACATTTGAGATTTCTATCCCCCACAGATACGACATGGCCTCATTCATCTGCCTAGCACCGGTGACGTACCTGGGCGGGCGGCAGGGCGCCTCCAAGCCGCGCTGGCTAGGCTGGGGCGCTCTGATCATGGGCGCGGGCTCGCTCATGTTCGCCCTTCCACATTTCCTGGTGCCGCCCTACCGCGCTGCGGGCAGAGAGGAGCTGGATGTGTGCCATGGAAACTCCACTGTGGTAAGTGTTTGCGATGGAACATTTATCAGTAAAAATACATTACATTTCAGCCGTATGTAGTCCACTGCTGGACATAGGCCTCCCACAAATATGACTTGTATCATCTTGGGGGTAGTTGCCATAGTCGCCACGCTTGGCAGGCGGGTTGGCGACCGCAAAGCTGTAGATTGGGTTTCGACGGACGCTGCTGCCTGTCCGTAGGATTTTTCCCTTTGTCGCCTCTTACGACACCCGCGGGAGGAGATGGGGTGGTGCTATTCTAGTCAGCCGGCATCACACAGCAAATAAGGATATATTATGTCAGCCGAAGTACGTCCACAGCTGGACTTTGCATGGGGGGTTAAAGCCATAATCACATCGGGTATCGATCAGGTTGGCGACCGCAGTGTTCCACAGCGCGCCAAGGATGCTTCTGCCCATCTCCCGGTGGTCTCGGACGTAGTTTTAGGACATACCAGGGTCCCATAAAAAAAAGGTTTAACAAAATTTTGTTCATAACTTTCCGGTAGCTTTGATCAGATCCTGTGAAAGTTAAGGGACTTCAGCCCTTTGAATGGTAATACAATAGACCGTCATGAATTAGGCCGGCCGCCGGTATCACGGGGCCGGGGAGAGGTAGGGCACAGCGAAGTACCATCACGCTTGAGTCTGGAGTAGCCCAACTGGGGAAGTACCTTCTCCTTACAGAAGACCACAGCCATAACAGCACTGCTACCTTTCAGGTATGTAGTGTTGTGTTCCTGGTGGTGAGTAAGGTTCCCAGAGCTCCAACCCCCCTTAAAGGCCGGCAACGCGCTTGTGACTCCCCTGGTGTTGCGGGTGCCCATGGGCGGCGGTAATTGCTTAGCATCAGGCAATCCGCTTGCTTGTTTGCCACTTTTGTCATAAAAAAAAAAATTAAAGCAGAATATCGGTTGTTAGATTCCTTTTTTTACATCCAAAGTGGCAATAGAAGGTCATACTAGTCATACTTTTTTTTAAATAACATAATTCCATATCTTCTATAACGTATACGTCTTACATTTTTTTATATTATTTTTTAATAATACGAACGAAACACCTAAATTTCGTGATCGTTTTGCCCGTCCTTACCTGAGCCGCCATGATTAGATTGAATCGAGTAGCGCGAAAAGCTCGTGCCATTTCTCCTAATGATTCCTTTCTTTCGCAGTCTTCCCATCTCTGCGATTCTTCCGGAGCAGCTGAAGGCGGATCCTGGGCTGTTGCTATCTTCGTGGTGGCGCAGCTACTGCACGGGGCTGGTGCGACGCCCCTCTTCACCCTGGGGGTCACCTACATCGACGAGAACGTGTCGAAGAAGATGTCGTCGGTGTATCTTGGTGAGTGACTTCTGACGGTTCTTGGTAACTTTTTTCGTAGCCTATGTTGTGCCCTGCTGGGAAAACCCAGAATCAATCGAGATAGACAAAAATCATCCATCAGGTCGTGACGGACGAAGCGGTTCGCTTCTACCTTCCTAATGCGGACTGCAGGAATGGAATTCGCTCCCTTCGTCTGTATTCCCTGAAAGATATAATTTGGGTCTTTTCAAAGCAAGAGTGAATAAGCCTCGACCTCGGCGACACTTATCATCAGGTGTGACTGAGATCAAATGGTAAAAATATTACACTGCTGCGAATTTCGAATTTGGCGACGGCGTGGTTTTTTTTTGGAATCTGACTTGGGCTCTATGGCCATTGAGGTCCATTAGAGCGATCGGACTGTGTGGGGGGAAGGTAGCCTGGGGAAAATCCAGGACCCTTCCGCACCAGACTTGACTTGGAAAGAGGTAGCGCTTTACATTTTCATAGCACTGTCTTATTTACCACTGTCTTGTTACTTTTAGTGGTTACTTTGTATAACTATAACTTTAAAAGGGTGTATAGCTTTGGGTTGTCGCGATAATCATTTATTAGGACCTGATCTGGTGACCCAGCGACCACAGTGATCAAAACGTCGCGATATAATTTGTTTTTAATTGTTTTATTTGGAGATGTATACCTACTATACCTAGAGATGTTCCTAGCCCGAACTTCTTATTGCTTGATAACTAATATAATCCACAATTAGCGTCATAAAATTGGTACCAGTCTAGTGGCCAAGTATATCGTAACATATTCTGACTGCTATACAAATAATAGTAGATTGTTTGACAAGGGGCTAAAGTAGGCCACAGTACCACGAGATGGTTATTTTCCCGAACGAAGTGAGGGAAAATTGTTCGAGGGGTAATATGGCGTTTAGACCCGAGTTATGCATACTAGTTTTCACTTCGATTGCGAGAAAATAAGATAATATAACATTTCAACAATTAACAAATACAATTTTATTCACCCGCAATTAATTCTGAGTCAAAAATGTTTAATTTGGCAGTCTTTGTATTTTTTTCACTGCTTTGATACAGATAGGATATATACGCCGTGAATAAATGCCATAGACAACGTATAATTGGGGCTTCAAAGAGTTTGCCAACGATTTAAACTTTTTTTAATGCTTGTGAAGTAGGAACTAAAAAGCACCTAATGCTTTGACAATTTGATTGCGTTTCCTCATTGGTCGTTTTTAATATTGTGGTATTGTCTGATTGGTTGATACTTTATACAAAGTTTTTTTAATGATTTCACATTTTTAAACAGTATTCGCACCAAAAAAGAATCTAGAGCTGCGATTAAACTTCGATATCTGTCTTGATTGGTGGATTTAATACGATGAAGTGTTCTGGTTGGTCAATTTAAAACGTTTTGTATATCATAAATATGTATACATATTTTCCCAAGAGGCTAAATGTATTACTTTAGTCCGCCTTGGCAAGCATAATATGACACACTTTTAGAGCATGAGAAGTGAAAAGTAAATAAATATTACAGAACATACTTACAAATTCTCTGAGCCCCACGGTAAAATCAAGAAGGCTTTTATTGTGGGTGCTCAGCCCTCAATATACGAGTTTATAATACACAAATGCATATGCACCCATAACTCATCGCACAAATAAATACCCGTACTGGGATTAGAACCCATTTCGTCGGTTTCATAGGCAGGGTCACTACGCCAGACCTGCTATGAAATAAAATAAAGATCTATACCATATTAGGCAACATTTGTTGCTAATATTTCATGATGGTACAGTCAGCATCAGAAGTGGCTAAGCGTTTGAGGTGTTCAAAATTAGGTCTCATCTTTATTGTCAAGACACACAACAAACACACTGTTGAACACTTCAAACGCTTAGCCCTTTTTTGCTGCTGACTGTACTATTTCAAAGTGCAATATTATTAAAAAAATACTTAAAAATACTGCAAAAATTACTAAAAATTTATATTTTATTACATACACGCATTCATTACAATCAAATATGATTATATTCAAACGTTCATACCCTACACATTAAACTCTTATTAAATGCCAAAAGCGTTCACATTATACTAAAGACGCCATGCCATAACAATAACATAACCATAACATAATATAGCATAACTGTCCATAACGCACGTGCGAACACAGGAACGCACTCCGATCGCAGTAGCGGGGTGGTGATAAGTGGTTCCATGGGGTATAATATATATTACTGGAATGTTTCAATTTGAAGTGTGAATTATGTAGTCAGAAAGAAGTGTGATGTAAGAATGCGTTAAGTAAGTCTTAATTTATAATTACAAATGAGATGGGACTAGATTTAGAGAACCTAGATTTTTAATAAGTGTTTTGCTTTACTTATTTTGGACGGTGGCAAACAAGCATACGGTCATGGGTGTTTATTATACTCGTACAGATGTAGTGTACCTAATAGTATTTTATGCAACAGTTGCATAAGAGGGGTCAAAAAATGCGAGTGGCGTGGGTAAATACGCCATGAGCATTTTTTTACTACTTATACAACGTTGCATACAATGCTTTTTCTATGAGTAGGCAATATTAAATAAAATACTAAAATTAATAAAACAAATTACCGGGAAAGGCGGGAAAACGTAAAAATAAGCGAGTGATGTCTATGGTTATGTTTTTTTAACGCCCACCTTCCAATAGTGATGATACCAAAAAAGTTTTTTTATTATGTTGGTAGCAATGAACTTGGTACAAATTGTTTTTATTATATTTTATTAAAACCGTATGCATTAAATCGTTTATCAAGTTGGTAGCAATGTATCGGTATGTGGCATCTGCTGCTCCGCACTAGCTTACCGTGTCGTAAGGTCTCTCTCTCGTAAGGAGTAAATAATGTATGTCCTTATATGTATGTTCGTGACTATGTAAGTGACAGATAAAAGTACACGAGTAGAAAAAACTATTTTCCATCGGGAAAACTCGTATCTAGATCGACATACAACGGTAGTCGAACTGTCTATTAATGACTTTATTTGATGACTGGCATATGGAACGTTTTTGTTTAATGTCACAGTCATTTTTCATTTTGACATTTGACACCAAATAATAAAGTTCAATATTAATGGATATGAAAAAGTCACTTTTTTATGACATAGACGGCAAACGAGCAGACGCATTGCCTAGTGTTAAGCAATTACCGTCGCCCATGGGCACCCGCAACACCAGGGGAGTCACAAGCGCGTTGCCGGCCTTTAAGGGGGGGTTGGAGCTCTGGGAACCTTACTCACCATCAGGAACACAACACTACATACCTGAAAGGTGGTAGTGCTATTATGGCTGTGGTCTTCTGTAAGGAGGAGGTACTTCCCCAGTTGGGCTGCCCCAGATTCGAGCGTGATGGTCAACGCTGTGCCCTACCTCTCATTGTTGGAGGTAGTTTAAGGACATACCCGGGTCCAAAACCGGGTCACTCCTTTAAATACTGACAAATATTGACAGTTCGGATGTCATCGGGGTCATAGTATTCCGATAAAAATCTTAGTTTTCCTGAAGGAAAATAATTTCTCACTATACATATGAGTATATATCATTGGCTGAGTGACCCACAACACAAGCTTTCTTGAGCTTACCGTGGAAGTGTTTTTTGGACCCGGGTATGTCCTTAAACTACGTCCGACAATTAGAGGTAGGGCACAGCGAAGTACCATCACGCTCGAGTCTGGAGAAGCCCAACTGGGGAAGTACCTCCTCCTTACGGAACACCACAGCCATAATAGCACTGCTACCTTTCAGGTATGTAGTGTTGTGTTCCTGATGGTGAGTAAGGTTCCCAGAGCTCCAACCCCCCTTAAAGGTCGGCAACGCGCTTGTGACTCCCCTGGTGTTGCTGGTGCCCATGGGCGACCGTAATTGCTTACCATCGGGCAATCCGTCTGCTCGTTTGCCACCTTATGTCATAAAAAAAAAGCTCAGTCAATTTGTGTAAGGATGTCTTATAGTTATAATATTATTTACTTATAAATAACACGTGTCTATAAATAATGTTATGAATATGTACCGGCTTCGATTCCCCGGTTGGTCAACCGGAAGCCGACGTGGTTGATTGACGGTGGCGAGCCTAATCGCCGCGCCAGCGCATTCGGCGGATATGCAACCATTATGCAACCACTGTTTTGTTTCTAGACTTTCTAGGGTTGACAACTAAGGTTCTTAGTTTTCCAAATACGTAACATCCTTACGTCTTGTAAATCGTAATGTATTACATTCTTGATGTACAGACAAGATCAAATTTATCGATAGGGTCAAAGTGTCAAAATATGTATACATGTACTTTAGTAATAAATATAATAATACTGTCCAGCGGTTCCTGACTCTAACCACCCCGTTGCCGGCAGCATCCTAGGTTTGGTTATTTATAATGTTTTTATTGTTTTGATGCGTTTTAGATGCATTTATATATTTCACTTTTATAAGAATGTTACAAAAACCTAGCCTAAGACTAAAATTGAACAAACAATAATAAATTAATTAATTGCTGCAGCGGTATTTCCGGACCGATATGACCCACACACCTTCAAAAAGAGCGTATTCCTATCTTAAAGGCCGGCAACGCGCTTGTGACTGCCCTGGTGTTGCGGGTGCTCATGGGCGATAATTGCTTACGTCAGGCAATCCGTCAGATCATTTACCAACCTTGTCATAAAAAAACAAATGCTGCCAGCATACTCAGCACCATGCTAAAGGGATTTTAGAATTACATTTTTATGTCTTTAAATTCTGATAATTTTTTTATAAGAATATTTGCTAAGTACTTAGATATTAAATATTGTAATTATCATCATATTTTTTTTCTAAATTCTGGAATTGAAGTATCGTGACAACCCTGAATGATAATGGCGGTGTGACCATCTCTAATTGTACTGAATTTAGTCTGGCCCTGGAGACCATACTGTCTATTTCAGAACTGAAACTTTTTGGCCCACTGAAATAGGTTAAATTTTAATGCAATGGGAGTTTTAAATGTAAATAAATATTCACTAGGCAGTGTAGGCAATCGGGCCGCAGGTGAAGAGATATGTACACGTAGTGCTTTATACACAATTGATTTACAAATATTTACACAAATTAACACACATTTAGATATACCTAGAGCGAATTAGGAGTACTAATAAGGAATTCGCTCCCTTCGTCTATATATAATTGTGTGTTAATTCTAATAAGGAAGGATCCTTATAAGATATATATTTACACATTTGCTACATACATATAACACTCCACAAAAACTACTAACATAAACTTTTTACAATTTTTTATAAAACAAAAGACGCGTGCTAAGCGCGGCATGCGTTGCGGCCAGTGCGCGCACCAACGAGGTTGGTACAATTTCCACCGTTTACAGGCAGCATGACACAAAACTAAAGTCACCGATATATCTCAAAGAGTTGCCAGCCTTTAGTGGGCTGGGCATATTGTTCCAAGAACCGATGATCGTTGGGGCAAAAAGATTCTTGATTGTTGACCACGTACCGGAAGACCTCTGGTGGACCAATGTTTTGGTGAAGATCGCAAGACTTCTTTGGATCCTTGCGGTAAAGAATCGGTTCTTTGTCAAAATTTGCTAAGCGGACGAAGTGTTCCAAATGGGCTTGACACGATTTTATTTTTAAGAGAATAAGAGTGTTTGTGTTAAGATAATTCTGAATATCTGGCCCGCTTAGCATTTTCTGCTGCTGTCGACTCCGGTCGATTTGTATAACATTTTCCCAATTATTGAATACTTGATGGTACAGGCACCGACAATACCTTACTGTCAAGACCACAAAAATATCTGATGGCATCTTATGTCAATGCCATAAGGTGCTGTCAGAATTGTTTGCGGCCTTGACATCATAAGATATTATTGTCGGTAACTGTCCCCGTGACTTAGTCTATCTTGGGGTCAATATAAAACGAAAATAATATAAGCAAACCTTAGCTTTAGCTTTGAAATTACGCGCTTTTAAAAAACAACTATGGTTTTATTGTCATTGTATGTACAGTCAGCAGCAGAAGTAGCTAAGCATTGAGGTGTTCAAAATGAGGTCAACACGTCTCTATTGTCAAGAGAATAAGAGCGCGTGTAGGTCATTTTGAACACTTCAAACGCTTAGCAACTTTTGCTGCTGACTGTACATACTTTTTGTTACTTACAGTCTTGTTTAGTTCGAATATGCGATAATTACCAGTGAAAAGTATCAATAGTTTTTTTTGCTTAGAAATTCAGTTGTCATTCAGCCATTTTGTTTACACTATTTCCGATTTCTATTGACCCTGAATATACGTAAGAAACACTTATAAGTATTTTTTTTATGACAAAGGTGGCAAACGAGCAGACGGATTGCCTGATGGTAAGCAATTACCACCGCCCATTGGCACCCGTAACACCAGGGGAGTTTATTTATTATTATTTTATTTATTTATTATGGCTGTGGTCTTCTGTAAGGAGGAGGTACTTCCCCAGTTGGGCTTCTCCAGACTCAAGCGTGTGGGTACGTCGCTGTGCCCTACCTCTCATTTTGGACAAGTTACACAATACCTTTATAAATTTATAGCCTCAGTATATCTGTATAATTTTATTAAAACCTATTCAGTACCTACCTAGTTCATGCTTTGAAAAAGTAACAAACATCCATACATACTCACAATCTTTCGCGTTTATAATATTAGTAGGCTATTCATCATCATATCAGCCGAAAGACGTCCCCTGTTGGACATAGGCCTCCCCCAAAGCGACCAACAATCACCGGTTTTGCGCTACCCGCATCTATTGGATTCCCGCGATTTTTACCAGGCCTTCGGACCTTGTGGACGAGGCGGGGATTCACGGGAATATCAACTTTATTCTCCAGACATAAGAGCGGCTCCATGCATTACGATCCTTCACGCCTAGGCGCTATTACTGTAGCATTCATAGTGGAGGGCCCTTTAGTTCGAGTGTCGAAGTAGAGGGTTAGTACCATCGCCTGATGTGCTCGCAGTGTGCCACCTTTAGGGCGATACTCGCTTGAACATGTGCAGGCAGCGACCTGCAAACGTTCAAGCGAGTATCGCCCTTAAGGTGGAACTACTTGAACGCAAGGCGGTGGTACCAGTTTTTTCGTCAGGCAAAATGGAGCCAATATTGGCTATGCCTTTACTTTATGGTCGAAAAAAAACTGTGGGAAGTTAGCTAAGCCGGCGGGATTCGGCTTGCATTGACTCGCCATAGGTACGGTCAAAGTCAAAGATATCAACTCAACCAAAGTCTCAAAATAGTAAGACGATAAGGTGCATGTATACAAATTATGGCACTTTGACCACATCTATAATTATATTTGTCCTTGACGTATGTATAGTCAGCATCAATAGTAGCGAATGAAACAGCGCACTAAAAGTATCTATCGTTTTTTAATTGCTTCATAAAAAGAGACAGATTTCTGCGTGCTTAATAATTGAAATGCGATAGAAACTTTAGAAAAAAATACCTACACACAATGGCAGATACTTTTGGCGTTGTTTCAGAATACGTTACTATTGATGCTAACTGTACGCATTTGCTTTATTGTTTTTTATCAATTACCGACCTCAGCCACTAAACATCCCTACAAAAAAAAAAACAAAAGAAGATCGCTAATACGGCATGTGTCGATCTTGCCTCTAAGGCGGTGTTCCCAAAATTTACCCGAAAAGCGACTTTAATCCTTGAGACATAAATTCGTCTTTGGAATGCATTTATGTACGCGAAAAAGCGCGAGTACCATTACTGATCGCGGCTTTCATGAGGGCCTTTTAGTTCGAGTATCGAGAGGATAGGCTCGGTACACACTACAAGATGTACTGTCAGGTCGGGGACTATCATTGTTGAGCCATTTAGAGTTCACTTTACATTGGGAATTTTGTATAGTAAGTATTAAACAAAAGAAGATAGCTTGAACCGTAAGTGGCTCAACAATTAAAGTCTGTGGCTGTACTAGCCATGTGTGATTAAAACTTGTAACTTAGAACAATTGGCATGAGGGCAGCGTTTGATAAGATACATAGATCGAGTTCCGGTTGAACCTCAAAAAGGCGAAGACGTTTTGAGAATATATGAATATGTATAAGTTAGTACTCCCTTCGTCTGTATTCCCGAAAATATATAATTTGGATCTTTTCATGGCAAGAGTGAATAGGCTGTTACTGAACCAGGGTACTACATCATCCGTAGTTCTAAAATGATATTCGAGTTTTTCTATTAAGCATCACAATGATCTGAAATTAAGTGTCGTAAATTTTTGAGAAAGAACACATGATTTTTTCTGGTAATTATATAGCCGACAAAGGTCAGGAAGTACTGAAAATACCAAGCATGTCTAAAGTACCTGGCACATAATTTCCTCTAATCAACTGTAGGTACCTCTGCTGACTGGGTAAAATCGCCATCAGATATATTGGAGCTGTGGTGGTCACAAATATCTGAGCAACGCCTCTATTATCAAGGCGATAAAGTGCATGTTTAGATATTTGTGACCTCAATATATCTGTTGGCGACTGTACAAATAACAAGAAAACATTGATATACCACTTACATACAAATCTGGTGCGCCCTTATCTTAAATTGTTTGGTCTAGCGCCAAATTTTGTGTCGTCTGCGACTTTAACCAATAGATCTTTATCAAATATGAAAAACGATATTCATTTTCGGAAGATGGTCACTGTCACTCTCATGAAGCCTGCATTGGAGTAACAGAGAAAGATGGTCGAAATATTATACTTCGATATTCGCGGTACTAGAGGCTCTAGTGTAAGTTTCTTTTGACGTAAAAAACGTCTCGGACGTATTAGTGATAAAGTTATTTATATGGGTAACTCTAACGCGACAGCGACGTATTGTTACGTTAAAACTTATACTCTGTACCCATGAGTTATGACTTTGAGGTTTTCGATAACGAGTATCGAGTTTACTATCTGTGCTTATACTATTTTAGTGCGAACGAGATGCATAGATAGTAAACTCGATACTCGTTATCGAAAACCTCAAAGTCACAACTCATGGTAAGGGTACAGGGCTCAGGCCTGATCGCAGGGACAATTCCTGGGTCCACATTTTAAATACACTTAAATTAAGATTGGATTGTAATACGTCATATGCCGTCCGTTTGATATTAGTGATTGTTTATTTTGCACACAGACGGAAGCGTTTATTCTACATTGCGTATTCATAGAACCATACATTATTCATTGCGATTCCTAAACGTTTGTCATTTTAGTATATATCCTGAATGGATATCATGGTTTGCGTTTTGTCGTATTTCGCGCTATCTGTTTTCGCACTCACCTAAATGTTATAAGAAACGATAAAAACCCGAGCTGGTAAAATAACTAAGGCGCTCGTTTAAGATAACAAATTTACAAGTTTTATTTATTAGGTGTTTTACTTTTAATCCCAGCCGAGGGATGTTATAATACTTACAATTTATAAGTTATATATAATATATGAACAGACATCGGATTCCGTGGGGCGAAACTTCTTGACAGCTAGGGACTTCCTATATCGATAAACTCATTTATCGATACTAGTTCTATATACTAGTGACCGCCCCCAATTGTGTGTGTTTTTCATAACTATTGTTCTGAAGACCAGTATGAAATTCATACATAGCGTCTAAAATAATCGGTAGGTTACACATAGATAAGGCTAATACTGATTGCATTATAAAATGGTTGATACCCATTAATAGATAATTGAGTTCTTATTTTATTATATAATACTCTTTTAATAAAAAAATATTTTATAAGCAAACCTTTGTGTGATCAGTGGTATTTAGAACTAGTAACGATAAATGAGTTTATCGACGTAGAAAGTCCCTAGCTGTCAAGAAGTTTCGCCCCACGGAATCCGATGTCTGTATATGAATAACACGGCTTTACTCAAGTATTGGGACCGAGTGCGACGACAGCGCCACGTGACAGGCGGCCATTATGGACAATATTGTCACCGCTGTCAAACAAGAAGTAAGTAAATATTGTGAAAAATATTAATGAAATCTTGTGTTATTTTACTATATTACACAATTTTGGACAATGGTAGTCAGTAACATTATTGCCAATAATATTAAAATTGAATAATAATATTCATTTTAGAGGTTAGGTAACTTACTTTTTTTTTCTTACGGCAAATATCCACTTATTTCTTTGGTCTCGTTTCCACCATGGTCTTGGAAATTGGTAAAATTTACAGTCGCTATTCTTCTTGGTGTTATTACAATTCACAACAACACATCTCACCAGGACCATATTTTTATCTCAAAAACGATTAGAAAATGTTTACTGCAATATGGATTTGACAGCTAAAGTCAGCGACATAAATGACAATTTTAGCAGTAGCGAGCGCTGTGATCGTTTAGGCTACCCCCTCCACCCGCTTTGCACTCTGCCAATATTTATTCACTCGCATGACATGTGTCAGAGAGCGTAGAACCATTTTTAAGCACTAAAGAAACACAATAACGAAAAATAGAGATATAAATGCGTTATAAGCAGTGACTATAATATGCGAGCAAAATTCATTAACCCTTTGAACGCCAAGAACCCCTTCATGGGGCCGCGTGATGTCGTGCCTCCCACGCCACCGACCCAAAAAGTGGCTATGGCGGACGCTGACAAACCAATTTTTCTGCTAACAGATAACGTGTATTTTCGTTTTTCACTAGTGTAGACTTTGGCGTACACGTCACATTTTGATACGAGCGGAAAAGCATTCAAAAGGTTAAAGTGCTAAGTTGTCACTTGTTGTCATAAGTCATTGCAATCAAATTTGTATGCGTTTTCAGCACAGACTACTAAGAAGATACTACGTGTTTAGTTCACTGGAATGTTTCATTTCTATGTACCTATATATGTATAGAGGATGCTGTTTTATTTTTTGTCTATGTCTATTTCTAGAAGAGGAACACAGAGCAAACAAAAATAATATGTATTACCTTGAGTAAAAAAAAAAAAAAAGAATAAAAAATATATATTGGAAAAATAAACTCGTATAGCTTTCACCGTGCAACAATCTTTACCCTCGGCTCCGTAGCTTTTAGTTGTAAAAACGTTCCGTTTCACGCCATTTGAGACGCTAGTCGTTTACTTAGCCACCTGCGTGTAGAGGAACGGGGCGATTGTTTTTAAATATTGGGGTTTAGGAAAGCGCATTCCATTTGGTTAAGTGTATGAAGGTTGTCTATGGTAGGTAATGATTTTGTTTCTGCACTACGGCTGGGATGTTAAGTGTCGTATTTGGAATATAGAGGAATATAAATGATGAGGTTCAACACAAAAAAAAAATATTCACATTTTTTTTTTAGATATATAAGAAGGTTTTTACTGGGAACTTATTATTGGTATCTTCATAGGAATTGTAGGACTTAGGATGTCGAAGTGGTCCCAACATGGATTGGTTGCCTTATAAACTCAACTTATATTAATAAAAATATAACTTTTTTAGTTTAGTTATATTTATTTTATTTTTATTAATATATGTTAAGTTTATTATATTGTTACCTATAATTATTATTTAAGAAATTAAGTACTAGGTGCGAAGAAGATATTAATAAACTCTAAATTTACTTATCATTAATTCCTAAGGAAGTATAAATATTATAGTGTTGTTATTTTTGTTATTGAAAATGTAATTGGTATAAGTCAGGAAAATATTTAACCAGCATTAAAAAAAAAGATTAGAAAATATATAGTTCGGCGACGGCGGGAAAACGCGGTTTAAAAAAAAGTTGTCCTGTCAATAAAGAAAATTAATAATAGAGAGTTATGAGTTGTTGACCTTTGAGTTGTGAGTTGCTGACCTTAGAGTTGTGAGTTGTTGACCTTAGAGTTGTGATTTGTTGACATTTAGAGTTGTGTCAAATATAATTATTGAAAGAGCATTGGACTTTTCGTTATGATAAGTATTTAAATACTACGAGTATGTTATTTAATAGCAAAGTACCTACAGCATAGAAATATTTTTGTTTGTTTCAGGCGTTTACTACACGATGGCCGTGGTGGGCCCAGCGCTGGGCTACGTAGTGGGTGGCCAGATGCTCAAGATTTACACGGATTTCGTCACTGTGGACTCCGAAGCGTAAGTTAAATGCTTATATGTATTATACATGGGGGCGAAACGCTGGGACCGTGGGGACCGAGTGCCCGAAGGATATTTTCTTTTAGGATTTTTCCTTCCCAAGCAGCCGCAAAAGACACAAAAGAAGAAGGAGGGGTCTGGTGGCGGCAAGGCCAAGAAGAAGAAGTGGTCCAAAGGAAAAGTCCGTGACAAGTTGAACCACCAAGTTCTGTTCGACACGGCCACCTATGACAAACTGTACAAGGAAGTGCCCCAGTACAAGCGATCACACCTGCTGTGGTCTAAGAAAGGTTAAAGTTCCGTGGCTCCCTCGCCAGGCGCGCTCTCGTCGAGCTTAGAGAAAAAGGTCTAATCAAGCAGGTAGTCCAACAGGCAGGTCCAGGCAGGTGATCTACACTCGTGCGACTAAGGGTGACAATCCAGTTGCGTAAATTATGGATATCACATACTTTTTGAGCGCTGTTTCTACGCTAACTTTACCGTACAAACTAGATCTTTAAAACACACTAGAAACCAGCAATAAAAAATACCATTCTAAACCTAAAATTATACTCGAAACAACCACTTAAATGCACACAATTATGTGTACCAATAATACGATTTATTGGTTCAGAAAATTAAACCCCGTAAAAATCTCGTTACCAAAGACAAAGTTTTATTTTTAATATCTCATCTGACGAGGGCACGCGCTGGCTTCATTCAGCCAAGCCGGTCTCGCTTTCATCCCATTGTGTTGCCAGCCAAATTAATTTGAGTTTTCAGCTCAGGTTTCCGAGTGATTCTCCGACTTTTGAACTGCAGTTTTGTGGTATCGTTTTAATATGAGGCGTAGGTTGATGCCGTATTAGTGTGAGGGTCTTTTGTGTAGAAGTTTTAACGATTTTTAACCCGGGGCTATAGGAAACGGGAGGAATAAGAGGATTCGCTATGCTGGATGGAAAGGGAATTTGTCTTTCTTATTTTTTTCTTCGTATTTATGATAGGTATTATTTCAAAGCAAATTTCCATAAACCTGATGCTGTGATAATGACGGTAAATTTTCGTTCTGATCCTTCCACCAAAGCTTTATTTCAGTTTCAAAAAATCTAATAACATTTCTTCCTATGCTGGACACACAGGCCTCCCCCATAGACGCTAACAGCGATCTGTGAGCATAAAGGGCTTAATGCCATGATCGCCATGCTTAACAAGCGTTTTGGCCATCGTAGTATGATCCACCGCCCCAAAAGGGGTAAACACTTTCTACCTTTCCGTCCGTTTTCGCAACGCGATTTGCAAGTTTTCACTCTTTCTTCACAACTAGTTGGGAATGAATCAGAACCAGCGCCATCATATTTCGCATCAATTGGCAGCCATGACGATTCTATTTCTGCTCCGTTTTCCCTTTGGGCATTTAAAACTAAAGTCTAGTCATCCTTACTTTAACGCAATACTCATCACTTGTTACTTAAAGAAACTCACGAAGTGTTGAAATGAACAAAATAACCACTAAATATAATTTCGAATGATATTTTTTATCAACAATCACAGTATCTACGAACTAATCACCTCAAAAACGTCAGACATTGCAAAGTTTAAATTGTCTATCTATCGCATTGTTGAGAATGACAACTTATCGAAAGTATCGATATGGATAAATATATTAATTAAAATACATTGAATGCAATCACAATAATATTTCTAGTCACTAGTCAACATCTTTGACGTCACGTTTGTTTACATGATAAGACAAGTTAGGATGAATAGACTTTACCTAACGTACCTGACCTTACCTGTTGTTTAATAATTGCATGGGCTCCCAGAATATAAGTTAAGAAAAAAGAGTGGGAACTCTTAAGTTACAATATGCGAAAACGGCCGGAAGGCGTTCTTACGGCTAGTTCAGGTGGTAAGGATAGTTCCAATACCAATAACATTATAATCCGTTCGCTCTGAAATTGATCTGAAAGATTTAGAAAAATCGTGTTTCATGAGAAGGTGTTACCTAGCCATATTGTTCTCTAGTCCATTTTTAATAATCAGCGATCGTCACGACAAAACAAAAAGAACAATTATGAATACAAAAAAAAACTGGAGTGTACGTTTCCCTTTTAACGTCTAAAGCGGGTTATATTATTCTATTCATTAGATGCCCTTTATTTTGACGAGAGCACTTGTGTTAGGAGTAGGTATAGGAAGGAATGTTCGTACAGACCGTTGAGTAAATAGCTTTATGATTTATTGTAAATGTTATGTACCCAATGGGACTTACGCGCATTAATCTAAAAAAATACCATTTTTAATTTTGTTACATTCATTTACATACGTTTCAGCCGTATGCAGTCCTTTGCTGGACATAGGCCTGTCACAAATATGACTTGTATCATCTTGGGGGTAGTTGCAATAGTCGCCACGCTTGGCAGGCGGGTTGGCGACTGCAGTAGTTGTAGATTGGGTTTCGACGGACGCTGCTGCCCGTCCGTAGGATTTTTCCCTTTGTCGCCTCTTTAACGACACCCGCGTAGTCAGCCGGCATCACACGGCAATAGATTTTGTTATTTTATGTAAATTTTATATTTTTTCTACATCGCATCACGGCACGGGCTCGTTCTAATATAATATTACAAAAAATGTTTCTAACACAAGCGAAAATTTCTAAAACAAATATGGAGATTTATGGGATATTTTTTTCCTACAGTAATGGAAAGGCCTTGTTATTCTAAATAACAATATTACATTCTTAAAAAATAACACATTCCATAAAAGTTTTTCCGGGAAGTGGAAATTATTTTAAAATGTTTTTTTTTTAAAGTTCATTTTTAAATGTTTGATTAAAAGAGAAAATACGTAATGCAGTTGATCTTTTACGGAACGGTTTTGTACACTATTACTGACTGCATTAATGGTAGGTAAAAGACAACTTATAGAGTGTATAGGTGAAAAACTAATTGAAGGATGTCTATGTAGTTTTGCAGAGAATTAGGCTGCGTTTCCACCAAAGATGTGCGTTGCGAGGGATGTGTTTGTCATTAACCAATAAAACGCTTCATTTACTTAGCTTAGCTTAGCTCTGGTGGAAACAGCTCAGAGGAGCAATGTTTTGTACATACAAAAGAAGGGAATGACGTGTGCCAGGAATGTGTTGCGAGGCTGCGTCTGGCTAATGGCCGATTTCTTAGACTGTGTACAACTTTACATACCTATGCATATTTGGTGCAGACGCTAGCGAATGCGTTTATGCCTATCTCCTGGTAGAGGTATGTCTTAAGTACCAGTCGTCTAATAATCACGGCCAGTAGTGCACGTCAAACATACCCGTCTGCATCCTGCATCTCTCAATGGCTGTGCAAACCACATATACTCAATGTTTGAGCTACGCTCAATGTGTGCGTTGAGTAATTGAGCGTCGAGTGCTTGAGTAATTTATGGTTAAAGGCGTAAGTTAAATTGCACTTACATATATAAAGATGAAGTATTATTACAATTTAATGGCACTTAAAAAAATTGCAGGGCGTTTTCAAAAAACGTTGTCCCAAAACTGATTCATTCAGATCTGGATGTGCTAGGGCTCATTTTTCTCAGAATCACGAGCTTTTTCGATCCTAATTATTAAAAAAAAGTGTCCCGAAATTCCCATTCCATTACGCCACCCTATTAGTATGAACTTTCTACTAATGGTCGCGTAATGGAAAATTAAAATTATTAAATTTTGGGACATTTTTATATTGATATTTTTTGAAAATGCCCTGCCACGTTGTTTTGGGAATGAGATTGTCCTCGTGGTCTCGAATGAATTCTGGCTAAAGTTGACATCAATAGTCGCGCGAGTTTTCCGACCTACCCACCCGCACTTGGTTGCTAATTTTTGGAGTACGCAAATCGTGACTTTTTAAACCTTGTCCAGAAACAAAAAAATAGTACATAACATCAGAGGCCGGGAAAATGAGAATTTCCGGCCAAGTGGGTAATAACCATACTTCCGAGACTATTATAAGGAACGTAAAGACAATATTTCATTGCATGTCTGAGAAAAGGTGTTTTAGAAACCTAAATGATAGAAATGAATAATCATGGGTATCGAAACTCATAGATAGATAGAAACTAGAATAGATATATAGAACAAAAATAATAGAAACTTAATAGAAACTTTAGTTTGCGATTATTTTCGGACTCGAAGTGTGAATTCGAGTCCACGACTCTTTAAAATTGTCCCCTTGGTCTGTGTATTAACTTGAACAGTCGCCATCAGATATATCGGAGCTGTGGAGGTGGTCACAAATATCGGAACAACGACTCTATTGTCAAGACGATAAAGTGCATGTTCCGATATTTGTGACACCTCCACAGCTCCGATATATCTGATGGCGACTGAACCACACTGACCGTATCGGTTTTATTAAATTCCTAATTGTTTAAGAAACCAACTTTAATGGTTATTTTTTTATTTTCAAGCTGATGGTTTTTGTCCCGATTGAAGTTAGATCAAGGTTCAGACTATAGTTATTGAGTGTGTGATTAGTTATTTACCTAACTTATTGTGTTTATCAGCATGACGCTTAAAAAAATTAAATACATTTCGTATAGATAATCCATACTAATATTATAAATGCGAAAGTGTGTCTATTTGTTGTTTATTGTTTGTCCGTCTTTCACGGCAAAACGGAGCGACGAATTCACGTGATTTTTTAAGTGGAGGTAGTTGAAGGGATGGGGAGTGACATAGGCTACTTTTTACGACCCGTCGGCACTCAGCCGGCCAGTGCGCGACGGGCCGGCGACGCGAGCGGCGAACCTAACGGACACTCAGCACCAGGCAGCGGAACTTTGGTGCCGATGACAGACGCATGACGTAGCGGCTGTACACAGAGTGTTTTTATCTAGATGATAGATAATCATTAATCACTAACAACTTATTGGCCTCTTTAGTTCACGGATATTTTATTGACACTTGAGACGGCCAGTACTTATAAAAACATAATCACTTAACTGTCTTTGTCATTGTCATCAGAAAATTATCGAAAACAATATTGTACATCGTTATATGATTTTTTGTTCGTGAATTTTAGAAATGTGAATTGATAAGGTACAACATTTATAATTAACTCATTATCAATATATCGCTTGACCGCAGTCGCCATGCAGCCGTTTTTGCAGACATTTCCTTTCTTAGTTGCTAAAAATAAAAAAAATGTTTTGCTCTTGCTGTCAGCAAAATATACCAGCTAAACGTGGCTAAACCTAGTAACATAGAAAAACATACATCGAATCACGCAAGTCAAAACTTTCCTTACTTTATTTGAGTCAGGTTGAATATCAAGTTTGACATTGCTATTAACTCGGCGAGCTAGTGACAACTGTTGCATCTGTCAAAGCGTGATAAAAGTTAATAGTTATGTTGTGTATAATTTATAAGAACATCCTATATCCCTATTATTTTGCGTCATAATGATGTCATCGGCACCAAAGTTCCGCTGCCTGCTCAGCACTCAGTGCTTGAAAATGGAAGCCTATGTTCTCCGAAACATGTCGTCTGACTAAATAAACGTGCGTAGAACCGTGTTAATCGTTAATTAAAGTAATATGTTTTTGTTTTCCAGCCTCGGCATAACTCCAGTGAGCTCCGTCTGGATTGGTGCCTGGTGGGTCGGCTTCCTGCTGTCGGCACTGCTCTGTCTCATCGTGGCCGTGCCTCTGCTTGCCTTTCCTTATGAATTACCTGGTAAGCTTCACCAACTGCTGAGTGAAGAAGGATAAACTATAGTCACCCCTGTCTTAGGATAATACCGTAAGATAGAGACAATGATCGAGGATCGGACAAACGCCCGTCATTTTGAAAACATCACCCTGTTCCGTGTTACGGAGACTTCATTATATTGTAAAATATTATTATATTAAACTATTTTTATAAGAATACATTCAGCGACAATAAAATTCTTAATGAATGCATCTGGAATGGATGTTGTTATGTGAAAAATTCACTGTCGTGATCCAAAAAGAATGACTTATTTGTTCGACCTTTTCACTTGTGCGATACTTGGATGATGCGATTGAATTCAGGTCGGATAAAATAACAATTAATGGATAAACAATATAAAATAGAATATATGTATTAGTATCACAAGGAAGTCTCCGTTGTGCGGAACAGGGTTATGTTTTCAAAATGACGGGCGTTTGTCCGAGCCTTTTGACAATGATAGCGTGAATGGAGAAATAAGACAATCCTTGGGAAAAGTATAGGTAATATTTTTGAAATCACTCGCACAACATGAGTGAAACCGTGTTTTTTATTTATAAAATTTTTGTATGACTTACGAAAGATCACACTGATCATACGAGTATTTCATACTCACTTAATGTTCTAGTTCTACCTTTGTTGTCTGTACATATTTGTGCCTATTATCTCGAATATTATTCTTAACTTCAAAGTTACGAGTATAACATTATTTTTTATTAGCCTATAAGAGTATCCCACTGCTGGGCAAAGGCCTCTCCTCTTTCTCTCCATTTGGTCCTATCCAATGCTCTCTCTCGCCACCCTTTAAAAAATGTGTCAAGGTCGTCCCGTCATCTTCGTTTTGGTCTTCCTCTACCCCGAGATGCCACGACTATAACATAATAATAAAATATTCCAGGTGCTGAGGAAATCCGAAACTCCAAAGTGTCAGAAGCTCACGACTCGGCCTCCAAGTCGGCAGCCTTCAGCTCCCTCCGCGAGCTGCCCCGGGCTGCCACGGCGCTGCTGAGGAACCCCACCTTCCTGTTCCTCAACCTGGCTGGTGCCAGCGAGGGCATGCTCATATCTGGCTTCGCGGCATTTCTGCCGAAGCTTATTGAGAACCAGTTTGCGGTGAGCGCGTCGGAGGCTGCTTTGTTGTTGGGTAAGATCAGTTTGTTGGAACTGCTGTTGGATTTCAAATGGCAAAACAATGTGCATGTCTTAAAAAGTGATGATTACCTATAATTGGATAAGGATATGAAAGATGTATTATCTGATGGTAATCCTTAATAAATAAATAAATGTTATATAACGAAAAAAATAGAAATATAAGTAAAACCGTAACATCTCTTATCAAAAGTTCTTCGGATTTCAAGTTTCTCGGATTTCAAGTTCATCAAATGCAAGACCAGAAACATAGAAAGGTAGGATTTGACCCCCCTGAATTGCTGCTGCAAAAATTATACTCTCGTTCTTAAATATGCTGGCATAGGTATAAATAGTTTAATGAGAGTTGAAGTCACTCACACAACAACTTTTTTCATACCGATAGCAAGTTCAAAGTGTTTTGAGTGAATACAGACACCTCTTCAAACATGACTGAAGTAACTGATAGTGGTTACATTTTAGTTTTTGGTGTTTTTATTTACATTCACTCATTCATTCCATTCAATCACTCTTTTTGCAATCAGTACTTCATATAGTTGTGTGCGTATTCCATTCGCTTCAACTCTCGTGAACCTACCTATAGATACCTTAACCAAATCCAGTCTATTGAAATACATGTCTATTGGATATAACAATCTTTTATCTAACAGCCTTATTGGCGTAGAGACCCTGTTGAGTGTCTATCACTTTTATGTGCTCCTGAGTTATGAATTTTGTATATATACCCTATAACAGTTCTCCTTCTCCTAATTGCGGAGTTACTTCGATTTGTCTAAGCCTGTCCCTTAATATTAGCCAAAAATCCGTCTAGGTGTCATCACAGTTCCTGCGGGTGGAGGAGGCACCTTCCTCGGAGGCTGGCTGGTGAAGCGCTGGAACCTCGCCTGCGCCGGCATCATCAAGCTGTGCGTGGCAGCCACACTCCTGGCTGCAGTCTTCACGTTCAGCTTTGTGCTAACGTGTGACGATTACCCGTTCGCTGGGGTCACTGTTGCGTACAATTCACCAAGCGTCCCTGGGTAAGTTCTGGGTGGCGTATGAACCGTTCATATTACTCTGTCCAGATTTCTGTAGAAGTGCTTGCATTATTATTAAGTAGCTTATGGTTATCCTTTAGCCAGCCCAGCTGTCTACCAGTAAACCAAAAATAACACCAAACTGTGTGATAATTTCAACAGATTCAAACGCCCGAATAATCACCCTTCTACTTAGGAGCCATTGGGTCTAAGACCATCTCATTTACGTTCATTTTCATATTCACTTGCGGCGACATAGTGACTATTTAATAGCTACAAAGATAAATAATCAGAAAATCAACGCGACGAATCTTAAACATATCTAACCAAGTTTCTTGAACTTTTATTAATAATTAGCTATCTATCAGCTATCGATGTCCACTGCTAGACATAAGCATTCACCAGAATCGGCCAGTAGAGCGGTCTCTAGCACACTGCAGCCACCAACTCCCTCGTACAGAGGGCATCCGTCCATCTAGCTTGTGGACATCTAACTGCGCTTTCCTATCAGTATTTCCTATCCGTCGGTAGAATTTCCCCCACAGACATCGCGTTTTTGAGCTATGTGGCCGGTCCGTGGCCTCTTCAACTACGAGCTATATCAATCACTTCGGTTCTTACACGGATATCCTTAAAAAAATATCCTCATTCCTAACTCCGAACATAGCTCTTTCCACCCTTAACTCCTTAACTAGCTGCAGTGTGCTGCAGATCGCCTGAACAGATAGCACGACTGGCATTTTATAGTCTATCGCGCTATCCGTCACTTTCACACTCACATTGTTGTGACACATGTGACAAATGATAAACATCCGACCATATTAAGCTAGCTGAAGCGACATATGGAGAACCAGGTATGGCAGGTTTTGGACCCGGGTATGTCCTTAAACTACGTCCAACAATGAGGCGTATGGCACAGCAAAGTACCATCAGGCTTGTACCTGGAGCAGCCCAACTGGGGAACTACTTAAATTCTTCCTTACAGACCACAACCATAACAGCACTGCTACCTTTCAGGTATGTAGTGTTGTGTTCCTGATGGTAAGGTTCCCACAGCTCCAAACCCGTTAAAGGCCGGCAACGCGCTTATGACTCCCCTGGGGTTGCGGTTGCCCATGGGCGACGGTAATTGCTTACCATCAGGCAATCTGTTCATTTGCCGTCTATGTCATAAAAACCAGTGGATCTGTTCATAGACGTTACTTGTATGAAACTTGTCTGACCAGCTCGGACCGCCTGGCCGCGGCCTGCAACGCCCACTGCGGGTGCTCCGGCTCGGCCTTCGCCCCCGTGTGCGGCGCGGACGGCGTCGTGTACTACTCGCCGTGCCACGCGGGCTGCGGCGCCGGCGTGCTGGCCGGCGCTGCGCAGTTGTACAGCGACTGTGCTTGTATTGCTAATGGAAGCTCTCTTTATACTGTACCAGGTAAGAACATGGTTTCCTGTATATTATTTATGGTTCAGATAAAAAAGCATTCCAAACGTCATGTTAATTTCATTCTAATCAGTTCATATTTGGACTTGAAAGTAATTGTATCTTTTATTTTTATGCTATTTAATTCCTGTAATTGTTTCATGTGTTTTCTTACAGAATAACGCATGTACATTAAGATGTTTTTGTTATACTGTTCTGAAAAAATTAGTCCCGCCTCTTGCCGGTCATAAAAGTCAAGAGGGTGAGAACCGGTGTAGTTTTATTTTTCTCTTCTACTTTTTGTTTACTTGACGTCTAAAACTTGTGGCCTACTTACTGAATAAACGTTAGAGTTTAAGTTCGTTTTGTCGTTAGGTCACGCTTTCTTTCTTTGTAGAGGAACGCAACTACGTACCGGTCTCCTGCCTCCGCCGTGACAGACAATATTCAAATGGTTTTTGCTAAGTAACTACACATACTATAATCGGTGTGAATAATTTTTTTTTTTATCAATCCTACATTATTCCTTTTGGAGTTTTTTTGTGTCGTATCATCGGATGTAGCCATGTTGATATTCGTTCATACATAACGAAATGATAACGAAAATAAATGTGTTGCAATTATAAATGGTATAAAATTTTAAACCATCTACTGCATACGAAGCTATTTAGATATGGGAGTTGTAATTTGCATAGTTAAATTTTTTTTCACACCATGCAGTAAAGGATTGAAAGTCACGTGACTTCAATAAATTATTTTCGTTTCTATTGCGTTTTCTATAGTTAAACGACAGGACTGGTCATTCCTCAGAACTGATCCGTAACAGACGGGCAAAGTCATTAGACTTCAATAAGGACAAGATTCTTCGGATTTCTCTCCAAAGATTCTTACTCATAACCAGTGATCGGTTATTTGGATTAGACACCGGGTGAACGATTTCACTCATAATGTTAGTATGGATATGCCCCGAGAATCCGGGCTTTATTTTGTTCGAAAAGGCAAAAAAAACCACAATCGGTTGATTTTGTTACACTTGAAAACATCTAAGTAGCTGATTGACACGCGTACGTTCTCGCCGTTCTTTTGTCCAAATCGAACAAATGAGCACAAGTGTTCACACTGACAGCTTATTAGCTGCCACCAAAGTGGCTCATTTAGTACCGTTTGTATAAAAGTTTGGCGAGTAAGTAAAAAATCCCTTACAGACAATTTAAATTGTTTTATCAATTTGTTCGGTATCGCGGGAAACTGTCGTATCTATATTAAATTTTCTACACGATATCCCGCGAGGGAGAATCCAAATAATCGATCACTGCTCGTAACAAATTGTTCGTCTTCCAGAGTCAAACGTGTCGGTCCCGTACGAGGCCATCAACAGCATCTGCAGCTCGTCCTGCCCGTACCTGTGGCTCTTCGTGTTCCTCTCCTTCTGCGTCATGCTGTTCACCTTCATAGCAACCATGCCTGCGCTCTCTGCCACCCTCAGGTTTTTACAATAGACTACGTAGACTAATTTCTTTGCCTTTTATCTTTTTTATTTTCACTTTACTGAACGTTGCTCGCGTTTTAAGATAACTGTTCTTATTTCAGATGCGTTCGCGAAGACCAGCGCTCATTTGCCCTCGGGATCCAGTGGATAAAGGTGCGACTTCTCGGCACCATTCCGGCACCATTACTCTTCGGGTTCCTGATCGACCTGTCTTGCTCGCTGTGGGCGCGGGCCTGCGACCGCTCTGGTGCTTGCCTGCTGTACGACAACTATAATATGAGCAGGTTGGTACCATCGCCTTGTTAACTGACCATTTGAACGTATATATTTCGCACTTTTTGTCGTGTCGATATGTTTGAACTCTACTCTACCCCATCGCCGTTTTAACTTTTACGGTTTTCACCCAATGTTACAAATAAACGGGATGTAACTGCACATATTAACTTTAAAAATTACCTTCGATGTTTCAAGAACGACATTTTCCTAGACCTCGGAAAAACTGGCTAAAGTTGACATCAACATCTTCTTGTAGTGTGGACATGACGTAGAACGTCTTCAAATGGTTAAGACCTAATTGTAAGATTTAATATATTTTTTTTAAATGTCAACCACTAGTATATAATATAAGCTCAGAGCATCTTCAATAAGTTCAGTATCGATTCAGTCAGTACCGAGTTAACCAGAACCGAGTTCTGTGTTTCAATCACTACATTCTGGCCGCGCGAGTTTTTCGAACTACCCGCACTTCCTTTTTTCTTTGTATCAAGCTTGTGATTCTGACAGTATATCGCACATAATAGTAGCACATAGAAGTAGGTATCTAATAAATTAGCGCATAAAAATTAGCTCCCTTCGTTTGTATTCCCGGAAAGATATATTAATTATGTCTCTACAAGGCCAGAGTGAATAGGCTGTTACTGAACCAGCGTGCTATACCATCGACCTCGTCGACACTTACCATCAGGTACAACTGAGGCCAAGCGCTGGTCAGTCTTGTTTAAAAATAATAATAATTGTTTCACCTCTCTAACAATGGTTCCATATTTACAGGTACATGCTAGCCCTAGCCCTCCTAGGCAAGCTCTGTTCTCTTCTCTTCTTCTTCCTAGCCTGGTGGTTCTACAGACCTCCGGGCGGCAAGACCGGCAATGCCGTGGTTCCGTCAGTGGACCTTGTGGTGACGGCGGAGAAGACCAACGGGGTTGCCAATGGGAATGGTGTGGCGAACGGGTATTGCAATGCCGCGTTAGAGTGTAGCGAGCATTTGTAAGTGTTGCCATTGGTTAGACTTTTTTACCTTTTGGTATTTTAACCTTTTGACCGCGACGCCTTTTTAAGCATGACATGGTACATCTTATTGAATGATGATCATGATGATGTCGTTAAATGTCTCCGCGCGCAATGTTACAAAGTTTTGTAAGACCCTACTAGGTCAATGTTTTTTAATATATTTTTAAGAAATGTACGTATTGTAAGTGGATGCAATTATAGATCTACGTATCTATTTAAGTACAATAATTGAGTTGGGCCAAAATACTCTAGTGTTCTATCCCCAAAAACTGTGTCGTGTGTTTATGTATGAACTGAAGTGCCGTTTTACATACGAATAGACAAGAAAGACAGGTTTTTTTATATTTGTTTCGTTCAAGTTACAAATATATGCGAAGCGCAATGGTTAAAATGTAGACATAAAAAGTATTTTGGTCCAGTTACTCAATTTAATCTGTTTGAGTTTCGATAGTTCTGTGTTTAAAACAGGGATGTTATTTTTTAAATAGGCATATCCGTTGCCAGCCATATATACCACTGGCGGTCAAAAGGTTAAAATTTTAACTGCTGTCACAATAATTATCCTGGCAGCCATCTTGTAATAATTTTACATATTTATACTGGTAACATTAATGACGGTGTTACTTCATGTAATTTTTTACAAGTCAAAAAATACTTGGGAAACTGATTTGACGTAACTGGAAGTATTTGTAGACTGATTTTGGATAATATAAATTTTAGTTAATAGAATTTCCTTGAAAGATAAGGAAATCGATAACTTTCTTGCACTGATAAACTAGACATTTTGTAAACTGTATAATTTTAACAAGATTTTAGAATTTACATCATAAAATCTCTCTTAATTATCAAGATTTTTCTAAATATTTTAAACTGAATGGGTTATTTGACTAGTTTATCTGAAGGCACTTGTTATATTAGGTACCTAATACATTAAGTTATTCAGTATTTTGTATGTTGATATCTTAATAGTAAACCAAGACTATCGTCTTTAACTTTATCGAAAGACGATGTAAGTTAGTCAATTTTATCGATACCTAAGTAGTACCTAACTATTTATTGTTAATGAATTTTGATTCAGCTGATACCAATATTAATTACTATAAATTCCAGTCGCGATTTTGTTATAAATACCTTATTTTAGATTAAGCTTGGGAAATGTATGGATACTACTTAGTTAGAGACTCAAACTCGTATAATTATATCGCACTAGGCGACATGTTCCGTACCATGAAATTATTACCAGATCTTACCCGGAACATGTCGCCTAGTGCGATATAATTACACGTGAGTTTATCCGTTTGTAACTAAATGTAGTAATATGGCTCACAACAGTTAAATATGTAGTCCTGGGTAGTTTAAAAATAACAGCAATAACACTGTCTTAGGTACAGTCAGCAGCAGAAGTTGCTAAGCGGTTGAGGTGTTCAAATTGAGGTCAACACA
Source organism: Grapholita molesta (assembly GCA_022674325.2). Taxonomy (NCBI): domain Eukaryota; kingdom Metazoa; phylum Arthropoda; class Insecta; order Lepidoptera; family Tortricidae; genus Grapholita; species Grapholita molesta. The sequence goes on from CP053125.2 coordinate 20,310,407, forward strand.
TCTCTATTGTCAAGAGAATAAGAGCGTGCGTAGGTCGTTTTGAAAACTTCAAACGCTTAGCTACTTTTGCTGCTGACTGTAGGTAGGTCGCAAAATCGTACAACGATAATTTTGACAGATGACATGAAAACTTTAGTTTAACATAATGTCTGAAATTGACAGTTTTATGAATTTTGTGTCATGACACAAAACCTATTAGGCATTTTATATCATGATATAAAATGCCTAATATTTTATATCATGATATGCCTAATAGAGGTCTGTGCCTAGTTGATTGAGCCAAATATCCACTCTGGTGTTTTTGTTGTTGTTTTTAACCAGGTGCCTATACGATTTTAAGTTAATATTGTCGTTCACGTTAAAACTGTTACTTAAAACGGGATAGTTACCATGTATGTTGTTGAAAGAGGGTAGATCGCTACTGACTGTGGTTGGACTACCGTTAAATCTCGCAGTAAGTCAATGTGGGTAAGACCGTCTATCTGGAAAGACCGTCTACCAACCAAATTTCCTACATTATCTCATAGGTATTACTTTGTTAATATTACATTTATTTACAGAAATTACAATCGTATTATGATAGGTATTTAGTGTCATATGACGGACTTCCCTTAAAAATATAGTATGCCGGTCTTACCCACATTGACCTTACTTCAGTTATTCCGTGAGCATGGTCCTTGCAACAGTGCCGAAATATCGGAAACTCATTCAAACATACATGGTAACTATCCCGTTTTAAGTAATAGTTGTAATGGGTACCTATTTTTTTTAAGTATTTTAAAGCATGTATATAAATCATTGCAAAGTTTTTAGCTAAGGCCTGTTGTAACTGTAAAGTATCTGTGATGTGTAGTTTTAATAATATTTATGTAACCGTTCGATATTTAGGGTTTTAAGGTTTTTTTATTTAATTATTTATGTGTGCTAGAATTTTTTATAAAATCTTAACTTTTGACATGGTGTTCAAGTGGATAGATAAACGACCTCGGTTGAATTTTGATTTTTTTTTAAACTACCACCAGTTTTACTAAAGTTATCTCTACCTGTTTTTTTTTACTTTCGCAGTTGACACTTTGACAATAATAAACATAGCCAAAATAGATCGAGTTAGTTTATCTGTTGTTCGTTTGTGTTTTATTAAAATTAACATGAAATAAGGGAACCTAAAATTTTGTCGCACTAAGCAGATTTTACACATTTTACGGAACCGATATTTCTCTTTAGTGCGGTGAAATAAATATTAAGTTAAGGTAAGGTAAAGTGGGGGGAAATTGAAAGTTTTTTACGAGGTGTAAGGTGAAAAGTTAATATATATAATGCCCATAATGGGTTCCCTTTATTTGGCATAATTTTTTTTGTCCGAATCTTAATACGCATACCAAGTTTCGCATTATTTATTTACGCCGAATGTTAATGTTGCCGAATTTTCATTAAGCAGAATTCTATATTAGCCGAATACTACTTTGTCCGAAAATATATTGCCATACTATTATTGAGGCCGAATGTCCGAAGTGGGTTAGGTTAGGTTAGAACTGTGACCACAACAGAAAACGAGGTGGGTTAGGTTAGGCTAGAACTGTAACCACAACAGAAAAACAATGTGGGTTAGGTTAGAACAACGACTACGATAAAAACGCACTCCTGGGAAAAAAAATCGTAATAACACCATTCGGTCTTTCCAAATTGTGCGTACCAACCATTCGGCTTATTTAAATTCTGCTTAATAGAATTCGGCGGAAAAGAATTATGCGAGATCAGTTTCTGCTTATATACAATTATGCCAACACTGTGTATGCGATTTTAAATTATTACAAAACAAATTATGCCTAAACAAGGGGAACCTGCCTATAATGCTTCGGTGTACGGAGGATAGGACACCCTCTAATAAGTGACCATGTGGCCACATTATTTTAGTGTGAGGTGCCAAGTTATTGAAGGGTGGCCAATAATTGAAACCACATTAGAAAATGTGTTCTATTTGTAGGTAAACAGTTCATTTTCAGTTTGAAAGAAAGAAAGAAAGAAAGAAAGAAAAATCTTTATTCATGACATAAAAAAAGAGGCAAATAATAGAAAAATAAAAGTTTGAGGTGGCCAGTTACAATTTAAGCCCACTTTACCTTTAATACTAGAAAGTACAATGTGTAACAGCACAATTTTAATATATTATGTTTAATCGGATTTTTTTAATAATTATTTGACCACATATTGGGCTTTTTTATTGAGAGTTGTATAGGTAGGTACTAAGATTTTTTTGTTTGTGTTTTTTACTCAGAATCACTCTCTCGATTCTGATAGGACAAAAGATGTCCTATGCTTTTTTCTTCCATTCCATTACCATTTTCATATATTTATGGCGGTAACGGAGAACGGACCTTTTTCTCCTAATAGGATCGAAGGTACCGGTGATTTTTTTTTATGACAAAGGCGGCAACACCAGAGGAGTCAATAGCGTTGCCAGCCTTTAAGATTGGAGTATGCTCTTTTCTTGAAGGTATGAGAGTCGTATCGGTCCGGATATAACATTCAATAATCTGAGTTCTAGGAGGAATAATGACTGGAGAACGCATCCGCGAGCGCCAGTATGGGGCAAAAATATTTTGGCTTTTGTGGCCCAAAATGACACAATTCACTATAGTTTTGCTTTACAGGACATTCTTTATAACAAAAATATTAGCCTATTCTGTATTAATTACCGCAACTTAGGTTGAAAATTCAAGAAAACTCCGATTATATTTGTTTGTTCCCCTCCAACTTTGACAGTTCTGAAGGGACCAGTTTGGAGGGGAACAAAAACATGTGAAACTGATAAGGACGGACGAAAATAGCACCATCTCTGCCATATCTATGGAAAGTTACATAAGACCATCCCTTTCCATCGAGGTATTATTATTAGCACGCTCCGTCTAGGTTAATGGTATGTCTATGTCTGAGTTGAAAACACAAAAAAAAAAAACAAAGAAAAAAAAAGTATACAACTTCAAATAAAATGGCCCTAACTATTAAGGTTTGTTGATATTTTTTTATTGTCGGGTGTTGTCAATAGTTGTTACGGGGATTGTACATTTTGGTTGAAGACTGATCGTTTTTTAGTCGCATGGTAGTTCTAGATTTGCTGATAAATGTATTAGGTTATTGGGAACCATAGATAAACTTATAAATACCTACTATTATAATGTAACCTAATCATTTAAAAAAATGTGAACAAGGTCAATGTGGGTAAGACCGCCTACCTGAAAAGACCGTCTACCAACCAATTTCCCACATTTAAAAAAAATATCTCATAGGTATTTAGTGTCATATGACGGACTTCCCTTAAAAATATAGTACCTATGCCGGTCTTACCCACATTGACCTCATACAAAACATGACTGCGATGTTACTCCGCGATTAGACATGCTGGCTCGTCTCTCGCCTCGCTATTCGTCGAAACGTTCGACGAGACTTTTCCTATACAAAAACGCGATGCGAGGCACGAGAGGAATAGCGAGACGTCCGTGTACACTTGAGTGCTCGCGTTTCGCCTCGCCATTCGCCTCGCTACTCGTGCGAATGTGTGGCGGTAGCAATAGGTCTCAAATATTTGGATACATTTATAATGAGACTTACATGTAAGTAGGTCATACAGATCAAGTAGGTTGGCGTCTTTCCTGTGGACATTGTGAAAATCAAGAGTTTGATATTATAAGGTACCTATTTTATTTAATTATTTATGTGTGCTACAAATTGTATAATAATATTAACTACACTCCGTTATATAACGCTAATTTTGGGGGCAATCTAAAATACTGATATTGCTTCACATAATTAGTGGATTCAAATTTATCTACAAAAGTTATTTGGAAAACTAAAATTCTTGTACTGAAAGCCCGAGAGATAACTTAATCATTCCTCTTTTTAATCAGAGGCGGTACCGTCAAAAACGATATTCGTAAATTTCGGGCATCTTTCTCTTTTACCCCAATTAAGACGTCATGGGAGTGACAGAGTCAATCGTCCGAAACTTATGAATATCGTTTTTGGCGGTAGCGCCTCAGATCAGAGAGCGACAATTATAAATATCGAATATCGTCAATTATTCTATAAAATATCAACATTAACCGCTCCCTCTTACGTAACCTACCCACAAAGGCATAATTTGTAAGCACAGTAGCCGTTAACTGTTGACCACAGAAAAGACGATTTTTGTTTTAATATATGTGTATGACTCAGTGGCGGCGCGTAATTGCAACTCTATTCTTGCCGGCTTGACTAACTTTCAGATAGATGCGCAGTTTTCCATAAAGAAAAGTAAAACATAACCTCAATATAGTGTTCACACCGACCACATTTGATACATTCCATGGTTTACAAAATACCATATCGGCTGTCTTATGCGTAATTAAGACGATTTCGAGATTGTACAATTTTTACACTGTAAATTATCAATTAATGAAATAAATTATTTCCAAAAATATATGTTGTTTTTAGTGTTGTACGTAACAGTTAGTTTTAAGGAAAAAGAACCTAATGAAGAGAAACTGCCATTTTATCCCGTCAGGTGTCGCATAATCGACTGTGCCTAACCTCAACGTATCATCTGTCAAATTCAATTAAAATTTTGTAAGTAAACAACTTGGGGTCTATCAGATTTGTAAAGGTATTTATTTTAAAAATGACCCCATGTAGTGCTGTAAACTGCGAGACTTGTAGAAGTTTTAATTATGCCAGTTTTAATGTGTTAAAAACTTGTACCGTACCCATGGCAATAGGGATGTTGACACATATTAAGTAAAATAATAAAATTAAGTGAAATTGGTTCACAATGACGAATATAATCAATTAAAATTGAATATACATACTTATTTGATTTACAGATATCAGCTTTACAAAATTTAAAATGTACATAATTTTTAATTTGCGAAATTCCATAAAACCGCGGTACCCATCAAATTCTCGCAGTTTACTGCAAAATAAATTGTATTGCAACTATATACAAAAACGCAATATCTCGCGGTCTAAATAGCAATTTAATTATTTCTCCATACTTTAGAGAGCGCGGTTAGGAATAAGTGACGTCATACGTTATCATCATTTTGTAAGGAGCGTTTTCGCGGGAAATACGAATGTCAGACTTTGATGCTCATTTCTGGCTTTTGTGTAGTTTTAAGGCCATTACTCCCATACATAGCTTGAGTTCTGTGACATCTGTCATTTCCATACAATTTCTAACCTCAAAACGTGAAATAGGTTTTTTTTTTATTTTACAGTTTGCCGATTTAACAAGGTGCATTTCGCCAATGATAATGAGTTGACTTTATTTACAGGAAGACTGATCGGTGAGTGTATTAGGTTATAAATTGTATTAAAATGACAGGTGTCACTGTAACCGTACTATTTGAAACGCACTATAAGTCGTTTTTTTTTTATGACATAGGCGGCAAACGAGCAGACGGATTGCCTGATGGTAAGCAATTACCATGGGCACCCGCAACACCAGGGGAGTCACAAGCGCGTTGCCGGCTTTTAAGGGCGGTTGGAGCTCTGGGAACCTTACTCATCATCAGGAACACAGCACTACATACCTGAAAGGTAGCAGTGCTATTATGGCTGTGGTCTTCTGTAAGGAGGAGGTACTTCCCCAGTTGGGCTGCTCCAGATTCAAGCATGATGGTCATCGCTGTGCCCTACCTCTCATAAAACCTGTCGTGTTTACATACTGTCCATTCTATGTAGTCTGTGATACTGTCATACGCCTTTTATGAGGTATGTCCGGCGTTATTACTAGGTCATAAGCTCCAGATATTATTAGGACCTAAATACTAGGAATCCGGGACAATCAGGGAACATAAAAAAAGATAGTTTTATAAAATATCAGATAATATATTCTAACATCATAAAAGTTTAACTTAACAAATGCATTCAAACATATACTTAAAATATTACTGTAGTGACACATCGAGATTAATACCAGAGATTGCACAATTAACCAATAATATTCGCGGAAATCCCTTACTAATAACAGCAATTGGAAAGAGACGTTGATATTACAAGTTATTATGCTATGTACCTCAGCTTATCAGTCACCCCAACTCTGATAACAGAGTGGCACATATTTATCCTCGTAAGGCCCAGTGTGCATTATAATATACACTCCCTTTCAATGGAGTTTAAATCTTTTTTAGGAAATAGGGTAAAATTTCTTTTGTTTCATTAGTGAATTTTCTTTTGCACGAAAGCAAAAGAAAATTCAACCCAATTCACTGCATAGTAAGGTTGGTTTTAACTATTAAATATTTTAGTATGGTGGGCGTTACGAGGTTATACAGGCTTTGTTATGTAATATACAGCCTTGGCCAAAAGTTTAGAGCACTCACTTTTTTTCTTCTAACTCTAAAAATTATTTCTTTCTAAATGCAATGAATTTTCATGTATTTCAAACTTTAATGTATATATGTCAACCAATTTGATTTCTAGGCCACTTCGAACCTTGTCACAGTGACGCTAATAAGAGATCTTCGGACGATTGTGTCTGTCACTCCACATGAAGCCTTAATTGGAGTAAAAGAGAAAAATGCTCGAAATACACGAACTCAGATGTTCGCGGACGTAGAAGGAGCGGTAGCTCCTTCTACGTCTTTTATATAGTTTCACTGTGACAAGGAATGAAGTGGCCTATAAATCAATTTGGTTGACTGTACACAACAAGAGAATATCAGTTAATAATACTTAAAAGTACGTATTAAACAACAAGACACAAAAATTCGGATCTACAACGAAGTGACTTTACAAATTTCTATGCAATCACCAGTCACCGCAACCAATACCTAATCAGTTTAAACTAATTGATAATATGTCATCAGAAAAGATGTACAGTCAACCAATTTGATTTATAGGCAACTTCATCCCTTGTCACAGTGAAAATCTATATGAAAGACGCAATAGATCTCTTATTAACGTCACTGTGACAAGGCTCGAAGTGGCCTAGAAATCAAATTGGTTGACTATACATACTACACTAAAATATAGCTTTCATATATAAAGCATAGGTGCTCAATATGGGTGCCAAGGCTGTATTTAAATTAGATCACATGATTTCATTGGATGCGTCAGACATTGCACATGCACCTGTGGGGTCAATCAACTTGGCCTCCCCCAAAACGACCCACAGTGACCGGTTTCCGATCTTTAGCATATAGTCGCTCCACTTTGTGAGGGGTCTGCCCACGCGCGTTTGATGCGGGGTAGCCACTTTTATACCCAAGGCCAACGGTTCTACGTGAAACGCCAAGGAGCCCAGCGATGTATGCAAAAGAACTCGGGGCCCATTTTTAAGTCGTACATTCGAAGTCAAAAAAAATTTGAGGACGAAAATATTTACGAAAAGTTTCTCACCTTTATTTTTGAACAAAAATTATAAACGGATAAACTCAGGTGTAATTATATCGCACTAGGTGACATGTTTCGGGTAAGCGGGAAGCCATTTTCAAACCGAGTCAGGACACACCGCTCGCGTTGCGGGTGTATCGCTCACTGCGATATAATTACACGTGAGTTTATCCGTTTGTAACTAAGTAGTAGTAACATGGCTCACAACAGTTATAGTTTCGTATTTATAGTTTCGATACCCACGATTATAAATTTCTTTCATGTTTCTAAAATACCATTTCTTCGTTTCTGGCAAAGTTTAAAATGTCACGATTCGAGTACTAGATGCTAAAAAATCGGCCCCATGGAGAGAATGTATGAAGAAGACTCATCATTCGGTATGTCAGTCCATACCAGTTGCGGCGCGTCTATACAAGCCGATTCCCGCCGGCTTGGCTAACTTTATTGCAATTCAGCGGTTTTCCTTGGGCTCAAGAAAAGGCTAAGACATATCAGCTCCGTCTTGCCTAAGAAAAAAATTGTCGCGCCGCCATTGTTCCATACATTATTTTGGTTTCTATTTCTACTATTAATTCGCTAGGCCTCGATGTTCCTCACAATTCCCAAAATATCTAAATTACTGACGTTGCAGCATAAGTTGCGGGCTATGCTTGTTTACCACCAAATTAATCTGTTTAATAAACTATATGATAGTTTTATTTATTTAGATAAAGAGCTCTCTTGACTATTGTCACGATCTTTTGAAGAATTTTCCATTTTTGACATGAGAGTAAGTACTCTGTCGTTTGTGGTAAGTATAGTATCACATTAGTGGTATACTAGCATATAACCCGCCTAATGGTAAGTGGTCTCTGTAGTTAGTAGATATCTGACATGTCACAACTGGTGATTTATCGCCAGATCCGAGTGTACCACGTGTTTCAAGCCGGCTGGTATCGAGTTCAATAAGGGAAATGCGGCACTAGAATAAAGCCTGAATGGACGATAGAAGCGTTCAGCGGAGCGGGCAGCGAGACGCCGAGCTCCCGCATGATGTGAGCAGCGTGCGGCCGCTCCAATACATTTACATATGTTTAACACGCACGCAGCTGAGCAAGGTCCGGAAAGACCGTCACATTACCAATATAACTAAAATACATCTAGTATCTATAGGTGAAAAACTTAGCTAAAGCACCAAGGCCCCTATTTCACCACACCGACAATTGTCACGATTCCCGACATATGTAAATTTCTGACGTTGCAGGTGTCCATTGGTTACATTTACCGCTTACTATCGGTTGGGACGTATGCTTGTTTGCCACCACAATTGTGACAATTGTCGGTGGTGACACAGGGGCCTGGTCTATGCTGTAGTAACGTGTGTACACGTATGTCGGCGTTCTATATTCAAATTTTGACGTAAGCTCCATATGAATTCTCTGCACAACTACATAGACATGGTCCTCAGTTAAGTTTTCACCTATACACGCACTCTTTCCTATCGCTTTTTATGCAAAAGAAACATGGACGTTAAAAGCATCTGATCGTGTCAGAGTTGATGCTTTTGAAATGTGGTAGTGTGGGACCAGATGGGCCATTTTATTTAAAGTTGTATTCTCAACTTTTTTTTTATTAACTTTTTTATAATAAGAAAAAATGTGTCCCAAGCTTTTTTATTCCATACATTCTATTTTTCATACATTTCATATGGCGGTAACGGAACGGAAGTAATAAAACATTATGGGACACATTTTTTCTCCTTTCAGGCTCGAAATAGCTCATGATTCTGAGTAGAAATCACACAAAAAAATCCAAATTAAAAAAAAATTGAGTATACAACTTCTTGTTTCTTTCGATTTAAATATATTAGACATTCGCTAGCACACGATTCTGCATGATAAAAAAAAATGAGAATACTTTAAATAAAATGGCCCAAATACGAGAGCAGTGCCCCAGGGTGTTCCGCGGATTTAAGCCTGGTCCCGCAATGTGATCGCTAAATCGATAAATGTACCGCGAATCTGGCACAGTTGGCAACTCTAGTCATAATCCTCAGCAATGAGGGATGGAGAAGAACACGCGTACCAACAACTGGGGCGTCCATTCAGACCTTACTCGTGCTCCAGATTTAGAAGAACTTGACGCCCTGGTTGTCTTCGAACTCGATCAGCTCGCACTTGCCCTTCGCCTCCAGGGTCTTCAGCGCCTTGACGAGGATCGTCATGTCTAGGCCGTGGAACTCTGTAATTTATTTTAAGTGTAATTAATAAAAAATAAGTTTAACAATAATTCTAGGCTGATTTTTTATTTAAAGTTTAAATTTAAAACTAAGAACAAATCAAATTATTTTTTATGAAATATTTTTGATTTGCTTTGATTTTTAAGTAGTAATACTACTATAGAAATTAAAAGTTGAAATAGATAACATATACATAAGAAAAAACGACGAGGACCTCCGGTGCTCGAGACGGGATTCGAACCCGCATCTCCAGCTATCGCGGCTGACGCCTTAACCAATTTGGCCACCCGTACACATAAAGTTTAAATTTATTTCACATTTAATTTGTTTTAATTATATTTCAGTCTTAAATCATTAGCGAGAACGCAACAACAGTACCGAAACGAACGAAATAGAAAGAGGTTAAAAAACAACGCCAAAATAAATAAAAAAAACCGTATGCGTTTCATCGATTGTAAAAAAAAATCGAATCGAAATTCATGAATTTCTAATGAACAGAAAAGTGCCTGATTTTTTATTTTTTTATTAATAAGAATCTACAATCAATCAAAAGACTATAATTAGTGGCTAATTATGAAATAATGATGAAAAATAGTGCCGCTGCCCTAACTTCCCTCATATATCCAGCACATGGGCTCTTTTGAGTCGCCGAACATAATCAGGCTTAAACAACAACGGATTGATCAGTGGATTTGCCTCTTCAAGAACAGTTGGTGCTTTCAAATATTCATGGATTGCACTATTGCAAATGAATCAGTGATGGGGAATAATGATGATGATGAAAAAAAAATACTACTAACCTTCATCAACAGTATTCTCTCCCTCCCGCAACTCAAACAGCGTACACACAGAATTATTCATTCCATTGCTGCTTGCCCAATTATACACCATATTACCCCACTCATCCAACGAGTGCCAGTATACCTCCCACACATTCTTGCTCTTGTCCAGGGGTGCGGCTTGCCCCATCTTCCCCATATACTCTAAGATCACCAGAACGGACTCCTGTGATAGTTTTCTGTTGATCGATTGGTTGTTGAATAATGGACTGTTTTGCGCTTCTCGGATGTCAATAGTCGATTGTTTGGTCGTTTTGAGGTAGTCTGCTATGAGATGCTGCCATGCTTCGAGTTGTTTAGTTCTGGTCTCCGAGTGAGGTTGAATCCTGGAAAATAGGTATTCGGATTGTATAACAGTTTAAAAAAAAAAATGTACAAGTACCCTCACGGGCTAGAAATATATATACTTATTGATATTATAGCAATTGCTGTGGGCCAAATGAAAAACGGTGTAAGTTTCATTCTAGTTGTACGTCACTTGTGACCTTTTTCACAAGGGTCACAGAATTGTATAGGGTGAAAAAGTGGACACATATTATTGCTCTCGATTTTGCTCTAAATTTTGTAATTACGTCAAGCTTTCATAGTTTAACAAAGAAAATTCCTTTTCAACATTGTTTTATAATAAACATTTTCATTTGCAATATGATGGGGCGAAAATAGTTAGATAAAATAAAAATAACAAATGTGTCATTATCGATGGCACTTACGTCGAATTGCGTTGCGTTTGTATTGTATCGTCTTGGACAATGGCATAAGCGCCATTTCATAGATAATGTCACATATTGTGTTTTTAATGTTTATTCAAGTGATTGTTTCTTCTCTTTCGTTCTATTAATTGTAATTGTATATTTTCTATTTAAGGCAAATAAAAGAAATCTTATTCTTATTCTTATTCTTATATATAAAGAAATAAACAAGAACAAAAAATGTTATAACAATCAGAAAACTGAAATGGGCAGGGCACACAGTCACAAACAACAATAATGTACTGGTTCACAGGCAACTACGAAAGAATGCAAGGCAGGCCACATAAGAGATGGGTAGACGAAATAAACGCTGTGGCAGGCACAGACACGGACAAACAACCAGAAGATGAATAATTATTACAATAAGTAAATAATAAATATAACAATAAGGAAACAATAGTGTTCCGGACATTTGGGACTTCCAAATCGGGAGGCGTATCGATCCAACTCACAATTGACCTTTTGACAATTTAATGAAATGTAAAGTACATTAAGCGGATGTTGCCCCTGTCCGTATGATGGGACGCGCACACAAACAGCATCCGCCATGGTGTAAGGACTATTGAGTTTTAATTGAATCTTAATGTACTATAAGTGTTAAGGCTATTGGGTGGAAAGGATGAAATACTGTGCTATTGGATAAAAACAACAGGAAAAATTATTATTATTATAACACTACTAAATAAATAATAAATTGAAATAGATGACATATACTTTAAAAAAAAGTGACGAGGTCCTATGGCCTCTGAGGTTCTATTTCAAAATTTCTTTTATATTCTCTATACAAATTCTTAACTTGTTTCAAATGTTTACTTTTCACATTTTACAACTAAAGTATGAATATTATTAGTGTTTATATTGTGGGAAGGAAAATGAAATCTCAGACCAAATCCCAACTGAACCAGCCAGGAGTAGAACCCGGTAAACAAAATAAATAAATCAATAGTAATTACTTTTTAAAACATAATCAAAAGATAATCCATCATTCTTCTGATACTTACACCCTTCTTCAAAAATTCTTCGTAAACCTTAATTACTTTTTTCTCCGTTTTCCTCCTTTTCCTTAAAATCTTTGGCATTTTAGGTTCTAAATCAGTAACAGATGCCGCGAACGGTATCATATTTTCACCAACTTGGATGAAATATTTGTAGTCTACGATTAACTGGGGTGTGAAGGCTATCATTACGGAGCAATCTTTAGCGATGGCGGAAATTAGGGCTTTGTGCAACGGTTCTATGGTATTGAGAAGTTTTTGCCTCTCCGCTTCACAATTAAGATTGGTCTCTGGATCAATTTGTTCTAGTATTGATGACACATATTCTAAGGACATGTATTTTAAGTTATTCGTCGGTATAGTCAGTTCTGCTGCAAGCCTTTGTATCTGCAGAATTTTGTATAATAACGATTCCGTGTTTAACTCCGAAGAAATGTCACAAGGTTTTGTTTCTGTTGTGAAACTGGTGTTATCGGAATCATTGTCTATCTTTGTATGCTTGTTTTCGTACAGTAAAGTTTCTATAATAAAGCCAAAGAATGCGTTTGTCGATTTAAAAATGTGCATTTTCTTGATAATTTCTTTAAATTGGTCCTTGTTCAGCATGTTGAAAATAATTTGGCCGTTTTTGAATATTTTGAAATTGTTTTGTGGGTTTTCGGACAGCTGAAATAACGCAGACTTCATCCTGTCCTTGTTGCCCGAGAAGAGATCAAGGGGACAGTACTTACTTATATCTGTTATCTCGTTTTTTTGTAGTTTTAAATGTTGTTTCAAACAAAAATAGCATTTTCCATATGTTTCAAAACATGGTGACATGAATCCTTCCTTTGGTTTTATCTCTATACAGTAGTTAACGCCTTTGGGGTTCAATATCGTTAAGTTCCTTGTTTTGATAGCATAGGAACTTATACGTGATTTTGACAACCTTTCTGTTGGGCGAAATGGTGTCAAAGCTTGGGTGAGAGCTGGTATTTCTTCTATAGGTATTTCAATTACTTCAAGTTGACATTCAGATGCATTAGATAGCAAAGGGTTCATGATCAGGTTTACAAAGTCTGTTGACTTACGAACCTCATCTAAATCTGCGGGCTTCTCATCTTCTTTGATAAGACGAAGCACATACGTCGAACAAGGGTCTTCTTCATGAATTCCAATAACTATATGAGCGTTTCCCTCATTGATATACCTCCAGGGTTTCCCCAGAATGGACATTTTTGAGAAGACGATTTGACTAGAGTTGCGAATACAAAGAAGTTAATTTACTTACGTAAAAAAAGGAGGAAAGTTGTACTGCCAAGGCCAAGATATCTCTGACATTGTTTTGTATAATTACACTTTTACGACTATTAGTTTACAAGTAAAGTTAAAGCTTAATTACATTTATTATTTAGCTAAAATAAAATTTTACAGTCACAGCCAGTTCAGCTGAAAATGACAGTTCGTATCGCGCTCGGCGCTATTTGAGGTTTAGCGTTAGAAAACATGCAGCATCATACTACAGGGCCTTTTACACTCATACCAACTTGATACTCGAATATAAATTATCAAAAACTTCGGAAAACCTTTTAATGAACAGTTTTTAAGGTTTTTTATTGGCATGAGCTTGACGTAGCGTAAAATTTTGATTTTGTTTACGGGAAAACATTTTTTTCGCTTCATGATTTCTCACCTTATTCCACAGTTTTTATCAAATTGTTAATTAAAAAATCTATTATTAACTTGTTTATAAATACATTACACCACATAACACCCATCCCATTAATTGAAGATTTGTATTCAGAAAAGCGTAAATCTCGCGCTTCGTGTGGAGTCGACTATGCCGTGGTCCGATACGCGCTTTGAACACTTTAAGCACGCTCACGGTCGGCCGATTCATTCTTTCTGAACTTAGAGAAGTCTTGTGATGTTATTGATGACGTCATTTGACACCGCTTACGGTGCTCATGACGTGGGCACTATGAACGCTTACGTCAAGTTGACACCTGTCCTTCTATTCCTTCAATTCATATAAGCGGAATGTCATTTTGATAGCTAGAATGTCAAAATGTGTGAATGTCGCTTACAACGCCAGTTTGCTGTAAAGTCCAGCTACCACTTTACAAAACGCAAGGCCTACTACCGAACAACGTCATGCTCTAAGGGCAAACTTATTTGTTATTCTACTTGACACTGGCGAAATCATCGATGGATTTATTGATGGAAGCCATTTTTTTTTAAAGAAGAAGAAGAAGAACGCCAGTTTGAAGACTTTGAGCGCGTTAACTGATTCGGACAAGCTGACAGCACTTTTAGCTCTGTGAGCAGTGTGAGCGTGATTCGGACCACGAGCGGTACCGCGAACATCGAAGTTCGTATATTTCGGGCATTTTCCTCTTTTACTCCAATCAACGTGTCATGAGCGTGACAGAGACAATCGTCCGAAATTTACGAATATCGTTGTTCGCGGTAGCGCCGCGCGGCTGTAAAAAGTAACAGTTGGCGTTGCCATGGCGGCACTTTCGTAAATTTTACGTCAACAAAACGATGAAATTGACTTGAATTCTCTCAAAAATATAAATGTTAATAATAATCAGCATGTACCATTAGGAAGATGAAAGCTTCGGACAAAAATTTACCTAAATGTTTGTTTGTATTGTTAGTACGATAATTAATTCACTGCTTATAATATATTTGTAACTTTTAGTAACTTAACAGTCTGTGACGACTGTTAAATGAATATCACAATGTTAATAAAATAACATGTCTAAAAAGCATGTCAGCCGCTGTGACAAAGGTATAGTATCTACTTATTATTGCAATACTTATTGCAACCATGACAAATATTTATTTGATAAGAGAATTACGATCCTATGTTCTTATTACATTTTTTTGTTATTATAGATTACAACCGTTCTGTGTGCCCCTCGAAACTTAGTAAGCGTGAACTGGAGGACCTGTATTATTCATTATTAGAGAATAATTTGGAGTTGAAGCGATCAGTCAACGCACAGGCTGAGCAAAACCGAATCTTGTCAACAAAAGTTCAGAGAATGACGGCTCAAAGCAAGATCTACACGGGCAAGGAGTGTTGCGCCGCGGCAAAGGCTGTTATTCATGAACAGAGAGCTGGGTAAGATTAGATTAAAAAAAAAAACTTTTTTTCAGGTAGTTACCCATAAAATGACAATTACGCGGCCGCTCCTACTTCATTTGTTTAATATGCAAGCCGCAAAAATGCGAATCGATGCTGAGGCCCTACCGCGAAAATCGATAATCGGAATTTCGTTATCTGTCGCTCTATCGCACAAATATGCAAGAGGAAAATATGCCTTCCTCCTTATTCGTAAACCTTCGAATTTCGATATGCGCTGTAGGCCTTTTGAGACTGATACGGTCTTATGGCCCCTAGAAGGAATCGTGTACGTCAGTAAAGAATTAATATTTTGCAGTCCAAAATATAAACAGTTCACTATAGTTTGGCTTTAGGTACAAGACACGCAAACAAAACAAAACAATAACATAAGCTAACACAAAATATAAGCTTATTCTGTATTCATTACCGCAATTTCGGTTCAAAACACAAGGAAACTCAAATTAGATTTGTTTATATCCCTTCAACTTTGGCATTTCTGAAAGGTTCAGGTTCAGTTTGGAGGGGAACAAAAATATGTGAGACTATGACAAGGACAATGAAAATAGCATCATCTCTGCTATATCTATTACATAAAACCATCCCTTTCGATCCTGGTATTATTACGCTTCATCTAGTTACATGGTATGTCTATCTGTGGCCCGTTCTGGATATCAGAATATATATATTCCTTACAGGATAGCAGATTTGACAAAAGCCAATGAGGCGTTAGCGGACAGGATTCACAAGCTCAACACCCAGCTTTGCACGGCTAAACAGTTTCTGAAGCAGAACCCGAGCGCCCGAGGGTGCTACAAATGTTTCGCTAGCGCTAATAATTCTATCAAGTAAGTCAGTGGTGGCTCGTCAACAAAGTTGGAGAGTGTGCACAGGAATTGCACATTTTAATTCCGCCATCTCCGTTCACCCACCGGATGTCCAGGCGAGGGAAGCGGTTTCACACTTACGTTGTGAATATTCTATTTGTACAAAGCGATCCGATTTTTATCTTCTTAATGCGGACTGCTAAGGGATTTCACACTTACGTTGTGAATATTCCATTCGCACGAAGCGATTCGCTTCTACCTTCCTAATGCGGACTGCTAAGGAATGGAATTCGCTCCCTTCGTCTGTATTCCCGGAAAGATATATAGTTTTTCAAGGCAAGAGTTGCCGATTACTATGTATAATCGCAAGGGAAACGTCGCCGATCGCCGCCAGTGTGCCTATGCTTTTAGAAGCTCGACGGAACCCTGCACGTCCCACCGACACTAGGGTAGAATTATATAATAGTTTCGATCATATTAATTTGTTTATAAAAATATATTAGAGCATTCTCAGTGTTTTAAATAGAAAACTCCCGTGAGACTCAGACATACTAAAATATATATAAAAGACGGGTCACTCACGTATTTTCGCTCGACGAATGTTTCGGTCCGATTCGTGAGTCATATCCATGAGATCCGTGCCGCACCGTCGAGCCAAGCACCGAGCGTTATTCGACCTTAAAATACGTGAGTGACCCGTTTTTTATATATATTTTAGTACCTATATTCTCAGTGTTTTCAATAAAATTGGATTTTCTGTCGGTTCTATTGCAGAATTATGTCATCAACCTCTTTGCAAAACAAATCATCCGCTGCCAACCTGAAATCTGTTCCATCGGCCGCACAGATCGAACAGTGAGTGCTAATATAATTAAAACTGTTGTGAGTCATGCTACTACTACTCAGTTACAACGGAACACCACTTCGACAACGGTCGGGCCTAGCTGAGTTTCTTGCTGGAGTCTTCTCAGCGGGCTTAGGTTAGCGAACCAGCGACGAGCTTTCCTTAGGCTACCTTCCCCCCACACAGTCCGATCGCTCTAATGTGCCGGAATGGCCATAAAGCCTAAGTGAGGTCGCATTAGGCGACATGTTTCGGGTAAGCTCTGGTACCCATTTTCAAGTCGAGTCAGGGCACACCGCTCGGGTTGAGGGTTGCACGGAGTTGAACTCGTAACCGAAACATGTCGCCGTAAGTTACGTAAGTACCAGTGGCGGCGGGACATTTTTTTTCTTAGGCAAGACGGAGCCGATATGTCTCCTTTTCTTCTTGAGCCCAAGGAAAACCGTTGAACTGCAGTAAAGTTAGTCAAGCCGACGGGAATCGGCTTGTATAAACGCGCCGCCACTGGTAAGTACACGTAAGATTTGTTGTAACTGAGTAGTAACTAGTAAGTGCTAATATTACAATGACAATTTTAAACCGCCTGCGCTTCGAACACCGTAGCTCCTGGGGCTCCGTAAAAGGCTGCAGTAATTCGGGATTTTTTGGGTATAAGCCTCTTCCCTCCCACCAGCACAGGAACTGCGTTCTCCGAAGACATAAACCTACAATCCCTACATATTATACCTACTGAACCTTGTCGTTTATCCCATTGGTTAACTACGAGTACCATATTGTATCGTGATTTTTTTTTAAATAAAAAATAAGATTAAATACTTCCACTGTCAGCCATGTAGGGCAGTACTCATTGTGGTAGTCCACATGGAAAGGTACCTTATGGGTGAAGACACATATATCAGCATCGAATCGCATTTTGTAGTACAAAAACGCAATATTATATGGAGATGCGTCCGCATCAATTCACCCTTCCGCATCGATTCAGCTTCAGCATTAAATGCGTATAAGTGTAGCTATCCATTTAACATACTTAAGAATGCTTATTCATGATAAAGCATGAGGACGGCTGCTTAAGACGTGAAAGTAGATGCTTGCGAATGAGAATACTTGATTACGTGTGAGACATAACGCTTGCGATTGATAAAGGCTGCTTAAGCGTGAGCCGGGAAGCTTGCGAATAAGAAAGCATGCTTAAGCATGGTATTCACAGAGTGCGGGCGGATGACCGCGTCATTATCTTATCACAACGTGTCCATCTAGCGAAGTGCACTAGTTTGTTTACATTGCAATAATTACTTACTTGCGAAAATGGACGAGGAGAAATTGATTATGCTAGTGCAAAAATATCCTTGCCTTTATGACATGGCTTCACCAATATATAGTGATCACCAGAGGAAGGAAAATGCATGGGAAGAAATAGCGAAAATAATGTCATCTAACCGTAAGTATTTGCAAAATACGCAATTTTGATATTCATAGGTGCTTATTTAACCAGTGTCCTTGCAAAGGACTAATTTTAGGACGACAACAATTTTCATATTTTAGCACATTCAAACGATCTGCGAAATACAGCTACAGGAATTAATATTGTATTACGTTTCTACCCACATTTCTCGTTTTTAATTTCTTTGGCTTAATTAAAGTATTGTGCGTATTACATACGTACATGATAAAATAAATTAATTATAATACTACTTAAATAAAACACAGTCAATATGGTTTTAATTTAATGATTTGTTTTATTTTAAGTAACTAGGTACTTCATCGTACTAAATGTTGATTAAAAATGTACTTATGTTATGTCATGCTTACACAACAATTGAGAAGGACATTTCTTTAAATCTGCCACTAGTGTTACAAAACTTCCATTAATAACTCTAGTTTTCCATAGTGGATTAATCCATGTGCTTCGTTTTTTGCTTTTTTTCCTTTTCATTGCTTCTATAATACACGCTATCACAATAACGTTTATAGTTGACCTATCCATAACGGTTTTCAATTTCAACTGCGGCATAACGTATGAGATTCAATTCAATAGCATGCGATCGCATGCTTTAGCGGACGAAAGCATGCTAAATGATACTTCAGCTTTAAAAACGTGCGTTAGCTCCCTTTAGCACCTGAACACATGTAACAGCATACTTTAACTTCCGATGCGTATAGTGTGTCCAAATTCATCCAGCTAAATGCGATTCGATGCTGATATATGTGTCTTCACCCTATGGCGCTTGGCACTTACGTTGCAAAGTATCACATTAGTATTGAAGCGTCAGTCATTACCAATAGCGTAAGCGCTAAGCGCCATAAGGTACATTTCCATGTGGACTACCACATATGACTCAATTTATTCATAGATAACTTTCAATTGTTATTTGATTTACAACAGTAAGACTCCGCAATTATAGTGAAATCCAATAGTGCAACTAGTGTAATTATAAATAAGTATCAATCCGAATATTCTTTAGTATCTATTTTTCTTTAACCTATTAATACATTTTTCCCCTCACTAGCTCGTAAAGCGCTTGTTTATCCTTTAATACGTGAGGGTAAAAACGCATTTTATCCACTAGTGGTTAAAGCCGGTAGCGCGGCGGCGGTAACTCGCACACGTACCGAGTTGAAAATCGAATTAGAACATTCGAAAATCGTACTGGCCACCACAAGCTAACCAAGCTAAAGGCACCTTTTGTAAAAATGTTGAATGTATCTAAACGCAAAGAAAAAGTCAATGCGATTTCAAAACGTTTTTTGCATGTTTCACTTTCCTCGCTGTAGTGAGGGGAAAAATTTTGTGTTACACACGGGTGCAATTGTAATTTAATTCTCGTGTATTGAAACACTCGCTACGCTCAGGATTCTATTTTAAAACCACTCGCTTTGCTCGTGGTTAAACTTTAGAATCCATTCGCTTGCTCGAGTTTCAATCCCACACTCGCAGTTAAAATACAATTTTGCACCCTTGTATAACAAATAACTATTGTCTTTTAATTTTAGACGGCAGCCTTTAACGAGAACAGCTGAAACGAACACTATAGAAAATGATGTTGACCACGTTGAAAATGAAAAGTAAGTAAAAAAGACAAGGGCTGTATCCACTCCATGGACTTTCGTTTGACGGCTATAGGGCATATTATCCTCCTAAGGCCTGCCATACAAGTAAAATGCTACTCGAATTCGTTCTTTATAGTGTAGGAAAAAAAGTATAATTTCTTTTGTGGCAAAATCGAAGGTGACAAATGAAATTCCTGTTCCAATTTCATAAAATTTAAATTTCTTTAAAGTAATTAGTACTACAGGTAGGCCCGTGGGCTTTACGATGTTAAAATATATTTAACAGTTTATACGATATGGTTATTCGTTAGTAACTGGCCACAATAAACTAAATATGAACTCTGTTTATAGGCGATTAGAATTCATTTTAGTGTGATTTGGCCAGGTATTAAAGTCCCATTAGAAAATGTGTTCTATTTGTAGGTGAACAGAATTCATTTTCAGTATAAGTTGGCCAGTTATTCAAAAGTGCCCAGTTACTGACAATTTACCTTACTTGGTTTGGGTTGTAACTAGTAGAACTACAACTGGTCACCTTAACTGAAAATGAATTTTACGAAAAAAAGCACATTTCATTACATTTCTTATGGGGTCTCAATTACTGGCCACAGTTCAATAAGCCACCTTATACTAAAATAGCCATAATAGCACTGCCACCTTTCAGGTATGTAGTTTTATGTTCCTGATGGTGAGTAAGGTTCCCAGTGCTCCCGTCCCCCTTAAACGCGCTTGTGACCCCCTGGTGTGTCCATGGGCGACGGTAATTGCTTACCATCATGAAATTCGACTGCTTGTTTGCCAGCATTCTCAAAAAAAAAAGGCTTATAGAGTAAATTGCCAGTAACTGGCCATTACAGTTACTGGCTACATTATACTGAAATTTAATTCTGTTTACCTACAAATAGAACACATTTTCTAATGGGGTTTCAGTTACTGGCCACCCTTCAATAACTGGCCACCACACACTAAAATGAATTCTAACCGCCTATATACTGAGTTCATTTTAAATACAACGTGGCCAGTTACAAGGGAATTACCGTATTTTTTTTCTATTTTTTTTTCAGGAAAGACGTATCGGAATGCAACGAAAATAGGTGCAAATCAATAGTGGAGCAGTTCAAACTTAAAATAGAGGATTTGGAACAGGTATTTTTTATTGATACAATTTTTATTTTATAAAGTGCCTATCGAAAATATATCAATATGACTTTTTTGTATTCCGAACATATTAGTATTCCGTGTATTTGCCTAATGCGTATTTGTTTTTTTTTTATCAGGAAGTAGTCAAAACACACGATGAGTATTCCAGTCGCATGACGCAATTAGAAAACCAGGTGTGATTTTTTTTTATTGTTTATAAAATGCAAAAAATTGTCGATGTAATAATTAACGATTAACACGGTTCTACTCACGTTTATTTAGCCAATCGAGCGACAATTTCCAAGCACTAAGTGTGCCGAGTGTCCGTTCGAATGAATTGTCGATGTGATTTTTTTTTTCTAACTAACATATGCACTCTTGATATGTACGACGCAGATTTTCTAATTTAAAAATACATATACTTAATGGCAAAATTCCAGGTATCCGCGCTACAATCAGCCGCCGTGCGCTCGCCCAGCGAGCAAAATTTGCGCGCGAATTCGGAGGAGCTCGCACGCGAACTGCGTGAAGTCGGCGCCTATAAGGGTAAGCCTAACTTATAAACGCTATGTCAAACGCAAAATCTACAGCTCTGTACCCTTACCATGAGTTGTGACATTGAGGTTTTCGATAACGAGTATCGAGTTTACTATCTGTGCATCTAGCTTGAACTATTTTAGTGCGAACGAGATAGTAAACTCGATACTCGTTATCGAAAACCTTAAAATCACAACTCATAGTAAGGGTACTGAAGCGGTACCGCGAAAATTGACATTCGCAAACGATGATCCTCTCTGTTACGCTCATGACGCTTATTGAAGTATAAGAGAAAGATGCTCGTAATTTTCGAACTTCGGCAGCCGTCTGACGCTACGTCACGGTCTTTTTTGCTCTCTGGTCGTCTCTGTGACTTTGATGTCGTGATTCTACACTAAAAATATTTAAATAAAATAAAATTATAAATAATTGATTTTCGCATCATTTGAAAGAAAATACTTATCGCAAGAAGTGGAATGTTTATAGTCAATACCGTCCCAGGTGATATGATCTTCATAAGAAAATGGAATACAAATTATATTCCTTTTTATAGAATTGTACGAGAGGTACAGCGAGCAGCAGAAGCTAAGCGGGCCAGATGTGCAGAATGATTTTGACACGCCCTTATTCTCTTAACAATAAAGTCGTGTCAAGCCCGTTTTGAATACCTCTCCCGCGTAGCAACTTTTGCTACTAACTGTACACCATTACAGTAGCGGCGCGTTTATACAAGCCGATTCCTGCCGGCATGAGTAACTTTACTGCAGTACAACGGTTTTCCTTGGGCTCAAGAAAAAAAGGCTAAGACATATCGGCTCCGTCTTGCCTAAGAAAAAAATTGTCGCTACGCCACTGCACCATTATCAAATTTCTAGTCAATTTCCACTAATACAAAGAGTATTTTTTTCTAATCTTTTAACATGATTGGAGCCTGTGTTTATCTTGTTACTCTTGCATACCAGTTCTCGCTTTTATGCCGCTCGTACTTTCATTCTGCGTGCTTATTTCGTTCTTTCATACCTCATCTTTTGCTCTTTTGTGGGTAGGATGCCAAATCAAATCACTTCTAACATAAAAACAAATCTGTATTAATTTTAATCAATATTAATACCTCCAGCGGAACTGGAAACTCAGCTGTCTATTGAGAAACGGAGAGTGGCCGAGTTGGAAATGAGACTGAAAGCGGCCAAGTTGTCCCAACAAGTCGCCAAGACTGTAGAAAGTCATCTCAGCTCCGCTTACCAACTGGTATGTACTGTAAATATACATTTTATTACCTCATAACACAACTGAACACGTTCGCTGCGGTATCGGGCCCATCGACCCCTCAGCAAGTATGGTTAACTGAGATGTTAACTACCGCCGCAGCGAAGTTGTTAAACTATGTATATGTCCCATCTGTACCCTTACCATGAGTTGTAACATTGACAGTTTTTTTTTTTAACGTAAGAAGAAATAGAAAATTTGACTCGCAGTGGGACTCGAACCCACAACCACTGGATCACTAGCCCAGTGCACTACCAATTGTGCTATACGAGTGACGCTAGGACTAGTCAAATTTTTCTATTTTATCCTTTCTGGTATATATCACTACGGGTCATTGACGTTTTCGATAACGATTGTCGAGTTTACTATCTGGTACATCTCGTTCGCACTAAAATAGTACAAGCGACATGCACAGATAGTAAACTCGATACTCGTTATCGAAAACGTCAGTGTCACAACTCATGGTAAGGGTACTGACAGTTTTTGACTGTTAACCGGCCGTTAAGTTAAAAAGTCTTCGCACTTTGTGTGACGTCATTCGCTACGAGCTACGCGCTACGCTCGTAGCGTTTACCTGCTACGCAAAGGAAAGTGACTACGAATACAGACTGGTAACAGACAAAATAAAATGGCACGGGTTCTGCGCCATTGATGTTTGACATTCAAAATGGCCGCGTAATGGCCGCCATATTTTTACTATCTACATAGACATTAATTGATTTCTTTTCCTTTTTAAACTGTCGGAGGTTCTCAAGTCGACATTTATAGTTTTTTTTTTCAATATGGCTTCCATTAATATAATATCTGTTACAATACAATTAACTAGAGTAAGACTCAGATATATTATTTAAATGTATTAAAACGGGTCATGGGGTCACTTAACGTGAGCTACGCATTTTGAGATATAAAATAATTCAAATTTTTTTTTTATATTAAGCAGAAACGTCTGCTAGCATATCAAAGATATTTAAGTCGAAAGGAAAATAGAAAAATTTGACTCGCAGCGGGACTCGAACCCACAACCACTGGATCACTAGCCCAGTGCACTACCAGTTGTGCTATACGAGCGCCGCTTAGACGTGTCAAATTTTTCTATCTTATCCTTCTTGGTATATACGTCATTACAGGTGACGTGTAGCGACATCTACCGAAGAGTATTGACCCTTTTTACGGCATCGATGTCTCAAATTTAGATTGAGAATTCATCGATAACAATGTGCTACCCCTTTCTAAAATTATTGGGCTAGTGATCCAGTGGTTGTGGGTTCGAGTCCCGCTGCGAGTCAAATTTTTCTATTTTCCTTTCGACTTAAATAAAATAATTCAAATTATTTATTTACATAGCTACTTACTAGTAAAATGTTATGTCGCGGTGTTATTTTTGTAATTAAAATATTTTAAAACCTATACATTAAGTAGAAATATTGTTTACAAAATATCAATATTAAAACGGCTCGACCAACTAAGCGAGCCGTTCAGAATTCGCTCCCTTCGTCTGTATTCCCGGAAAGATATAATTTGGGTCTCTTCAAGGCGAGAGTGAATAGGCTGTTACTGAACCAGCGTGCTACACCTTCGACCTCGTCGACACTTACCATCAGGTGCGACTGAGGTCAAACGCTGGTCAGTCTTGTGTAAAAAAAAAGCTTTTTTTGACCTGACTTAGACTCCATAAACCGTTCGGAATGTTAGAGCGAATGGACTGTGTGGGGGGAAGGCAGCCTGGGGAAAATCCAGGACCCTTCTCCACTAGACTTAGATACTGTGTCAAACTGGCACACTTGAACAGGCTTCGTGAGCCTTGGGTTACCTTCTATTATTTGACAGGAAGAGAGGCAGCTGCGACAGACGAGTGCCGAGCGATGCATCGCCTGTTCTAACATGATATTGGGTGATACTTCATCAAGGGTAAGTAGCATAAACATTTTCAACATTTTATTTAATTCAGTTTCTACAAATGTCAATGAAAATACATAATTACGATTCAACCCCGACAGTCTCCTACAAGGCATAAAATAAAGCATGTCACAACAAAATAGACACTAAGATTTGAATATAAACCAATAATCCTGAACTTGACATTGTAGATTCAATGGTTTGTCATTTCGTTTTTTTAATATCTAGTTTATTATCATAATATTTTTCTGACATATATTATAGTCGCCATTAGATATATCGAGCACATAGTCACAAATATCTGAACATGACGTATATCGCCTTGACAATAGAGGCGTTGTTCCGATATTTATGACCACCTCCACAGCTCCGGTATAAATGATGACGACTATACATACTCATGACTCACGTTTTATTTGTCGAATACATTATTGTTTCTCTCCTTAACAAGTTTTGTATGCTTGCCCACTATTTCCCATTCAAAAACTTTTATCAGCCCCTACCGACGAGTACGAGCAAAACTCCGAACGAGCTGACAGTTCCCGACGACAGACTGTCCAAGTCGGACGATTCTGGTTACGTCGACCACCGACGAGAGGCTGACGTCGACGAAAAGGTACGTATCATAGTTGTGGCAAAAACGAAATTTCTTTTGCACCTGTGGAAATAACCAGAGCTGAGCTGTTTTCAGAGTACAGACCCAGTCTTGTCATATAAAATTTAGCAGAAAAGATAGGAAGATGCAAAAAGAGGTAGAAAGTTTTGATATTACATTTTTTTCCCTTTGTCTCTCACGACACCCGCGGAAGGAGATGGTGTGATGGTGTTCTAGGTATTTGTAATTATCTGTAACATTGACTTAATAATATGATTACAGAATAATCCGACCAATATAGAGTTGATGAAACGGATAGAAAAAATGCAAGCGCAGTTGGACGCCATACAATCAATGAAGGTATGGATTTCGAAGCGTCTTACTTCGATCATATTTATTCACGATTAATCTAATAGGACTCTCAGTTAACGAATACAAATTTTGACGTCTTAAGAAATTGTATACCTACCTTATATTTATCTCATATACTGTAATATACCTTCTTATTACTAATACGTTACGGTCTTGTTCTTAGGCTGAAAATGATGTCGTTAAACGAGAGGATAATAAACCAAACCACATTATTTATGAACCTAAAAATTCAAATAAAGAAATGGTTCATGGTGAAGAAACAACTAACACAATTCCTCCAAATGGTCCTAATGACACTGATACGCCTACCAAAGATTATGAATATCCGTATAAAGACATACGTAATAATGATTATTCAGAATCCGACAAGAGTAGTCCACGCGATGAAATATCTCAAAGAATCAATTCACCCCAACCCCCAGATTCCTCGATTGAATGCGAATGCCCAGAAGTCAATATAGCTGATCTTGAAACAAACACTTTGACTAAAATAATTCACGGAAGCAATGAGCTGCCGGATAATAGTATTAGTCTTAATAAAGAAGATCAGGTTAATATCAATTCGCCGATAGAAAACCAACACGGGGACAATAATTTAAACAGCTTACCGCAGAAAGATATTGAAATTCTAAAACCAAAACCTGTCAATTATTATTCTCATGAAAAACCTACAAAAACAGCATCAGATGGCATCGATCCGGACACAATTACTATAAAACCTCCTTCCATAGTACGCACTAAAAAAACATTTAATTTAGACGTTCAGAAAGCTCCAGAACTTTCATTAATAACTAATGACTCGACAACTAAACGGAAAATCTCCTTAATCAAAAAAAAAGTTAAAACAGTGAGCAAAAGGAAAGTTGACGAATTTAAAGAACAAAGTAAGGATGCTAAGAGTAGAATGAATACTAGGAAGGATAAAAAAGGTTTAATAGGAAAACATGACAAGGATGTACATGATGTACGTAAAGTCTACCCTACTGAAAACAAAACGTATAAGGAGGCAGAAGAACCTAAACGTGAAGGTTTTGAGGTTGAAAACTTGCCGCTAGAAAAAACTAACAACACAAATGATATAAGAATGATCAATGAGTATGGTAAGTTCACTTATGTTTGATTAATTGTGTGTCATCTTTACTAGAACCGTAGTATTCCTCTGTTATTAAAGTAGGTCCAAAAAGTATCGGAAATATATAGAGACTAATTTTATCCAACGTAGTTAATCTGTACTAATATTATAAATGCGAAGGTAACTCTCTCTCTCAGTCTTTCCGTCTATTACCTTTTGAAGCTCAAGCCGCTGAACCAATTGGGATGAAATTTGTTATGTAGAGAGATTGAGCTATGAAAAAGGTCATCAGATAATTTTTATCCCGCAACTATACTTGAAAGACACTCAATAACGTTCTAGACCGTTTGTAAATAACTCGCTCACACTATCAACTGACCATTTTTCAACTCTATTGCGACGGCAAAAGATCTACTGATGGTCAGAAGTATATCCCTGTTTGTGCCTCATATTCCTTTTCCCAACCACCCCACAGCTATATGCCAGCAGCACGTTACCTTCTGCACTTGTTCCGAGCTGGCCGGTCCTCCTCTCTCTCTGTTCCGTTCGTGCAGTGGTAGCCAGTTCCTTGCAAGGGTCCCTGACGGCAAGTTTAGGAGATGCGACTGCAGGAATGGTACTTAATAACCTTGTACAGTGAATACAAAGATATGTATACATTTTTTCTCATCTGATAGCCTCATCGGAAGACCAGCGCTGGCAACATGCTAGCAATATGCTGAGATGGGGTCATTTCGTGGGACTTCCTGTAATGTCTCTTATCGCCTGTTGCATGTTTTGTGTAAATAGTATCTGTTTTACGAATAAAATAATTTCTATTTCTACTTCTATTTTTTCACCTTAATCCTTTGTAATAAGATGCAAAAGTGTATACATATCTTTGTAGTCGACTGTACATACTCATACCTATTATATTTCACAATTATTTACTCTATTGTCCTTTGCAGCAAGACGATAGTTTCCATAGACAACCAATTCTCAAAATAGTTTTTAGTATTTTGAAATGTCAAAAGTGTCAAAACATTTAATTTTGAACCATAATGTAACAATTAATAATACAGAACACCTTACGCAGATTGACTTAGCGCCACTGTAAGCTCAAGAACGCTTGTGTTGCAGTAAATACTTAAATACCATTATATCATCCTCAACATCCCGACCCAAAGCTACTAGCGCCAACACCACATTTATAGCCAAGAGCGATTGGAAAGACCCGTGAGTGTATAGGTGAACAGCTTCTGAAGGACTATGTCTATGTAGTTGTGCAGAGAATGAATATGGAACTTACGTCAACACTTGAATATAAAACGCTGACATGCGTACACACACACGTTACTACTACATAGACCACCTGGTCTATGTAGTATCTACTTTAGCTAAGTTTTTCGCCAATACTAGTTTAGGTTTAGAATCAGGGTCGCCATGTAAATAAAACAAAATTACTGACACTAATTTGGCTTACATTCAAACAGGGTCCATTTTAAGAGCGCCCATAGGCTCATCGACACCCAAAGCCGACAGGGCTCCGATGTCTCCTCACACTTACACTCTAGAGTCTGATAATGATAAGTCAAGAGCATACAGTCCAGCGAACACGGAGCATGAGATATCAGTCATGACTGACTTGCCTTCGGAGAGAGATGGTAAGTCAAATTTATATTAAATAAAAATGTTTTAGGAAAATTTTACTCAAATTTATCTAGTTCTGCAGCAGTTGCTGTTCTGCTGCGGTTGACCCGTAGTCCGATTTCCGTTTTGAGCTTTTTGAGCACGCTCATGAATATGACCAATCGTGCCGGTCCGATTAATTATTTCTGCACTGAGCTTGTTGGATCTGTTAGCAGTGTGAGCGTGATTCGGACCACGGCTAATAATGGAAGACTGTGTTTAACTTAGGAGTAAATTTGCAGACTTATATGGCAAACTATCCCCCGGCGAACAAAGATACACGACCACCAGCACGGAGCCTTATACACCGAACGGGTACACTCTCAGCGAGGGCGAGGTTCCTGTCAGTAAGTACCCTAACATATCTTCGGGGTCGATAGAAACTGAAAATAATTTATACAAACACGTATACCTACATAGCTTCGGAAATACGCAATTAAAACAAAAACAACCATGGTCCCACTGTCACATAGGTACATGTTTAAACACAAAACTATCGTTAGGGCGATTCTCCGAGCCGAGCTGTTTTGCGTGACTTCGGTGGAACAATTTTTTTTTTACTTTTTTAATGTGAAACATTAAATCCTAGATTCAGGCTTAAATTTAAAAAATATTGCCGGGAGAGGCCCCCTTGTAGACTTAACAGTTTTTAAGATATTTTAGTTTTTTAAATCACCGAAATCAAGTCCACCCACCGAAATCAATATTCATAAAAAAGTTCACAATTGGTGTTAAAATCACTTTAAAAGTGTTTATGTCTTTAAGTTTTTATCAAAAAATACTTGTCCTTATAAAGTTTTCTTATTAAACTCAGAAAAATCTTGCATTGGAAACTCATTAGCTATAAAGTATATACTTAGTATCATATTTTCAGCCTAACGAGCTGATTTTAGCAAGCAAACTAGTCGATTCGGAGGAATCGCAGCCTAACTCTCTTGCATTTTGTCGGCGATGTCACGCACGCCCAGGCCTGCCTCGCACGTACTCCTCGAATTTTATCGAGCCAGGTAACGCCGCACCACCACCTCAGCATCTTCATTTCAGCATCTGAGATGGTACGCAGGTGCTTCTGCGTCACCGCCCATGTCTCGCTGCCATAGGTTAAAACTGGTCTAATCATGGTCTTATAGATCAGCCCCTTTAGTTTGACCGGCATTTTTTTGTCGCAGATCACACCAGTCACTTCTCGCCATTTTTGCCATGTAGCGGCTATTCGGTGATGAATGTTGCATTGCATTCGATGTCTCCGGACATGTGCATTATACCACCCAGGTATTTGGACTAATTGCCCATCGATGGGTATCGGACTGTCGTCACGTGGATCTGGTTCGTTCAGGGACATGAATTGTGTTTTGGCAACACTCAACACCAGGCCCCCGTATTGCAACTGGTCCTTCCATGAAGCGAGCGCTTTCTGCAGCTCGATACGGCTTTCAGTGCATATGGCTACATCGTCAGCGTATATAAATCAGTACTGAGACCTGATGAACACCTTTTTTGACCGCTATTGCTTTGGTCTCACCCACCGATGTCCGGACCACTGATCGTGCATCCCTATACATGTCAGCAATGGTCTTACTTGCTTCCATTTCCCCTGTAAATCGGAACGATAGTGCGCAATCTCCATGCCTCTGGCATTTTGGAAGAGAGCAACACCTGACTGAAGAGATTAGAAAGTAGCAACACACCAGTTTCATGCAGGTATTTCCAAGCTTCCACTTGGATAGGTAACCATTGGAATGGGGCCTATTTTTGCAGCGCTTTCTTAACCTCATGTGGCTGTATTGGAGGTATGAGACCTACATTTGCTGCCATTTCTGGAAGCAGCAAGCGTAGAGTTTAGAAGTTGTTTATAGTAGTGATGCCAGGCCGCAATGACATCTTTGTCCTTAAGGAAACAGCTTATTTGTACTTAAAGTTGGCCGAGCACCCGCATCCGCAACACAAGCCTTCTGGAGCTTTTATATGCAAGATGGGTGCCGAGAATGCGCACACCGACGCATCGAGGAGCTTTTTATAGCGGTGTGGTGAACACAGCACATCAATTTTGAAGAAGATGAAACCCGGGCTTATAATTTTGAACCAGAGCCTAAACATCATTGAATACAAAGTGGCTGGAAAGTTGATGGCCAATTTTTTCTGGGATTGTCGAGGATATTTTGAAGATTAACTAAAGAGAAAGAGGGTTTCATTATCATGTGTCTTTAAACTAGTATGCTTTTAGTTAAGTTTTTAGTTAGTATCTTTATCATGTTTTTATCTTATATTTGTGTGGTTCTTTAAATAAATATAATTGTATGCTTTTAGCTAGTGTGAACTTTAAACTTCATAATTTAAACAGTAATTTAGGACCCAAAATGTCATCAGACGGAACTATAAAGACTTGAGAGAATAGAGAGTCGGCTCCAAGATTCTTAATGACCTTAAGCGTCTGTTATAGGCCCAGAAGGAGAATATTTATCAGAAGGCACTGAACTTGATAGATATAGGTCAACGGTAATCATAACTGAAGTGATTAAATAGGAAAAATATCCGCAGATAGCATAACCAAAAATTTTTTAAAGTTGCGATTAAATATACGAGTATAATAACAACGTTGGTGTTAACATTCACAACATATTCAACTGTTTAGAATACAATTATAACATACAAACTATTTAAAAACAATCTATTAACCTGTTTTAATAGTCAACATTGATCACGGTGGCACCTTTTTGATTTCGGTGGCCTAAAACCCCACCGAATCCACGGAGATCACACCCACTGAATTCAAATTTTATCGTTATTGAACAATTACACAAAAGTAACCATTGTCTTGAAAAGACTCACTGGTAACCAAATCACATACTTCTTGGCATGACTTAGGTACTGTTGCACTAAGAAAAGCACAAACACTGAACGAATAATTTTGTTCACCGAATTCAAGAAAACACGAAACCAAACCCACCGAATGATGAAGATACCTTTGCGAATTCTGCTATTACACTGTGAGCCTACGTCCGCTCTCGTCGGTGAACGCGGTGCAACTGAAGCTACCTGTGGACGCGGGATTGAGTTCCTCCTATATTGCTTTGTGCGATACCGCCAAGTTTTGTAAACTCCAGCGAAATCAAGCGTTGGCGCGGGACATGGCGAAAATATGTTTATATTTAATAAGGGTAATTCATATATTATGTTCAGTGAAATTGTAGTAGAACTAAACTAATTAAGAATATGTGAACCAATATTAAAAATTAATACAACATCCCCTACTTGAATTATAATTTTTTGTTTCAACAGATTTGGGTGCGGGACACGCCCACTGTACGTCAATTTCTGCACTTTTTATTTTTTTTATAATATTGAATATGGTGTTATGGAATATTTTATTAATTGTCAAGATATAACAGACGCTGAAATATGTGCATGAATTTTTTCAAAAACATTGGGCCAAAAATTCACGCAAATATAGCCTCGGACACGTAAAAACGCCGCCTCTGAGAACTGCCCGTTACATTTTTGTTCTTAGAACTTATTAATTCAATAAAATATTAAAACATAATAATGCAATATTCGACTTACAAAACGTGAGTGACTCGCATCTACACGATGAATGTAGTACATTTGTTAGTTTATATATGCGATAATTTAGGTACACTATACTATACAGTGTGTAAATGTTATACGGGCGAATCTCTTAACGGAGCGTAGAAAAGGACATACATAAGAAATATATTTAGATAACTTTTGCTTAGAAGTACAATAAAAAAATTATCCATATAAAAATTTTTGGCCCGCAATATAATGCAACAACCTCGAGTTAAACACTCGTTGACAGTTAGTTTCAAAAGCTTATAATATCGGTTAATGTTCGCAGTACATTACTGCTCGGATTTTTATCAAAAAATAATCACTTACGTATAATAGGTATATTTAAAGACGCAAAGATGGCGGGGGTCATAACAAACAGCTGATGTTAATTTTTAATACATTTCGATTTCATTGTTAGTTGTGATTTGCAAATTTTTTTTTTTTAGGATTTCTTTTATTTCATTGTACGTTTGATACATGCCTCGTCGTTGAAAACGGATTCCCGGTCTCGTATCACTATCCGTATATACCCACTTGGCCGGAAATTCTCATTTTCCCGGCCTCTGATGTAATGTACAGGGTTCGGACAAGTCATCGCAAAACAATCGCAAGACGGCTATAGAACAAGATCAATAGAATCGCATTATGTACAATATTATTTAATTATATTCTTCAATTACATTTATTAGTGCAACCCAGAATTCAC
This sequence comes from Grapholita molesta, assembly GCA_022674325.2. Classification (NCBI taxonomy): domain Eukaryota; kingdom Metazoa; phylum Arthropoda; class Insecta; order Lepidoptera; family Tortricidae; genus Grapholita; species Grapholita molesta. The sequence continues at coordinate 20,343,229 of CP053125.2, forward strand.
CATACGTGTGTAAAGGTATTTCGATTAACATTTTTTTTAATTGCACATAGGCAGCCATTAGCTTCTGCATTGTCTGGGTAGTCCTTAATCCACTTGTTGATTGTATTTAATTGCACCATATTTAAAAGATTTAGAAATAACCATATAAAAAAAAAACAAATAATTGCATTAGTTTAAATTGTCACCACAAAACTGTTTCAAGCATGCCACTTTGACAAATCCATGACAGACATGCGACTAAAAAGGTCAAATGTTAAATTATAAATTACGATAATAATATATCAGCTTTAGATAATAACAATCTTAAGTCGCGACTCTATAATAGTCTTGTCCCATGTCCATATCAGTTTCTGCGATGACTTGTCCGAACCCTGGTAATGTACTATAAAAGTCACCAATACTCGTACATTCTTAGCACTTTATTTTTTTTTAATCAAGAACTGCGGCGCTATGGCGAAAATTTATATTCGTAATCATCAAACGATTGTCTTTGACCACTGACGTGACTATTTTTTTTAAAGATCTGGAACGCAGAATATCTAAGTCCTTGGGAGAGGTCCAAAGAAATGACTACGCGACAAACGACTTGTCACCTGGGTAAGACGACAGTTAGGATAATTCGCTAATAATTGGGCACCATCCAATAACTGGCCACAATAAACTAAAAATGAACTTTGTTTATAGGCGATTAGGATTCATTTTAGTGTGAGGTGGCCAGTTATTGAAGGGTGGCCAACAATTGAAACCCCATTAGAAAACGTGTTTTGTTTATCGGTAAACAGAATTCATTTTCAGTATGTGGCCCGTTATTGAAAAGTGGCCAGTTACTGGCAATTTATTATATTTAATTAATAAATAAATAAACTACATTATATCCTCCTAAGGCCCACCATACAGGTTAAATGCTACTCAAATTTGTTTTTTATAATGTAGGCAAAAAAGTATAATCTCTTTTGTGTCAAAATCGAAAAAAACTAATAAAACCCAACTCTGTTCCAATTTTATAAAATTCTAATTTCTTTAAAGTAATTAGTACTAGATGTAGACCCGTAGGGCTTAGGAGGTTAAAGCATTGTTCACTTAGAATGGGTACGCAATTTTTTTTTCCAAGTAGACAGTAAAATATAATTTACATTAGTATAATTTAAAAAATATATATTAGACTTGAAGGTTTACTAATAAAAGTGTTACTATTTCCCTTTTATTTCAAAAATTCTGAACTATTTTCTTAACGCTTGCCATCATCTTCTCGACAACACTTTTGGTAACATTTTTGGTCTGTAGATTTCACGTGGATTTTAATGGACGGATATCGTCGGCAGTTTTACTAGCTCTGTACCATCTTTTCAGAATAGCCCAGTAGGTCTCAATAAGAAGACATTTAACCTCGTAAGGCCCACGGGCCTACATGTAGTACTAATTATTATAAATTTATACTAATTATTATTAATATTATAAAATTTGAATTTTACACAATTGGAACAGAGTTGAATTTCATTTGTTTCCTTCGATTTTGACACAAAACAGATTCTACTTTATTTCCTACACTATAAAGAATAAATTCGAGTAGGATATTATTTGTATGGTGGGCCTTGGGAGGTTAATGATGCCTGACATTTTCAGACGTCGCATATAGCCTATAGGAGACCAAAGCTTAACCCTTTACCTACGGGCTCTATTATTTTTGTGACCATAGTGAAAAAGGGAATAAGTCAAATTGGCTCAGTAAAAAGGGCCACAAGCCCTATAAAATGGACGGCACATGAATCCTTTTTCGGTGTGCTAATTTGACTTATACCCTTTTTCACTAGGGCCACAGATATATCATTGAAAATTGCATTTTGTAACATCTACGCAGAGTTGAGTTTTGACTCTGATAGGTGGCAACTCTGATTGATACCCGTAGGCAAAGGATTAAGAAATCCTATGTTCACATCGTCTGTATATTCGCGGAAAGCCTAGAACGCAAAATGACTAGTGTAATATTTTGCCGACATCGCAAACGGACTACATCGCAAATGATCTAGAACGCAAAATTACCACTTATTTATATATCTCTTATATCACTAGGTAAGTTAGGTCCGTTAGTTTTCTTCAAATGGCCGAAGGCCAAACGGTACAGAATAGGAGCACCGCAATAGCGGGGTCCGTCGACATCGCTAACTTAAAAATAAAGCGACGAAAGTGATGTAGGGATTTTGTGTTCTAGACCGTTTACGATGTAGACCTTTTGCGATATAGACACCGGCCGGCGACGCGATCGCCGAATCGAACGGAGACTCAGCACCCTTAGTGTTTGAAAATGGAGGCCTATGTTCTCCGAAACATGTCGCGCGAGAGACTAAATAAACGTGAGCCGTGTTAATTTTTAATTTATTACAAAATATGACACTAGTCATTTTGCGTTCTAGGCCATCCGCGTATAACCCTGCTTCTCTACCACCCACCATGTTTGAACAAGTCTTTTATTGTCCAGCGAGCAACGGTCTGCGGCTGATAAAATGGAGGCGACCTTGAAAGTGATCTCCCAGGAGCTGATGAGGTGTCGCTCGCTGCTGCAGACCCGGCCGCGCGAGGTGACGTAAATTAGGAGACAGCTTGTATACTTGTCACTTTCCTGTCACCCATAGTTGACTAAATACGTGAACAGTTTTTACACAATACAGGGTGTCTCATTCAGATCGGTCAGTATGGGGAAATCTGGAACTATAAGACTTCCAAAGATTTGTTCTTAGGAACCATGTCATCGATTTTAGGGACAAGAAAAACTGCATTAATGGATTTAAAACATCAACACAGATAGTAAACACAGATAGTAAACTCGATACTCGTTATCGAAAACCTAAATGTCACAACTCATGGTAAGGGTCCTGTAGCGTTAGGTAAGCCGGCGGGAATTGGTTTGTGTGCGCCGCCGCTATAACCTAACCATGTTACATAGATAAGTGCTACTTATATATATTATTACACTGAGTTTATTGTATAGAACAACTTAATTTTCAGTACAAAATGGCTCCCAAAAATGCCATATCCCAATATTCTACACTGACAGTTAACCCCTTACCCCCTTCCTCGGCTTTAGGTATTATCCAATACGCAAACTCCGGCTATTTAAAAGTTGTGACAGGTCGATCGAAGTTCTGGCTCGGTACCGCGAACATCGAAGTTCGTATATTTCGAGCATCTTTCTCTTTTACTCTAATTAAAGGCGTCATGAGAGTGACAGAGACAATCGTCCGAAATTTACGAATATCGTGTTTCGCGGTAGCGCCCTTGATAGGCTAAAATAAAATGTCACACGTCAAACCTCACGCGCGGTGGAGCAATATTAGGCGATGTCACACTAGACTTGAAGGACACTTTTAGACTCCGCCTTCTGAGGAAACATTTTTACAGGGACATTACGCAGATTTAATTAGTCATCTATGTATCAGTATTCAGTACAGTATGTCAATTTACTAAAACCATTTAGGTACTTAAATCCGGGCAAGTCCTGGCGATAAATAAGGTTGTGGTATACAAATTATTAAAATCCTAACGACTTTTGGAATTATTCATTTAAATACGAAAAAAAAAATTAATTTATATTTCCATAACATCCTGTATTATTTGTTTACAATCAAATAAAAGTCACATTGAAAACGAATATTGTCACCTGATTGCTAACCAAACTTTTTTCTTACAATAGTAAAGAAAAACTAAGTGTCAATAAAGTGACATCAGTCACCAACAGTGAATCTTAAATTACATAAACGAAATCGTAAAACCTGTCTAAAAAAAGAAGATATTCCAATTAAACGTATTAATAATGGATTTACATTCATCTGTCACAACGTAAACATTACATAACAGAATGATACTCTCAGAGTTAACCGACTACGAAAAAGGTAAGATGTTATAATTTTTTCTACAATGATAAAATTATAAATATTGTACAAAAAATGTGGTAAAACACTAAATAAGACGTGAGCATCAACTGGTTGAAAGATATGGTTTTAGTTACTTTACATACTGTATTATCAATTCATCGATATCTGATTGTATAGCGTTTTAGTTATCATTAACATTTGATTATATTGTATGGTTATTTTGTTTTGTTGATTGTTGTAGATATTTTTAATTGTATGCTCGTGTCATTTTCTTTCTAGCTAGCTGCTTAATGTGTATATTGATTTATAAGTTTGTATAAAATCATTTGATACAGACATTTTCATACAGACGATATCTCAACCATCAAGTTGACACAAGACAAGTTGTTATATTCAAACCATCATAGCCCTACAGATGCTTAGTTTTAAAAATTACTGATTTTGAAATACGAGCCTAGAATAAATTGTTTTCCAAATTATTGAGTTTTATTGTTAGTGACACCTATTAATTCTACCAATTAACCATTTACATGCCAACGTCACGCAGGGTTACTCGCCAGTAACTGACCCCCTTATACAGAGAATGAATTCTTTGTTTAGAACACCTTTTCGAATGGGGTGTCAATGACTGGCCACAATAGTCTATTACTGTCAAACGGTGAAGTATCAAAAATTAAATTTGCCATTTTGAATTCAATCATGACGATGATGTAATTTACGTTGTTACTTTATTGCATACAGGGCAAACTGCGAGTTACTGGCCACCCTTCAACAACTGGCCACCCTTCAACAACTGGGGACCTAATACTAAAACAGGTTCTATTTATCATCATCATCATCATCAGCCTATCACAGTCCACTGCTGGACATAGGCCTCCCCAATTTCACGCCATCATGTTCGATTTTCGGCTGTTCGCATCCGGCTCCTGCCAGCCATCTTGCCCAAGTCGTCACTCCACCTTGCGTGAGGGCGCCCTACACTACGCTTGCCGAGACGCGGTCTCCACTCAAGAACTCGTTTACCCCAACGGTTATCGGTTCTACGGCTAATATGGCCAGCCCACTGCTACTTCAACTTGCTAATACGATGGCGTATGGCCGTCATGACGTATGGAGCCGAAACATGGGGACGTTGAAAGTCGCTCAGAGGGCTATGGAAAGGACTATGGCTCGGCGTTTCTCTGCGGGATCGAGTCAGAAATGAGGTAATCCGGCAGAGAACCAAAGTCATCGACATAGCGATTACCTACCTAGTATTAGCAAGTTGTAGTGGTATTTATAGGTAAACAGAATTCATTTTAATTTTAACGTGGCCAGTTATTGAAAGGTGGCGATTTGCCCTGTATGCGATAAAGTAACAACGTAAATGACATCTTCGTCATGATTGAATTCAAAATTGAGAATTTATTTTTTAATACTTAACCATTTCACAGTAAAAGACGGCTGTAGCCGTCATCGAAATGTTATGCCGTGGACGCCAACGACGGCTACGGACGTCAGCTTTGTAACGCTATAGGGACCTATGGGGGATTCCGTAAAGTACAACTTCGCTCAACAAAATGAGACAGCGTGGCGTCACGGGCACAGCATATAATAAATAAATAAATATTTCGGGACAATCTTACACAAATCGACAAAGTCCTACGGTAAGCTCAGTAAGGCTTGTGTTGTAAGTGCTAGAAGTCGATATGTATAATAGATAGATACATATAAATACTTAAACACATAGAAAACACCCGTGACTCTGGCATAAATATCTGTGCTCATCCCAGGACCATGGCCTTCAAAGGCAAAACTCATTAGACCAGACCAGTCGTCAAATATTTCTCTATAGTCTGGCGTTCAAAAGGTTACCCTAGGCCACAGACCAGTAAACCTATAGACAAGTATTGCAGGGCACTAACGATCATCAGTCCGTATGCGCTACAAGGCTTATATAATTCCCGGTCGCGCGCAGCGCCGTTCAGTTGTGTCCAAGTATCTGACCTGCGCGCAGTGCACATTGTTACTGCACTAAAAAATAGATAATTATAATAAAAACGTTGACATCATGTGTCATTTGTACTGTAAGATGGTGTGGTAAAAATTCTAAGACATCAAATTACAAGAAAGATGGTATAACATTCCACAGATAAGTCAAAATGATTATATTATTGAAAAAATATTTGTTCCTAGCGGAGTTCATTTATACTGGTCGCTTACAGAAGTAGATAGTTTGTTCGTCTCTTTTCATCATATTGTAAATACAGTGTGCTATTCCTGTCTTACGAAGCCACGTGTAGCTCTAGTGATGTGCTGATGTCGTTACCGTATTAACCGTAATCGTGTGCTTAGGATTACCAAAGGTGTACCGAATTTACAAAATATAATAGAAATCAGGGATACGCACTAAATATATAATATATATTTATATTTCAGTAGTTTATCACTAGTTAGTAGTAGAATATGTATGTACGCATACTTAGTTTTATGTAGAGTTATGTAGTGGACTAGAGGGGGTTGGTGAGTCCTTGGGGTCCAGAGTCATAGAATGTTGTTTGGACCCGGGTATGTCCTTAAACTACGTCCAACAATGAGAGGTAGGGCACAGCGAAGTACCATCACGCTTGAGGCCGGAGAAGCCCAACTGGGGAAGTACCTCCTCCTTACAGAAGACCACAGCCATAATAGCACTGCTACCTTTCAGGTATGTAGTGTTGTGTTCCTGATGGTGAGTAAGGTTCCCAGAGCTCCAACCCCCTTAATGGTCGGCAACGCGCTTGTGACTCCCCTGGTGTTACGTGTGCCCATAGGCGACGGTAATTGTTTACCATCAGGCAATCCATCTACTCGTTTGCCACCTTTTGTCATAAAAAAAAAAAATGGGCCTGATGATGAACTTCGAAGAAGTCCCAGGGCATTCATAGCTGGATTGAGATAGAGGTATGTTATGGGGGCTTTTTAGAATCCACTTGGTGAGTACTTGGGTCCAGTGTCATAGAATTGGCCTGATGATGAACTTCGAAGAAGTCCCAGGGCACTCATAGCTGGTTTGAGATAGAGGTATGTTATGGGGGCTTTTTAGAATCCACTTGGTGAGTACTTGGGTCCAGTGTCATAGAATTGGCCTGATGATGAACTTCGAAGAAGTCCCAGGGCACTCATAGCTGGTTTGAGATAGAGGTATGTTATGGGGGCTTTTTAGAATCCACTTGGTGAGTCCTTGGGTCCAGTGTCATAGAATGAGCCTGATGAACTTCGAAGAAGTCCCAGGGCACTCATAGCTGGTTTGAGATAGAGGTATGTTATGGGGGCTTTTTAGAATCCACTTGGTGAGTCCTTGGGTCCGTGTCATGGAATGGCCCTGATGATGAACTTCGAAGAAGTCCCAGGGCACTCATAGTTGGTTTGAGATACAGGTATGTTATGGGGGCTTTTTGGAACACTTCGTGAGTACTTGGGTCCAGTGTCATAGAATGGGACTCATGATGGACTTCGAAGAAGTCCCAGGGCACTCATAGCTGGTTTGAGATAGAGGTATGTTATGGGGGCTTTTTAGAATCCACTTGGTGAGTCCTTGGGTCTAATGTCATAGAATAGCACACCAGTGCGCGACCCATTCTCCAACAACGGGTATTAACGACATCTGACCCCGCACAATATGGTGTACCAGAGTGGCGGGGATGTTCGCGCTGACAAGCGCCCTTCTGAAAATATAGTTTAACTTAACGTAACATGGCGGGCCGAAGTGGTCTACAGAGAATCCTCAGGGGGCACAGCTATGGTCTACACAAACAACATACGAATAATGTATCTCTAGTGATTAAATATGTATTTTATTTGAAACCCTTGTATTTTTATAAAAATACAAATTACGTATTAACTTTGATATATTTGCAAGATTCCATTCATACAATTTGTCCTATTTTTGAATTAGGGACTGTTTAGACAGCAAGTGATATTCTGGCCTCGTACCTCACCTTCAGTCCGGTCGGCTAACTGATACTCATCCAAGATGGCTAGTATTTGCAGTAATGCACTATTTACATACAATAACAATTTAATTAATAACTAATTAATTAATTCAAAAAGACATTTTTTTAAATAGGCTGTTAATTATAGAAGTTATTCCAACCCACATTATGATATGTACGAGAGTGGTTTATGAACAAACAAACCACTCTCGTACATAATATTATAATCGTTATTTTGGTCAAAAAAATTGTACCATTTCGCATCGTAATTTGTACTCTTTTCTGGAGCTCTTATTACTGTCATACACATTTAATTTTTAGATTATTACACCCTTAGTATTTTAACCTATACTTTTGAAGTAACTTAAAATAATATTACTATAGCTACTGATTTATATTTATAGTTACTTTTATTTACCAAACATAAATGACTACCGGTTAGGCTTCCGGTAAAAAACATGTCCCATCACTACACGCTCAAGCGGCCGCGCGTCGTCCTTGAGACAACCAATCGCAGCGACGTTAACGCCCTCCCGCCCCTCACGTTTCACCTCTTGTGTTGGCAGCTTGTATCGCGAACAAAATGAACAACATTGCGACTCTATAGGTAGTTCTCTGTGCCCTAGGCGGAGGTGATTGCTATTGTTGACCACGGTTTGGTTAACCCTTTGAACGCCAAGCACCTCGTAAAGTGGCTCGTGATGTCGGGCCCTCGTGCCTGCTACGCCACCGACCCCTAAAGTGGCAATGGCGGATGCTGTCAAAGCAATTGTACTGCTGACAGATAAGGTTATATTTGTTCTTCACTAGTCGATACGTTGGCGTACACGCCACATTTTGACGCAAGAGGAAAAACGTTCAAAAGGCTAAAAGATCTTCAACTGAATAAAAAAATATATGTATAGAAAACAAGATTTAAGCTGGTGATTGTTTAGTTCCAAAACTATGATAGTAATTATCCCCCTAGGAGTCCTAGGGCCTATTTCTCAAAAGCTACACTCACTCACGTGCACTTTTTGACACTTTCATTATTAGAAAGGGACTTTTATTTGTCCCTTTGTACATAATAACATCATTACAATGTCCACAGAAAAAAGTGTAGTTAATTGATAGGTATGTAGGATCCATTCCTATAAGTAAAACTTACAAATGTAAGTACGATTTACACGATTACTTACAGATGTAAATACGGTAATATACATATCTGTAAGTAAAACTTTCAAATATATGTCCGACTTAAGCGATCATATACGGATGCAAATAATGTAATATATTCCTGTAAGTAAAACATACCAATATGACACACTTACGCGATCACTTACGGAAGTAAATACGGTAATATATTATTTCAACAGCAGAAACAAAACGCTGCCACCGAGGTCGACCCCGCGTCCTTAGTCCTTCGGAAAACGGAGGGGAAGTCCCAACTCGACGGGACCGCGCCACCATCTTGCTTGTTTACGTTGCACGTTGTGAGTGTCGTGCTTTCCGATGAGGTAAGGAGTGGGTTTAAGGTGCGACCACACGGCTGCTTAAAAACGGCATGGAACGGAACGGAATCGCAGTGACGGATCGTGTCCGCACCGTGTTTAACACACGCCATTTTGACAGCGAAGTGGGGACTTTGCTGTCAAAATAGGTACGCAGGCGCTACGGAATCGCTGTGATGTGCCAAAATCTTCACGACATTTATACGCAGACAGACCCTTAATTGAGCTGCATCTAAAATATTTCGTATGGGAATGGGATACGTCACGGCAAACACGTTGCATTTACGTATTTTGGTGTGGAGAGCTTGAGATAAAATCGATACGTATATATACGAAGCGTCACTGCGATTCCGTATCATCTCCATATTTTAAGTAGCGGTTTGATCGAACCTTTATTTCACGAAAATCAAGGTTAGATAAAAATAAAGCCTAGTAATATTTCTAGGAAAAACTTACTTTGTACGAGTAGAATGAATAAAACTGAAATGATTTTACTAAATGAAGGATAAATAGTTTTGCACAAGTGAGAAAATTTGGTTAGGGACCCGGGCATGTCCTTAAAGTACGTCCAACAATGAGAGGTAGGGCACAGCGAAATACCATCACGCTTGATTCTGGAGCAGCCCAACTGGAGAAGTACCTCCTCCTTACAGAAGACCATAGCCATAATAACACTGCTACCTTTCAGGTCTGTAGTGTTGTGTTCCTGATGGTGAAAGTAAGGTTCCCAGAGCTCCAACCCCCCTTAAAGGCCGGCAACTTGTGACTTCCCTGTTGTTGCGGGTGCCCATGGGTGACGGTAATTGCGCTTACCATCAGGCACCCCGTCTGCTCGTTTGCCACCTTTGTCATAAAAAAAACTAACGGTTTTATAGGCGATAATGCGATCTCGGGACATGAACTTGATGCTGAAGTGGCAGTTCGAGCACAATACCACCATGACGCCACTGGGCAAAGGGCGAGTGACCCACATCGACTACTCCACGCAGTATGAGATGCTGATGACCAGGGAAGTTGAGGAACACCTGAGGAATGTATGTCAATTGTTTTTTTTTTCTTTAACACACCCTTACACAAATTCACCGAGTCCCACATGAAACTAGATATAACTTGTGTTTTGGGTAGCTAGCCAACGATACTTAAATACATAGGAAACAAATATGTTTTTGCGTGATATGTAATATTTTATGATTAAAATTTTTTTTAACCTCACAAGCACGGAAATAACTGTATTATTCTTTAATCCTTTGACCGCCATCGTCTCATATATGAGACAAAGTGACAACGTAAATGACTATTATGACAGATTTCAAAATTGAACTTTACATTTTTGACGTTCGGCGGTCAAAAGGTTAAAAACAGTGTGGGCTTTAAAACAATCAAAGTGGCATTTTATGCACAAGAGTGCAAAGTAATTTTATACAAATTGTTTATTTGCAAAATCGTGCGTTTTACTCCGTAGCAAAGTGTGTTCCCCCCTCTCGTGCTTTGAAACCGTCCCAATGCTCATGATTCCACTCTTTGAACTACTCGCTATGCTCGTGGTTTAATTTTGGAATCTTTTGCTAGCTCGGGTCTCAATATTGGCACGAGAATGTAAACACTAACTTTGCTCCCTTGTATAATAAATAACTACATATAATCCACAAAATTATTTTTTTGTGTAATTATGAATGGTACATAATAATATTGTAACACAGGAAATGCCGATAACGATCAGCGAAATGGACAGTACCAAGAAGCCTTTCGCCACATGCGCGTTGCCACTACGACAAGTACTGATGAACATCAACAGGAGAGTTGACATGTCTCTTCCATTAGTAAGTATTTGAACTCGGGTATGTCCTTAAACTACGTCCAATAATGAGAGGTAGGGCACAGCGATGACCATCACGCTTGAATCTGGAACAGCCCAACTGGAGAAGTACCTCCTCCTTACAGAAGACCACAGCCATAATAGCACTGCTACCTTTCAGGTCTGTAGTGTTGTGTTCCTGATGGTGAGTAAGGTTCCCAGAGCTCCAACCACCCTTAAAGGCCGCCAACGCGCTTGTGACTCCCCTGGTGTTGAGGGTGCCCATGGGCGACGGTAATTGCTTACCACCAGGCAATCCGTCTGCTCGTTTGTCGCCTATGTAATAAAAAAAAGTATTCATTGCTATTTAGCCCATTCGATAGTACCCTTAAAGATATTCACATTGTAGTGCTCAGACCTCGGACAGACTGAGCCATTTTTACGTCATTAATGTCAAGTGTAGATGTTAATATAGATATACCTGAAGATAAAATATTAAAAAGAATTCATGAATTATAATTAAACTAAAATGACAGTGCATTATGTACAAAACGAGTAGGTATCATTTATTTATTAAAATTTTTCTTAGTTATTGGTTATTGTAATAAAGAAGTATATATATTTTTTTAATTTTTAATCCACTTCTTCTTGAGTTTAATATCCACTTATAGATGGAAAAAGACCTTTCTACTTCCACTGAAGTGAGCGGAGTGAAGTTGTACATTAAAATACCGTCCACATTTGTTCCTTCAGAAATTTTTTCAGCATAGTCCCTAAATAGATCTAAGTCTGGGTTTCTAGCTATGACGTCATTTAATATTACTAAATTAAATAAATACTCAAAAGAAATTCGACATCTGGACAATGTCATGTCAGGTTCATTTTTAATCCACTTAAGACCTGTATTTTCTTTATATTTCGGCATACTCAAATTCGGAATAATCTGTCTTCTTATGTATTTTTTTTTAGCAAACTCAAATTGGTCACAAATTAAAATAACACAACAGAACATAACAATAATGAAATTAATGACTTTGTCATGATATTTCAATGTTAAATTTGGCATCGTTAAATAGAGTTATTGTCTATCTAAAGAGGTATGATATTATATCAGTTATTTTACTTTCATATGGATATGCTTATCGTTTAAATAGGCTTGCTATACAATTAATTTGTTTTGCTAGTTATGTAAAGATCTAAATATAATAATTTCATTCGTTGTTCAATTACATCACATCTACCATTGAATGACTACGTAGGTATGTCCATATTATGCAAACTCTTAAAATAGCTCACCCTGTCCGAGGTCTGGTAGTGCTACAAATAAATATTACAGAACATCCTTACACAAACTGAATGAGCCCCACTGTTCAAGAAGGCTTGTGTTGTGAGTACTTAGCCAATGATATAGATAATATACAAATACTTAAAATACTTAGAAAACACCCATGGCTCAGGAAATATCTGTGCTCATCACCAGTGCTCGGACAAGTCATCGCAGGAACAGATATGGACATATATGGAACAAGACTTTCCTCATCATCATCATCATCTCAGCCATAAGACGTCCACTGCTGAACATAGGCCTCCCCCTTGGATCTCCACAAGTACCGGTTGGAAGCAACCTGCATCCAGCGTCTTCCGGCGACTTTAATGAGGTCGTCTGCCCATCTTGTGGGTGGACGTCCTACGCTGCGCGTGCTAGTCCGTGGTCTCCACTCGACTATCAAACAATCGGACTAGCAAACAAGACTTTATAAATAAATAATAATAAATAAATATTACAGGACAATCTGACACAAATCGAACTAGTCCTACGGTAAGCTCAGTAAGGCTTGTGTTTTAGGTACTAGACGACGTATTTATAATAGATAGATACATATAAATACTTAAATACATAAAAAACAGCCATGACTCAGAAACAAATATCTGTGCTCATCACACAAATAAATGTCCTGACTGGGAATCGAACACAGGACCATCGGCTTCATAGGCAGAGTCACTACCCACTAGGCCAGACCTGTCGTCACCGGAAACGGAACGAACTTTTATAGAACCGACTCTTAATATTATTATTATCTAAAGCGGATATTATCGTAGTTTAACATTTGACCTTTTTAGTCGCATTCCTGTCATGGATTTGTCAAAGTGACATGCTTGAAACCATTTTGTGGTGACAATTTAAATTAATAGGTAAAATTACTTGCTTAATTGTGGTTATATCTAAATATTTTAAATATGCTGCAAATAAATACAATGCAACCACCAGCTTTAAAAAAAAGTTAACGGGAATATCTTCACACAGTATAAATGTAATTGAAAAATAGAATTAAATAATACTGTATACATAATGCGTTTCTATTAATCTTGTTCTATTGCCGTGTTGCAATTTGCGATGATTTGTCCGAGCACTGCTCATCACACTAATAAAAAATGCCCTTGCTGGAATTTGAACACAGAACCGTCAGCTTCATAGGGTCACTACCCACTAGGAAAAGAAGAGTTCCAGTTCCCAGAGACTCGCTACATGACAAGATTGTGGTTGGATTAGGCCCTGTACCGCGAACATCGAAGTTCGTATATTTCGAGGATCTTTCTCTTTTACTCTAATTACGGCGTCACGAGAGTGACACAGACAATCGTCCGAAATTTACGAATATCGTTATTCGAGGTTGCGCCACAGTTTGAGAAGGCTATATTTACATCCCGTTATCTAATGCTCAGTTTAGGGGCAAGTGATTGGGCAGTGACAATAATCTAAGTCGATAAAAAATTAAGCTGACTTACTCACTCAATAACTTGTCAAAAAATCTTGGGTCCGATTTTTGAAACAGTCACCAAGTGATTTCCATAGAGAATGCATGAGAATCTCTATGAAGAATACTCGCTGACTATCTCAAAAATCGGACCCCAAATTGACGATATTCAATAATTGACGAGATTTGATATTTATAATTGTCGCCCTCCGATCTGATTAAAGAGAGGAATGAACAAGTTATCTCTTGGGCTTTCAGTAAAGAAGAATTTTATTTTGCCAAATAACTTTTATAGACAAATATGAATCGACTAATAATGTGAAGCAACATCACTATTTTAGCTTGCCCCCAAAATGAGCGTTAGATAACGGGGTGTAGCTATATTCCTGGACACGGCTCGCATAGTCTTGGTCTTTGCGGTCCTAACCATCAGCAGCTTGAGCACTGTGTCGGTGTCAGCATTCGTCTAATATAGTTTTTTATTTTATTAAGAATTTGTTGTATAGGAAATAAAGTTGAATTTAATTAGCTTAGAAATTGGACCGAAAAAAGGAAATTCAACTCTGCTCCAATTTATTAAAATTCAAATTTAATTGAAGTGATTGCTAAAGACTGTGCACGATAAAATCTGGCCACATTCTCATGTTAATAAATCTATAATAAAAGTACGCTAAATTCTATTTTACACTTTAATAATAATATTTGACATGTGACCTAACTATTTACATTGGATATTTTACGTTTCCAACGGGCTTCGGCTGAATTTTCGAACCTTTCTCTTCACCTTCATCATCAGGTTTTGCACAGTAGTCTGAGATATCGATTTTGCTGCTGAACGCCACTGTTTTTTGAAGTCATCGATGTCTTTCGCTTCTTTGCCAGTCTTTTTTAGCTGACGCTTCACGAGAGCCCAATACGTCTCAATTGGCCGGAGTTCGGGGCAGTTTGGTGGGTTCATCAATTTTGGCACTATCATGACATCATTGCGTTTATACCATTCTGTTGCTGATTTAGCATAATGACAAGAGGCAAGGTCTGGCCAAAATGCGACAGGCTCTGTGTGACTCCGTATAAAAGCCAAGAGTCGTTTTTGAAGGCACTCTTTTACATATATATTTTGGTTCACAGTTCCGGTTGTGATGAAACTTTGACTTTTACGGCCACATGTACATAACGCTTGCCAAACTAAGAATTTTTTCGGGAATTTACACTTCTTTTTTCTTGAATTGGTCCGAAACACTTGTTTTATCCGATGTTGTATAAAACTCCTGGCCAGGCAACTGTTTGTAATCAGCTACGACGTATGTTTCATCGTCCATTACTATGCAACTGTGTTTTGTCAAAATTTGTTCATACAGTTTGCGAGCTCTAGTTTTAGCAGATTTATTTTGTTTTTCGCGACGATTTGGTGCTGTTTGTACTTTAAAAGCCTTTAAATCAGCTCTAGCTTTTACTTTTTGGACGTAGGATGCGGACATCTTTACTTTGCGACCCCACGAACCGACATGTTCGGATTTTTCTTAAATGCATCTATGACCTTCTTATCCTTACTTGTACTAACAGGACCCCTATTTTTCCCGCTGCCTGGTTTCCGTGCAGTCGTCAAACGTTCTTCAAATCGTTTTAATACCACAGAGACTGTTGATTTGGCCGCGTTTAACTTTTTTGCGAGCTTGCGACACGACAAATGCGGATTCAGTAAGTGTTCGGAAACGATTTGATTCCGGAAAGCTTCTTCTTTTGAGGACATCGTGATAATTATGAAACAATTATCAACAATGCTAATAGAAAATATTGCAACGGTTACTATAGCAACCAAAAACAAACAAACAGTCATAGTATTAAAGCAAAAACAAAAAGTTTGGGATATAAATAAATGGCCAGTTTTTATCGTGCACAGTCTTTACAAGTAATCTTTAAGTAGTTACGTTTATTTATATTTTAAGTTTAAATTAATATTGTAATAAAAGCTTTTCCTCAGATAATATATATAACGAAAACTCATCTATTTTATTATAATAATAATTATTGAGTATTGACATCTTTGATTATAGTACTACGATTTTTTTTTCATCAGAGAGCGGACCTAGTATCTACTATGATTCTTATTTTTTTGATCAGAGAGCGCACCCACACTCAACTGAAAAGCCGTCCGGAATTCAGCAAGACGAAGAAGACCTCGGTGTACTCGACGTGTGGTGCATGCTGATTTTCAAATAGACTTCGAGCTGTCAGCCAAATTTGTTCAGGTACAGGTCCGGTACCGCGAATATAGAAGTTTATACATTTCGAGCATCTTTCTCCTTTACTCCAATTAAGGCGTGATGAGAGTGACAGAGGCAATGATTATCGCTTTTAGCGGTAGCACCGCAGAGCTGGCAATACCGGTATCTTTCTGTATAGTCGATCCGGAATTCCGGTTTATATGACAGGTATTAGGTATATGTCATTGCCATGTAATTGTTATATTACTATTACAATGAGGAAAAAAAATATTTGTTTGTTTGTAGTGTATAAGTTTCAAAACTACTAAACCGATTTGAAAAAATATTTCACCATAATTTTTCGTTTATTCAGTTTCAAATATATTTCACCTCCGGTTGACCCAATTGTTGACTGGTAGAGAATGCCATTTGGTATTAATGCCATTCATTTTGTATATTCAATATATATATAAAAACAATATAATGGATGCCGAAACAATATAATAGGTATCAGCGGCGGCGAGTCCATTTCTTTCTTTCCTACAGTCCAACAGTTTTCTTGGGCTCATGAAGAAAAGGCAAAGCCATATTGGCTTCGTCTTGCTTCAGAATAAAGTCGCCCACTGTCACTAGTACAGTCGTCATCAGATATATCGGAGCTGTGGAGTTGGTCACAAATATCTGACCAACAACAAACAACGCCTCTATTGTCAAGCCGATGAAGTGCATGTTCAGATATTTGTGACCACCACCACAGCTCCGATACTATAATGGCAATGGCAGTACTATAAAGTAAACCCTGACAAGTTCCTATTTAACCTTCGCCATGTTGCGGATTTTCAATGGAACTAATTTATTTTAATGGCAATGTTTTTTTTGGCAACATACGTTGAAAGTCATTAAAAGTCACCGATGTAAACAAATCGAAAATAATTGTAATTATTTCAGGATAATAATAGATTTTGCAATCGAAATGCCAAAAAAAAAATTACTCAGATGCAAAACAAATAATTTTGAGTACATTAAGATACTTGCGACAAAAAAATGGTGAGGGATTCAGTAGTATTTCTTCAATGTTGTGAATTAGTTGTTGGCGTGACGGGTACTGATATTCATAGTGCGGTTGTAATAAACTGATTAGTTTGTTACTAAATATGTTT
This sequence comes from Grapholita molesta, assembly GCA_022674325.2. Classification (NCBI taxonomy): domain Eukaryota; kingdom Metazoa; phylum Arthropoda; class Insecta; order Lepidoptera; family Tortricidae; genus Grapholita; species Grapholita molesta. Next base: position 20,360,456 of record CP053125.2, read on the forward strand.
TTTTTTAATCAAGACTGATCAGCGTTTGACCTCAGTCGCACCTGATGGTAAGTATCGACGAGGTCGAGGGTGTAGCACGCTGGTTCAGTAATAGCCTATTCACATGAACAATCTAAATAGATTTAGTTATTTATTAAATTATTATTTATCTCTATAAGGCGTCAGTAGTACTACAATCAAAAATATGTATAAAAAGAATGAACAGTTATCACTATTAACAAAAAAAATGTTATCACTGGTTTATTAATATTCAAATATCAACTACAGCTCTGTCGGTTACCTGAAAACATACTTCGACGTTTTACATGTATAGAATTGTATATCTCGTACTTGTACGATGCCAATACACACTGTCCCGACTATTCATGACGTAGACGTATTGTTGCTATATCTAAGCTACTTAGTTACAAACGGATAAACTCACGTGTAATTATATCGCACTAGGCGACATGTTTCGGGTCAAGCTCTGGTACCCAATTTGTAACTAAGTTGTAGTAACATGGCTTACAACAGTTTTAATAATATTATAAGTACGCTGTTTGTAGCTACACTATATCAGGACTAAAAACGAATTTGTCAGGCTTTACATAATTTTTTTTATTAAAGAACATTCTTGACTCAGGAACAACCTGTGCTTCTCACCCCAGTAAATGCCCTTACTGGGATTTGAACTCAGAACCGTTGGCTTCGAAGGCAGGGTTACTGCCCACTAGGCCAGACATGTTGTCAAAATAAAGGGTGAACACTATTAAATTGTCGCAGGTCGAACATGCTACAGACGACAAAATAAAAATCCAAAGTGCTCAAAATTCTTTATATGACTAATTTTATACAGCGTAAAATCATTTTAAAAAATATTAGGGCTATTTCATCGAACGACGAGAAAATTTCCGGACATTACTTTTGACGTGATTCATTGAATTTCGCACGGAATCATCGCTTAACAATTTTGTGCATTTAATCCATTTTCGTTGAAAATCTGGTAATGAAGTGGCAGGTTGGCAAGTTTTTCGCAGTTTAGTTTTTATATTAGCCCAATATTTTTCGATGGGGCGAAGTTCGGGACAGTTAGGTGGGTTACTCTCCTTAGGCACTACCTCGACTGAATTCGCCTTATACCATTCCAAAGTTCGAGACGAATAATGGCAACTTGCTAAATCTGGCCAAAACAATGTTGAGGAAGTGTGTTTCTTTATGACTGGTAACAGTTTCTTTTCTAAGCATTCTGATATATAAATATCGGTGTTAATTGTCCCGGTAGTGATAAATGGTGAGCTCCTCATGCCGCACTGGCATATAGCTTGCCAAACAAGGTATTTTGCAAATTTTTCTACCGGGATCACCTTTTCCGATTCGTCAAGATTCGAGATGTCACGAGAGGAATAGTACTGGTTACCTGGTAAAGACTTGAAATCTGCCTTGACGTAGGTTTCATCGTCAATAATTAGGCAACATTTTTCTCAATCAACAAGGTATACAATAACCTAGAACGTCTAACCGCACGATTATATTGATCCACAGTTCTCTTGGGAGCCTTTTGCTTCTTATATGTTGTAATGCCGCATTCTTTTTAATTTTTTGGACATTTGCTTGACTAGTGCCTACTTTTTCGCCACATCCCGGGAAGAGATACTCGGATTCTTATCAAATAGCTTGCACACCTTTGATTGTAACTTAACATTAGATTTTCTGGTGGGTTGACCTTCACGCCGCTTCCTATCTATAGTTTCACCTTGTTTAATTTTTTTTAGGGTTCGTTGAACCGTCCTCCGAGTTGTTTGACAAGATTTTGCCAGATCTAAAGTTGATAAATGAGGATTTTTACTGAATTCTTGCAAAATTAATTCGCGAACATTTTTTTCGTGTAACGCCATTTTCATAAATAAAAAACAAATGAACATTTTATGGTTGTCTAATATATTACGAGCCTTCTAAATTTAAAATTTTAAAAGAATATTCAAAAAAGGTTCGATGCAACACGCTAGCAAAGTAAAAATGTAGGCGACAATTTAATAGTGTTCACCCTTTAATCGCCTATTAAAGGAAAAGTCAGTGAAAAATTCAAATGTTTAATTTTGTAAAGTAAGATGAGAATATTTGTAATAAAATTATTTGAGACTAACAATGATTTTAGTTTTTCGGATTACTCAAGCCTGCTACCGCGAACATCGAAGCTCGTATAATTCGAGCATCTTTATCTTTTACTCCAATGAAGGCGTCATGAGAGTGACAGAATCTTCCGAATAGGAATCTCGTTTTACGCGGTAGCTCCGCTGTTTTCACCATGAGTGTAGTTTATCAGTTTTCATAGTTTTTGTGGGTATTTCTTTGTCGCCGCCACATTAACCTCGGTCATCCAGCAGCCTAAAGTCGCATTATTCTCAAAAACCGACAATTTCGATACATACGTGCCATAAGCGCCGCCCGTCGCCGGTAACTTCACATACATTGCACTGACATCAATATCTTTTACTAGATAATTCCTCTTTTTTATTTTACACCCAATAAGGGGGACACCAAACAGTTGAAACCAAGTTGTTATAAACGCATTTGTACACGATAAGTTGTTCATAAAAACCACCCAATTAATACCAGATGTCGTCTTCTTTCCAACTCGAAGGAATCCCTTTGAATCCAATAAAGATATTTCTTTATATACCGTTAAGTTTAATTGCACTCTATTGTTATATATACCTTTGTATACAATAGTCTCAAGAAAATAAGGGAGTGGTTTCAGATATGGGAAATCTGGATTACGGCAATTTACTATACTCATTATATTCGCCTGGTATCTTTTACACCAACAGTGAAGAATGTTCATGTAGATTAGAATTAATAACAGTTTCATGTTTAGTTATTCCAAACAGACTGATTGTAATAAAACTCTAGTATATAATAATTCATAGCGATTCGTTTTAATAGATTGCCTCTATCATTAGATTCAGCAAGCAATCAATATTAGATTTACATGTGTGTGGATGTAAAAATACAATTAATATTAGATTTTGTAACTGAGTATTACCGGGTCGGGACGTAATGATGCGTATTGTAGTAATGTAATACTTACTTTTATGTAAACAATTGTACTTTATAGTCAGCCCACGTGGGCGCTCGGCACTCTTGGTGCCTGAAAGTGGAGACCTGGAGCCGATTTTGAGTCGAGCATTCGAATTAAAAAAACTTTGACGACGAAAATAGTCACACACAAAAGTTTCCCATCATTATTTGTGCACAAAATGTATAGTTTTGATACGCACGATCATTATTTTGTATCATTAGTGTGTTTAAAATATCATTTCTTCGTTTCTGACAGAGTTTAAAATGTCATGATTCGAGTATCTACTCGATGCTTAAAAATCGTAGCCCAGGGGGCTATTTAATATCTTCTTTCAGAGAGGAAGAAATAGTATTTCAGAAACATTAATGATTGTGGATATCTCTATATTATTCATTTCGTGCTAAAATTGGTGTGAAATTTTTGTGTGTGACTATTTTTGTCATCGAAGTTTTTTTAATTCGAGTGCAGGACTCAAAAATCCATTATGTTCTCCGAAACTACATAACCGGCTTTAGCAGTGTTATTCTTTAAATATATAAACTACTGTTTTATTATTTGAAGTTCTAGAACCCGCGCTAATATATGATATATAAATACTTCATTAACATGCTAAAAGTTAATCCACGCCGCACCGATCGGTTTTATATCCAATAAATACTCGTATCAAAATAGTAAAGAGACTTTAGCGTCAGTTATATTGGCGTGTCGGTCGCCGGCGCACGCGCGCCCGAAATACTTCGATCGGAACTCGTTTCGTAATTCCATTTCGTAACCCCCTAACCCTTTGAACCTTCGTAACTAACCCCACACGTGACACTGTGCTGTGATAGTGACAAATAAACCCAGCGACATACACGACCTCGACGACGTAGTAAACAACATTCTTTGCTGCAGTTTTCAAATTTCTGAACGTTGAACGGAAGTTTTGTTGAGTAAAAATATATTTTCAAGTTTAGAAACTAGTTACTAAATAGGAATTTCCACTTAGGTATTATCTAAATGGCAAAGTGAGAGAAAACCCGTAAAGTTACCTTTTATTTGATTATGTTGACAGCCAGAGCCCTGAATGTATTCGAATAAAAAAAAAACAACAGTCAGATAAGTTCGAAATTTAAATTTTCAACTGAAGATTAATCGACCTATCAATCTGCGGACTGCATAGCCGCGTCCTTGTCCCACTGGCGTGCCAGGAGACGCTTTTAGACCGGCCTACCCGGCTTGTCCTCCAACAAACTTTCTTCCAACCCCGACCGATCAAAAATAGACCTTGCGACCTCTCAATAAGATTGACGGCGACGCCCTAAATAAATTGGCGCCCTGTAACTCTAACAAGCTTTCACGGGAATCGGATCAGCTGAGTTTCGACCTTATGGCTTCGAGATTAGGAATTGTTGATGATAGGAGTTAAAGTTGTGTTGGTGTAAACACCGGAACGCGGACCTGATTGGTACGCCGTGCACTGACATTTCGCGATCACTTCTTTCAATTGATACATTGCTACTGTAACTATTTTATTACACTCATTTCTATTAATATAATTTATTTTTTATTCGAAGCGCTTTTGAGCATATCTCGAACATCGCTGTCGCCATGACGACATCGGCTTTTTCGAACGAATTGAAAGCAAACCCAAAAATTGTAGTTCCGTAATTCATGTTCAATTTTCTGTCCGGTGGTCCAAACTCCAAAAAAACTCATGTTTATTTAATTGAAAGAAAATTGCATTAATCATAAATGTTCATTAAGATACCTTTATACGTATTTCAATTTAGGCACATTGCACTCATGAGGGAAAAAAAACTACCATTGATTCTAACCCTATCTCTGATCGAGAAAAAGGTTACCGGTAAGAAACTCAGTCACTAGTGTAAACTAACGTAGTCGACATTATAATTACTTAAAAAGGATAACTAAGAACAAATCCAATTTCTTTATAATTAACTAGTCTGATTTGCTTTGACTTTTAAGTAGTAACACTATTATATAAATTATAAATTGAAAGTAGATGATATATACTTTAGAAAAATAACGGGTCCTCCGGCGTCGGAGGCGGGTTTTGAACCCATCTGCAGCTATCACTTCTCTTATCTCTATCATCACTTATTCTTAAGTATATGTCATCTATTTTCTATTTAAAACGGGAGTCACCAAATTATAATATTAATTACAAACAATTAATTATATCATTCCTTGAAGATGGCGCTTGCAATGGTACCGAAATATCGGACACTCGTTAATATTAACACACATTAACTTTCCCGTTTTAAATCGGAATCGGAATATATTAGTACATTTCGATACTAGTGAAAAAAATTTTTTTTTTCGACGTGGGTGAAAGTTGGAGCCCGAGTGAAACGAGGGTGACAATCACGCGAGTCTTAAAGAAGTTTTTACAAGAGTATCGAACCTAATTTTTCATAGCAAGTGCCTTAAAAAGTGAAATTTACGCACGCGAAGCGTGCGAAAAGTGCACTTTTTACGCACTAGTTAGGAAAAATATTTATTGCAGAAAAAGTTACGAAACTATAACAAAATATTTTCAAAAGAAACTAAATTAAGCTAAACATGAACAATGAAATAAAGATACTTGTGCTTATCATAGCAATGGGTTCCACCAATATCAGCATGTGGGAATTGAAATGTGCAATGCAAATTGGGAATTAAAATGTAGTGTCTCCGTAATATAATCAGAAATGAGGATATCCATAGGAGGAGCAAAGTAACCGACAAAGCTCGCAGAATTAAAATGTTGAAGTGGCAATGTGCCACGTAGCCCGGAGAATCGATGGTTGTTGGGGCAGAAGTCTTGAGTGGCGACCACGTATTGGAAAGAGTTGCGGACGTTCACTAGCTAGGTGGACCTATGACCTGGTACAGAGTCGTTGGAGTAGCTGGCTGCTATGCTGAAGATCGCTCCCTATGGCGATCTATAGTGGTCTTATCAAGCAGTGGACATCCGTGGGTCATATGCCATCGATAGATTGATTAAATCAGTCTGTGTTAGACCGAAGCAATAGTTGTAACTCAGTTACTGTGCTCGTGTTCCGAGTAACAAGCATTTCACAAATCTCCAGCCATAACAACTATTTTTACCCCATTCAAGATCTCGAGTCGAGTCTCGTCGGTACATCTGTTTATTTACAAACCGTTATGCCTCTCGGCATGAAGCGGATTTATTATGATTATCGTGTGTAAAAATGTTTACTTACGTCAGTTTCAATATTATCGATGTTGTATAAACTTTCGTGAGTCATTATCATTATAACGATTGTAATATTGAGCGTATTGAAGAAGTTTTTATTTCCATATAAATCATCGGGATGATTCGGGTTTTTAAACTAATTTTATTATTTGCTTTTATTTAGTCACATGGGCAACGTATTTCGGAGAGCTTAGGTCTCCATTTTAGACTAGAATAGAATAGCATTTATTGAGGCAACACATCGTTATACAGACAAATTAACAATAATTAATACAAGCGATTCACATCTACCTTCCTAGTGCGGACTGCTAAGGAATGGAATTGCTTCCTTGGTATGTATTCCCGGAAATATATAATTTGGTCTTTTCAAGACAAGAGTGAATAGGCTGTTACTGAACCAGCGTGCTACACCCTCGACTACATCGATACTACCATCAGGTGCTACTGAGGTCAAACGCTGGTCAGTCTGGTATAAAAAAATGACATAAAATATTGTATGATTAAGAAATATATAAAAACATTTTATAAAAACTGGATGTATGATTAGTGATATTATGAATTCTCATGGTCGTGATTATGAATTTCGATCGTTGTAATAAAATATTATTTATGAAAAGTAATCATTATTATGTCAAATGAAATCCGGAAGTGTACAGTCAGCGTCATATAGTTCGTAGCATTCAAAGTACTCAAATAGCTCGGTACACCATACAAATTCTATGGTGTACGGAACTTTTTGAGTACTTTGGATGCTACCAACTATATGACGCTGACTGTACATACACACTTTCGAATTTCCGATAATAGCACTAAAAAATTATGTAAGTAAAAGTGCACCCGAGCACTGAGATGCCGCTCGCGCTGTTGTCGTGTTTGAAAGTGGAGAACTATGCTCTCCGAACATGTGTATGACACTAAATGAATGTGAGGAAAACCTAGTGATTCGTAAACTTGCAGTGATAAGTGAACAGGGGAGGCCTATGTTCAGCAGTGGACGTCTTATGGTTGAGATGATAATGAAAAAAATCTATTTGTCATTAGACTTCTCCAATGTCGATGGTGATGTTACGGTCCTAAATAAGCTTGTGATTCATTTCTCCGTTATCAGCCCGGCGGTTGACATTTTGCTCCGTCACCGACACCGCTGACTGATCGACTGCCATTTCGAATTAAACTAGTTTATCTTAGTTAATTACTAGTGTATCGATTAATTGTGGATAACGTTTGAGCAATAGGTGTTGAAGTAAGTACCTTTCATACCGTAAGCGAGTTTAAAAACTAGTATAGGTACTCAATTAACTTCACTTGATAAGAAAATATGTTTTTTTTTTTTTAATGAAAACTCCGTCAATAACTATTTAATATTGTTATTGATAAGATATACATATTATAGCATATTTTTTTTAAAGGAGATACAACAGAAACATACAAATGAAGTAGGTAGGTACTATATAGGTTTGATTATACAAAATTCCTTAAAGCGAAGGTGTCGCTGCGGCAATTAGTTAACATCGCAGTTAACCATACTTTGTGAGGGGTCAATAGGCCCCCTATCGCAGTGAACGTGTTAAACATATCTCACATAGAACATTATATGTGATTATTTTTATATTAAGCAGAAACGTCTGCTAGCATATCAAAGATATTTAAGTCTTTAAGTGATATTAAAACGTAAATCTAACATGCAAATATTACACTAATTTATACATTAAATTTATATAACTACTTTTAATATGGGAGCATTGAATGAGGCGCGGGAGCATAATAAGAAGAAATCAAAGCCGGATAGTCGAAATCAATGCAATTTATAGTTATTTTGATTCTTTAAATCTTTTCGGAAATCAGTCGCTTTTCGTTGAAGGAAAACATCGAGAGGAAACCGGACTAGTCCCAATAACGCCTAGTTTACCCTTTGGGTTGGAAGGTCAGATGGTAGTCGCTTTCGTAAAACTATACCTAGTGCCTACGCTAAATCCTGGGATTAGTTGCCAAGCGGACCCCAGACTTCCATGAGTCGTAGTAAAATGCTGGGACAACGCGAGGCTGATGATGAATGTTTATAATGATAATGAATCCCATATTCACATTCCGTCTGCATATTGAAGAATTACGCACATCCATAATGTTACCAAAATTTTCAGCAGCAGAAAAACTGTAGTCATCCCTCTCTTTGGGGTAATAGTGCGGGTGTTAGAAAAAGACAGTATGCTTCTGTCTGTGCTGAGCATCTAAAGTATATTTACGGGATAACGTAGGAAGCACTAATTTTAGAATCTGTTATTTCAAGTCCATGCATTTCTTGGGATTAGTCACAATGTTTGTTTGTATTCGAGATTCTGTTTGTTTATACTTTTGTAAGAATTAAACTCAGCTCATTATACAATCGAGGGTCGGGTGGTCAAACCCGATAAATCGATATAATATTTCATTGAAGTAACAATCTTACGTAATTCACATATAGTTGTAAATTCAAAATCCCATTTACTTGACTTATCGGGTTTGACCACGAAACCCTCGCAATATAACATTATACAAATATGAATAAAATAGTACATTACTGCAGCCGCCGGGAAAAAGGGGGTTGAAGGCTGAGTTGTATATACGGCCGACTGTAAGGAGGCCGGATAGTATACGAAGCCTTCAAGACCTTTTCACGGCTAGGCATGTATAGTGCTTTTCTCAAACTAATGCAATGAAATAAATAAAAAAATACCACTGAACAAAACAGCTTCACGACATAAGTTTTTTAATTTTCCCTCCAATCCCGCTTTGTGGTATTTTTGCCTTCGATGTAATAATTAATGACTATCATAAATAGTCTGGCTATAATTACTATATACAACATTTAAAAAAACCACCAAAAAAGAATGCACTTACCTTTTAAATGATGGCGCTACGGCATCTGCCTTTGGCGGTACACAATAACAAAATATAGATAAATAAAACCGGGCCCGGTTAGATTATTCAATTTTTATACACGCGTAACACTATATCTAAGTCACAAAAGCATTGAAACACACCATTTATCACTATTTAGTCTTAATAAACAGAGTTTTACACGCCGAGAAACTTTTCCATTCCGCCATTATTAAAACAAGTAAAAGTGTCCTGTGATTGGTTGAGTCAAAAATGCGTTCAAAAACGCGCATGCGTGGAGTAGTGTTTGGTGTTGCCAATACAATTTTAAAATTGAGAGCATGAATAATAAATATAATAATGTAATAACCTGATGATATGTAATAAATCTCTTCATACCATTTCGTCTGAAATAAGCGAGATTATTTTTTAGCCCGCTAATCATTTAGTCACTAAAAATGATAAAAAAATATAACTCAGCTGTTTGAACAGGCTTCATGAACACAGACGCCAGGTATACATAAAAATTAAAAAAAAATTACTTCCCGGCCTAGGCCTTCAATTTTATATGAAATTCGTTACCTGTCCTCTGGAGTCGATCCGCCCTAAACGTGATACTTCGAAGCCTATTATGACGCACGTAACGAAGACATTTCATTGCATGTTTGAGAAAAAACATTTTCCAAGCAAGCAATTTATTGCCAAAAATATGAAGTTTGTAGGCTGACAGTAAACGTCAACTAGACTATTGGATTTGAAAATACTATTTATTTTGTTTGAAAAAATCACAAGTAATAAATTAATTGTATGAGAGGTAGGGCACAGCGATGACCATCATGCTTGAATCTGGGGCAGCCCAACTGGGGAAGTACCTCCTCCTTACAGAAGACCACAGCCATAATAGCACTGGTACCTTTCAGGTATGTAGTGTTGTGTTCCTGATGGTGAGCAAGGTTCCCAGAGCTCCAACCCCCCTTAAAGGCCGGCAACGCGCTTGTGACTCCCCTGGTGTTACGGGTGCCCATGGGCGACGGTAATTGCTTACCACCAGGCAATCTGTCTGCTCGTTTGCCGCCTATGTCATAAAAAAAAAAAAAAACCCATTTGTGTAAAGTTGTAGATCAAATGTTGTTACGTTCGTGGTGTAAAAGCGATCCCTAAAATTTTTGCTCCTATTCCAGGCAGTATTTTATTTAACGTGGAACGTAAGCAGGTACAGTCAGCAGCAGCAGTGGCTAAGCGTTTGAGGTGTTCAAAATGAGGTCAACACATTTCTATTGTCAAGAAAATAAGAGCGCGTGTAGGTCATTTTGAACACTTCAAACGCTTAGCTACTTCTGCTGCTGACTGTACCTATGTATTATAATATATGTTTGGATAAAATCTTGCAATCTAATTTTGAAGCAGACTTCTTTAACCGTTTGAGCTGTAATTTAGCACATATGAAGGTTCTGTGACAATGCAATATTATAGTACCACTGATCTGATCTGACGATGGAGCCAAAAAACAACCAAAGTAATACTTAAAATACACCAGATAAACCCGTAGTGTTTAGAATCGTTAGAATCCTCTTAAAGTACATTCGGCAATAAAAGCTTTTACCTAAAATGACATTGTAGACTGAAACTTTTTAACATTTAACTATATTTTTTTACATATATTCCTTTAATAAAAAATATTAAAAAATCTCTACAAAGGATAAATATCGGTTTATATATTTAATTTAAATGTGTATCTAGTATACCTTCGTCATATTTGGTTTGTGCTCTTTTTATTCAATTTTGTTTTCAAAATCTTCGATCCTAATATAAGAAAAAAACTTTCTCAAAATTTCGTATATTTTTTACTACTTTCATTCCGTTACCACATCAACTTGCCGTGAAATCACTTTAATGGTTCCTACGGAAGACCAGCGCTGGTTACCACACCAGCTTCATGCCGAGTAGGGACCATTTCGTGACATATAATATATCTTTTAATTATGTATCTTTCTGTCATCTGTCATTTCTGTGTATGTCTCGAATAAATAATTTCTATTTCTATTTCTATAACTCTGTGAAAAGTAGCAACGGATTTAAACGAAAAACATAAAACACATTTATTTTTTCATATCAAAATCGAAAAAAAATCTATTCTTTTGGTATGCATGGCATGGTATGAAATAAAACGGCTCTTACTTACGGAATAAATAAAATAATTTTCTTATTTTTTCAGAATTAATCAAAGGCGCCTGTGAAATATAAATGTAAAGATACATTTACGAGATGGCAAAAGCCTATTAACGGAACATTAATCACAACCACAACTGGCAAACTCATATTTTAAAGGTGTTTTATTCAACATGGCGTGCCAAAAACGATTGAGAATGGGTGTTGGGTGTATTGTGCAATCAGTTTAAGAGGGATAATGTAAACAATAACGAATAATGTACTTACGAGTTTCAGAATATAATTTCAGAGTTAGTATAGCTAGTAATACATACTCTTCAGTAATATATACTCTTTTTTTTTTCTTGTGTAGCTGCTAAGAAGAAAGAAAAAACTGCCAGTAACGCGCATAATGAAGCAACTATATTAAACCAAAAAAAAGGCGTGCAGTTTGGTAGTTGCATCGGTATATGGAAATAGGACCTATTAATATAATACGATATTACTATTTAAAAAATACATAGTTTTATCTAAAAAACATTTTTTTTAAAGTCAGGGACTCCCCCTCCGTCGCAATGATTTAGACTTGCGGTACGATTTAATTAATCAATAGATCTATCGATTGATGAGCAAAGTTTTTATATTCAATTAAAAAAAAGTTAACATTTAGTTACACGTGTAGAGTATCCTCCTGGTGTTGCGGGTGCCTATGGGTGACGGTAATTGCTTACCATCAGGCTATCAGTCTGCTCATTTGCCACTTTTATCATTAAAAAAAAACACCCACGTTAATACGTTAATAATCAAACTAGAAATATCGGCGGAATGTAATTAATTACAACAAGTACATATAATTCGTTTTAGTTGTATCATTTCAAAAAATATGTTAAGTATGATATGGAAACATGTGGGATCTATATTTTCGCCAGGCAACAAAGAAGACACTAAGCCTGTACCCTTACCATGAGTTTTGATATTGAGGTTTTCGGTAACGAGTACCGAGTTTAACGATTAACAACTAACACGGTTCTACTCACGTTTATTTAGTCACTACTCTTAGTACTTGAAAATTGAGGTCTATGTTCTCCGAAACATGTCACGCGAGTGACTAAATAAACGTGAGTAGAACCGTGTTAATCGTTAAGTATTATGTCTCACGAAAGTTTAAATACAAAGAGGACCGAGTTTACTATCTGTGCATCTCGCTTGTACTATTCTAGTGCGAGATGCACAGATAGTAAACTCTTTACTCGTTATCGAAAACCTCAATGTCACAACTCATGGTAAGGGTACTGGACAGTGTATGCCAATGTTATACGCTTCAGGAAGTCTCATTAGTCAAATAATCAGGCCAGAATATCTTCCAAAGCCAAATGGTAGGTCTTAAATCATGACAGATGACAGTAATCTGGTGACGCAGCTCATTGAAATGTCTATCGCTTGCCATAAACACGTCCTGAAGATAACCTTGTCCGAAATATATCTTGCATAGATTTTTTGAAAAGATAGGGTAATTATAACATTTGTCAGTAGTAACTTTTTGTTGGACTAAAAACCAAACAAATAATTTTTCATTAAATATTTTGGATTTGTAATGATGTTAAAGTAGTAGGTTAGCGTGATACGGGCTTGTCATGAGGAAGGATGAATGTAATTTAAAAAAAATAATGTTAGAGATGAATGTCGAGGGGCGGAGAGCGATTGGTAGACTGAAGAAACGATGGTCAGGTTGTTTGAAAGAAGATATTAAAAAGAAAGGAGTGCTAAGGTGAATAAAGATAGAGAGGAATGGAAGAGGAAAACATTTGTGACCCTAATGAAATCGTGTATAAGTCAAATTGGCTTAGTAAAAAGGCTACAAGTCCCATAAAATGTGCGGCACTTGTATCCTTTTTCACTGTGCTAATTTGACTTTATACCCTTTTTCTCTAGGGCCACAGAGGCACGTTGTGCCGACCCCAAATGACGTGGGATAAGGCCAAGAAGGATTTTTAGTAGTAACTTACTATGTGAAAAAATCACTGTAATTATTAAAAAAAATGTCAATTTTTTGCCATCTTTTCATTTGTGCCATTGAATTCAGGTCGGATGATAAAAATATGTTTTAATGAATACACAATATAAAATTGTAGCAACACTAGGAAGTCTCCGTTGTGCGTAATAAGGATATGCTTTGTTAATTACTTGTATCTCTGTTAAATCTAATTGACAGAAAATACTCGTGAGACTTACTAGCAAAAAAAATCATTGAATCTCATGAGACTTAGCATTTACATTTCTTCAATTCCATCTGACTCATTCAATTTGGCAAATACCACTGCACCTACTTAATGCCATAGAGTAATGTGTTTTGTGGCGGTTGGTTAGTGGGACGGGAATGCATGTCGCAACTCGCCTGTCAGCGATGCCAGCGGACGCATGCCAAAATGGTTGAACTTGCAGAATTCACAGCCTTGATGGAATCAGGATCGATTGCGTCATTTGTCTGTCAAGGTCGATAAGGAGATAATTTTATATTAACTTGAAAATTATCAATGAATTTTTAACCTAGTAGTCGGAAGATCAGAGCTGCGGGCTTCGAAGTTCGTGGCAAATATAAGTCAGCACCAATTCTAAACCACAACACATTTCTCTGACCAAGTTAGCTATGTAGCTTACACTTACGTTTGTTTATGATTTGATTGTTTACATCATACCCTTTCTATGTAAGTTGTGGTTGAATAAAGTCTTTATGTCGCTATCAATACGGGTTAGATTATTCGACTATGCTATTGGCGGTATTTTAAACGGCTTTTTTTTATAAAATCCACTTAGTTCTACCAGAAATATCAATATCCAGAATATTCGTGTATATAGAGATTTGATGCATTCTAATAAGTCTTGATCAGTTTCTTGTCGGTGATGTAGGATTCCCAGGTCAGAGGTATAGGTTAGAACTTATGATACTTTAATAAATGCACTGAAAGTGCCTAAATTAAAAATAATAATATATCTTTATTAATAGGAAATAAACAAGGTTTTTATCAATTTTCATATTCATATTATAGATATCACACTAACAAAATCAAGACACGTTCAAGATTGTCTTCACATCTTATAAAATAAATATCGCAACGAAACGACATAAAACGAACATTATAGTGACAAGTGAAAGTGAACAAAACTGTCAGTGTGGTGACGATAAAAATACATTATAAATAGGTAGTGATATAAAAATACACAAAATGGACACTGAACACGACACAGATATCATGTCGAAAGAAGCACTAGGTCAGTGTTTATTCAATAAGATGAACAATGATGATACGTGATGATAACAATATGATAGCTCCGATGTATATACATTCATCAATATGTAGTGGTTCATACTTATAATTGATTGTAATCAAATCATTAATTTTATTACTCTTTTTAGCTTTATTTTGAGAGTTTGCATATTTTTGTTTATCAAATCTAAGTTTTAACCCTGGAGAGTAACATCTATCAATTAAAACATGTTGTTCATTAATTTTTATCTAAGTAATACGATTTTACAGACTGCATGTATTTGGTAGTTAATTCCGAGAATTAGTCTAAAATTCTTTGCATTTCGTTGCACTGAGAAAAGGTGTTCAAAATTAATGAAAATATGGAATTTTTTGAAACTATTCGACAGTTTCTATCGAAGGATCGTTAATCCAATGCAAGTCAAAGTAATTGCTATTTAAAATTGTAAAACATATATAGAGTAGGTAGCTCGAAATGTGAATATGAAGATTCTTTCCTGAACTTTGAGAAAACATTGACCAGAGACTATTATACGGTAAAAATTATGTAATGGTGATGTTATTACAAATGATTTGGTTACAATCAGTTCCGGCATCTGTTTAACATTAATTATAATAATTATGTATATCATTGTTCATCTTAAACAAATTGGTATACATGTTGGCTTGACTTAGCGCAAAATTTATGCAAAAATTTGATGTCGTATCAAGACGCTGACCGTAATACTGGCACTACACTTGCCATATACTGCTTGCATGCTGTGCTATGTAATCAACTATTTCTTGATTCTCAACTAACAAGGGGGAGGTATATGCAGCAAGGGTGGGCTTGTTCATCAGTGGACGTTTGTGGCTGATAGACAAGGGAGTTTTTAGAAAAAAAAAAACTGAATCGTGACAAGTAAAAATTTAACCCTTCAGTGCATACAGTATCAAATGAATGTAAACTATAGAATGTGACATGTCTATACAGAGTGTCAAATGCTACATGTATGTAATTGTCTAATTGTACATAAGGCACTTTATAAGCAAATTGAGTGATACTTCATACACCTAAAGGTTAAATTACAACTGACAAGCAAATTGAGATACTTCATGCACGTAAGGGTTAATTTACAACTGACGTAATTTTAACCTTTTACTTGTCAGTGTCACGTTAATCGAGTACGGGCGACGCAAAGATATGTTTACACTTTTGCAACTTTAACAAAGGTGTAAGGTGAAAAAAAGTAAAGTAATTTATGACGTCAACTTTTTACTTAAAACAGTCCAAATAAAAGCTAGCATAGAGAAGTAACATTACAACAACAATTATAAACTCTGGATTCAATGCCACGGGGTTATGATACAGCAACAGTCTCGTCCAAAAATATGTAGTCACTTGGCGTCTACTATTCTGTTAACTGACATGGCCATGACACAGCCCTGTGATTTTATTATGATTAATGCCACAAAAAATCAGTTTAAAAAGTGGCCTATGAGCTCATTACCATGGCGACGAATGTCAAGAAATAGTTGATGAAGCTTTATATTTTACACTGATCTCTTTTACTTTTTTATTTGTTTTATATATTTTTAATTTTTTTAATTATTCGAAAGCTTTTTATTTCTCATCGATTGTTGCTATAAATATTATTGTATGCATTACAACATAACAAACAGCTGCTTTAACGTTAATCAAATTTGATTTTGAAAAGCTGTACTCGTTTGGATAAAATCAGATTACTCATTCAGTAATCACTAACTTTTATTACTTATTTGTTGTTATTTTTATCTTACGTTTCTGTTGTCGTGTGTGTGTGAAATTTATTAGAAATATTTAACTATGCTTCTTAACACAAAATGATCTTCGCAATAATTTGTTATAATTATATTATATAATATTAATAATATTGCTTTGGTACTCCGCTAATTAGCAATCAATCTGTATTACCCATATAATTAATTAATTATATGGGTAATACAGATTGATTGAAACAAAAATCGTCTTTTCTGTGGACAGTAGTTAACAGCTTATGTGAAAATATTTTGACACATAGTAGCAACACAAATTATAACTACAAACATATGTACAGTCAAGGTCAAAAATATCGACTCAGCTAAAGTGCCAAAATATGTATTCAACTACCGGAATAGTAAGAGTAAGGTGCATGTATACAAATTATGGCACTTTGACTGCATCTATATATTTGACCACACACACAATGTGGTGACAAAAATATGTAGCCACGACTATAAAAAAAAAAGTTTTGGATACATACATGTTTTTGTTGCATTAAATGTATACAGTGATGGTGTGGACCACAGTAAAGTATAAAATCGATCTTTCACAATACACTATCAGTGCTTGAGACGAAGTTAATAAATAACAGCGCTCTAGCTGATGTCCTAGCTAATCTTTCCGATTACAAATTATTTTACCATCATCTATAACTTACTCAAATGCCATGGAACGCTCGCACAGACTATAAGTAAGACTATTTCCATCAGAGACGTGCGAAAAAGCGTAGCGAGAAATCTGCTTTTAAGAACCAATAGAATCACTCAAGCTGCCGGCTGAGAATAGCACCATCCCACGGAAGTCGTAAGGGCAGCGCCATACGTCGACACCAACTGCTACTGATGATAACCCACCTGCCAAGTTTGGAGAAGATGGCAACCACAACAAGGTGATATAAGTCCTATCTGGGTGATGCCTCGTCCAGTCTAAGCTTAGCGAGAATAGTTCATAGTTTGGACCCGGGTATGTCCTTAAACTACGTCCAACAACGAGAGGTAGGGCACAGCGATGACCATCACGCTTGAATCTGGGGAAGTACCTCCTCCTTACAGAAGACCACAGCCATAATAGCACTGCTACCTTTCAGGTATGTAGTGTTGTGTTCCTGATGGTGAGTAAGGTTCCCAGAGCTCCAACCCCCCTTAAAGGCCGGCAACGCGCTTGTGACTCCCCGGTGTTGCGGGTGCCCATGGGCGACGGTAATTGCTTACCATCAGGCAATCCGTCTGCTCGTTTGCCGCCTATGACATAAAAAAAAAAGTATTCTTTTTCATTTGCTGCCATGCGCTAACTGACATCAGTGGCCACCTTATCAAAGTCTTTTCCATTCTTGGCCAGTCTTATTAGCGTTGGATCAGCTTTGCTGTTTGTCCATGTTTTGATGTTATCGATTCAGTTCATTCTTTTCCTTCCCCTTCCTCGTTTCCCTTCTATATTCCTTCATTTATCACGTTCAGCGGATTATAGGTACATGTTATACCTATGCAATCCGTGCTAGCTGTACTGTAGCTATTAATTCCTTTTTAATCTTCATGATTTTGCGGTCCTTAATACTGTGTAAGCCTGAACAGCCACATTTCAAAAGTCTTTATGTTATACTAGTTCAAAGTTTCAACACCATACTAAAGTTTGTGATTCCATTGGATCTCAATAGACACCTCGCGCTACTCATTCTCACACATCTCTGTTGGAAACGTAGCTATCTAATCGAACACTGAGCATGAACGATTGACATTTCTCAAGATGAATTTTCTTGACCACTATCTTATCATATGAAAACGTTCTTCAAAATGACACAAACGTGGATCATCCACACTTCCAATTGCCCTCACATTTTGTACACCTTATTGCAAAGGCTCTACTGATGGTTAAAGGAGTTCCTGTACTCCTCGGGCGTTCCTTGGCAAAATTGTACTAATCAACTATACGTGGTGTTCCCCTCGTTTGAATCATATCCTGGTGACGTCCAGAGTTTGGAGAGTGGGTGAGCCGCGTGGCGGTGCCGGCGCTGCTGCGACGCCGCAGACGGCTCAGCGAGCGGTGGGCCCGGGCGAGGACCCTGCGGGACACCATGGATGTGAGTACTCTTTGATTTATACGCTCAGGAGCGGTACCGCGAACATCGAAGTTAGTATATTTCGGGCATCTTTCTCTTTTACTCCAATTAAGGTGTCATGAGAGGGACAGAGACAATCGTCCGAAATTTACGAACATCGTTGTTCGCGGTAGCGCTGCAGATAATTTATGCAAGAACCAAAGATAAATCAGCAACACAGGCCACGTCCAAAGGATACAAATGAACTTCGACCATAGGCTTCGTCACCAGCTTATACGGTGCGATAATATCAGCCACAGGATTTGTCAAACTTAAGTAACTACATAACGGTTAAGTAAATGTGCCCCGAATCGTAGCCGGCTCAAAAGTCTCCATGACACTGGCGGCGTGGCCACGCTGAATCCTCAAGGAGATCTGTTGAGCCAGATACGTTCCGGAACGAGGATCAAACCTAAGGCGAAAAAAAAATTGATTTATTAATTATTATATAACTCACGTTTATAAGTGTAACCTGTCTGCGTCGGTCAGCCACGCGAACGGCTCATGATTATGCTTAGAGATGTGCCATTCCCTGTAAATTCCTAATATTAGTATGGGGAAATTTACCATGTGGGAAAATGCCTCAAAGTAATATTGGAAATTTATGCTTCTCGTTACGGAGTGTAACATGTCGAGCAATATTCGACTTTTAAAACGTGAAATACCCGCTTCTTTACAGTTGTATGTATTTTCATACCTATGTTCCCCACCGTCGTTGCATAAAAAAAGCATATTTTTTTTATGGAACTTGGCTCTTTTTTATCATTTAAGTTTTTGGTGGGATATAATTGACTCTTCTGTCTTAAATTAGAGTCACTTTAATATCTAATCTAATTGTTAGACACAGGTTCATTGGCCTCTTACTGCGTATAATATCGTAAGCCAAGAAACTTTTGCTTGACCTCTGTGATTACACTCTAGCTGTCAAAATATAATGTATTTTGGCCTAAAATATCGCAACGGCAGCCATTTTTTCGCGTTTATTCTGTCAATGATAGTAAAACATTGGAAAATAGTCGTAACGGCTTCAGAATGTCGACTCGCAAAATTAATAATTAGAGTAAATTGCCAGTAACTAGCCACTTTTCAATAACTGGCTACCTTATACTGAAGATGAATTCGGTTTAGCTACAAATATACCTAACATTTTCTAATGGGGTTTCAAATATTGGCTGTCCTTCAATAATTGCCTACCGCTGGCTAATACTAATCGCCTATAGACAGAGTTAATTTTTAGTATAAATGTTGCCAGTTATTGGAGGGTGGCCAGTTAGTAGCGAATTAACTGTACCCCGATTGCTATCCGGTTTCGCTCTATGGGCAAAAAACAATATACATAATACAATATATATATAATACTTTTTGAGTACTTTGGATGCTACGAACTATATGACGCTGACTGTATCAGCGTTTTAATTTTACCAAAAAGTAGACTACCCGAACCGAAAAAGACAGTTTGATTAATCCATCAATATTAATGGCCGCGGCTGTTAAATATAATAAAAAATAAGTTATTTAAATTCCGTAAAAATCAGGCGAAAATTAGATTAGCAATAAAACACAAAATTTTACTGTTTTTAATTATGTTCTTATTAAATTTCTCATTGGCTGAAGCATAAATTAACTAAGTTTATTAAAATACCGTTATTTCCCATTCTGATTCGTATTAAGGATTCACAAAATGATATATCCTGGGCAACTGTATCATTACTGAAAATTGAATATTCTTTATTTTCAAATAAAATAAAAGGATTTTGGGTTTTGAATTTTGAGATCGAGGCGAAACACGAATAGGTGTAAAGCCACAAGGAAAATCTTATTTCGAGGCATACAACTAACATTTCTTACTGGGGGTTGTGTGACGTCTGCTACCCCCAGTAAGAAAGAAAACCGCTTACCATTAGGCGGTTAGGTATACAACCCATATAAATTATACCAGATTTGCAGTCTTTTATCTCAGACGGATTTCGTAGTCGTTAAATTTTACGATAATATTACAAGACTTAGACGCGGTTTCGGTTTTATGTGTTTAATTGTGTTTCTTTATTATAGTCGTTGAAAGAATTAGTCATTAATACCTTTTATCTACGTACATGTCATAAGTGCTCTAAAATGCATCCAGAAACCGTAGACAATGACCAGCATTACCAACCATCAGAAAGATTTCAGTAGGTAATGTTAACATTACCTACTGAAATCAGTAGGTTATGAATTTAAATTTGGAACAGCTGTCAAATTCAAGTGGGGTGTCTATTTTAGTATCTATAGATATTAAACCAGCCATTGATACGAAATGCCAATTCGTTATGTTTTTTTAATATAAATCGAACGACATTTGAACTCGAGTGACAGTAGAATAGGGAGTTCATTCGCTTGTCTATGGTTTAAAAAAAAAATTGACTGAGATACGAAATACGCAACGCCGCCGCGCCGTTCCAAGCTGTCATTTGTTTTGTTCGTTGACTTTTTAATGTTTACAAGTAACCCTAGTAATAAGTCATTTCCCTACGGTTTCTGAACCCATCTTAAAACACTTAATGATATGTGTGTAGATAAAGTAGTGTATGTATCTATACATAACGTATGCGGAGTGAAATTTGGACAAAGTGCAATGTTGTTTTAAATAAAAAAAACACCATGATTTTTTTTAATAGTTATGTTTTTATAATAAAGTACCTAATGATGATTAATGTAAAAAAAAGTTTACTCCCATGCGAGATACTTTACGGTAGTTCTGAGGAACTTTGTCCATCGCTGTCGAAAACATAGATGTGGGCATTTTATTCAACTCCAATTTTATTTTACGAATCAAGCTTTGCACATTATTGGACCGAAAATTATCGCAATATACTCGCCTCTTCAGATTTGCCCAAAAATCTTCAATAGGGCGAAGTTGCGGAACATTAGGTGGATTTGGTGTCTTCGGTACGTATGGGGTGTTTAGCTCCGCCATTTTGCTAAGTGTTTTTTTGGAATAATAGCTTGAGGCTAAGTCTGGCCAAAACACAACATTTTCTCCTCTATGACTCGTATTTATGAAATCTCGCACTAATGGCAAACAACGCTCTATGTAGCGATCGGCGTTCACAGCTAAACCTGATTCAAAGAACACCGGCTTGGACATTCCGCGTTCCTGATGGCAAGCCATAGCAAAACTTTTTTAGGAAACTTGGTATGCTCAATATATTTCACGTTCTCATCAGTTGGACCATTGGTCTTCTCAAAATAGTAATTGCCTTGCCACTAGTTTCCATCTAACGTGAAATATGACTCGTCATCCATGACGCAAGTCACATTGTTTTTGGCGTAAAATATTTTTTTGACCAAATTACGCAGCCGTATTTTCTGAGTGGATTTTTGATTTTCGGAGACGGTGGATTTAAATTTTCTACACCGCTTATCGATGCCCATGTCTTCAAGATATTTTTACACAGTTTTCACGTCACAGTTAAATTTTCTTCCGAGCTCTCTGTAAGATTTAGCAACACGGCCGGCGGTAATTTTCTTTAGTCGAGCTCTCTCAGAAAACTTGCTCAAGCTGGGATAATTTCCAGAACCAGGCTTTCTAGCAGTGGTTGTTTTTAAGGTAAAAGACGCTAAAATATTATAAATGGTGCTTCGACTCTCACCCATTTGTACAAAATGTTCCACCACCTTCGATTTCGGCCATAGGGGATGTATACTGTAGAAATTACATACAGTTTTACGACGGCGTTCTTAGTTATTTACCATAATTACAAAATCAAACATCCAATCCTTATGAAACTTACCAGATTGATTGACAGATATATAGACTTGATATTGACATACACACATATTTTTTTTAGATTTTTGTTTTTTACATTTTATATATTCAAACTTTGTCCAAATTTCACTCCGCATACGTTAATTAGGCATTACAACAATCGTGTGATATTATTATGAAACTCGCCTTCGGCTCGTTTCATAAACCCACACTCTTGTTGTAATGCCCTTCATTATGCAAAGATACATAAACTACTATTATCGTTACGATTATCGTATGATAAATTTTATAACCACAACTTCCTCTTTGCTTTTAACCCACTAAAATTATAGGTGAAAAACTTAGCTAAAGCACCTGGCCTATGTAGTGGTAACGTGTACACGCATGTCGTTCTATATTCAAATTTTGACGTAAGGCATATTAATTTTCTGCGCATATATGTACATAGACATGATTCTATCAATTAAGTTTTTCACCTATTACCACGGCTACGCCAGATATGTATTTTTCGAATTTTCATTAGTGTGCATAAATATTGTCTTAAGGGTAAAGTTTATAAATATGTGTGCCGTTAATTGTACGTGGAAATAGCGAAATCATTTTTTAATACTGAACTAAGTAGCGTTAAACCAAAATGATGAAATTTTGTGTAGCGTATTGACGCAATCTTTTCATTTCATTATGATTTCATTAGAGAATTTATTGGTTGGCGTCCGTTACCGCCGCAACTAACTTGCCAACATAAATAACATTTGAATCAGTCTGTTGATGACGTTTAAAAATAAACCCGCTGCGAGTTTTTAAATTCACGCCATCTAGCAGCGGCACCGCGAACTGTTTCGTTGGCTGTCAGGGAAACTCGCGCCGCTTAGATTCTGTTCCGTCCCATAATATAGGTAACGGAGGTGCGGTACAAGTACGATACGTTTGCGAAAGATGGCGCTAATGATGTTAATAGTCAGCAGCAAAACTTGCTAATCGGGCGAGGTGTTCGAAATTAGCTTGATATGACTTTATTGTTAAGAGAATGAAAGCGTGTCAAGATAATTTTGAACACTCGCTCGTTTAGCAACTTCTGCTGCTGACTGTACCCACCATGATGTAAAGTTATTTAAGGTAGGTCAAATCAATTCGCCACGGTTCATGGGCGTCTGGGGTCCGCTTGGCAACTAATCCCAGGATTTGGCACTAGTTGTACGAAAGCCTTGCCTGGTCTTTCAAACCAGAGGGTAAACTAGGGCTTATTGGGGACCGGTTTCGTTACGATGTTTTCCTTCACCGAAAAGCGACTGGTGGAATATCAAATGATATTTAATTTCGTACATAAGTTGCGAAAAACTAATTGTACGAGCCGGAATTTGAACTTTGAATCTGCAATCTCCGGATTGCTAGTCGCACGCACCATTGGGCCATTCTATTAGGACACATTTTTTCTCCTATCAGTATTGAAAGAATTCATGATTCAGAGTAAAAATTACACAAAAAAATCCAAATTGAAAAAAAAAAAATAGTTTAGTAGGTATACAACTTTAAATAAAGTGGCCGCATTAGGCCACTAGCGCTCTACTAGGCCACCAGTGCTCTATTATGCCACTAGCGTTCTACTAGGCCACCAGCGCTTCATTAGGCTACCAGCGCTCTATTATGCCACCAGCGCTCTATTAGGTCACCGGCGCTCTATTAGGCCACCAGCGCTTTATTAGGCTACCAGCGCTCTATTATGCCACCAGCGCTCTACTATGCAATCAGCGCTCTACTAGGCCATCAGCGCTCTACCTATCGCTATTATTTTCTTCTTACGTTCTTGACTGTACAGTCAGTCAGTTTTCTGGACCGTCCATGTACATTTGTGTTCTTTGCGTAAAATACTTGCGCGGTTGAAAAGCAAATATGTCACTGCTATGAAACCCGTTTGCCATTAATCAGGTATTTAGGGCGAACAATAATTCCTTGCTAATGCGGACTTATGTTTCCTGTTCGCCAATTTAGTGGCAGTAAATAAATTGTAATGTGGCGCGGTCTCTACGGAAACAAGGAATTTAATATCCGCTTTGGATTTTGAATTGTTTAAAGGATTTCTTCGAAATAATTTTGGATTTAACTAAATAGCACTTAATAGTACAGCGAATGTACAAGGTATAGATCAAAGTGCCACCTTACTGTCTTACTACGTATACATAATTAATTTAGTACTTTGCTTGAGTCTATATCTTTGACCTTTGTTGAGTTTATATCTTTGACCTTAATTTTGTAGTCCAGCAGTTCACAATTTGACTGAGCCCCACGGTAAACTCAGCCTGGTACCGTGAACAACAAAGTTAGTAGATTTAGAGCATTTTTTCTTTACTCCAACTAAAGCGTCATGAGAGTGACAAATATTCGAAAATCGTTAATTAGTAAATTAATGTAATTGTTGGATATGTTTTGTTGAATAACGCATTTTTACGTAATAAGTTTAAGATCTCTTTTGTAATACTGTTTTGAAAAAATAAGTCCCGGTCATGAAAGTCAAAATGCTTCTCGGGTCAGAGGTGTAGGGTTAAAACCGGTGTAGTTTTATTTTTCTTCTTTTGTATACACGACGTGTAAAAGTGGCCTTGTGGCCTACTTACTGAATAAATGTTTGAGTTTGAGTTAAAAATTTACGAATTACGATTTTAGCGGTAGCGTCGAAGGCTTCTTGGTCTCAGCCGACAATATAAAGGTAATATGTACCTATAATAGTATACGTGAATAGTGTAATATAGTGTAATTAGTATAAGGAAAACACGTGATACAAAAAACTTATACTATTACACTTACCTACTACTACTTTCACAAGGTGTAAAAAAAAAATGGAGATCCTTATAAGGGGCCTTTCATCATCGTGTTCTGATAAGAAAAAAGGTACTCAGCGAACGAAATATATAATATACAAATACTGAAATACATAGATTTCACCAACAACACCCATGACTCAGAAACAAAGTAAATATTTGTGTTCGTCACACAAATAATGCTCTTACTGGGATTTTAACCCAGTAGGCTTCCTAGGCAGGGTCACTACCCACTAGGCCAGATCTGTTGTCAAATACCCATGGAGCATCGGTAGGTAAATCTCTGCACGAGCCAGACTCCACGGCGTGCTATAACGGTCGCACCCCGTTGGTCCGGTTATTTCTGCAGCACTTACAACTGCCGACTGATGCGTCGGTGCGTGTGGTGAGGCTATTTCAGTTTAAACCAGCTTCGCAAGTAGCTTTACGACTAACAGTTGTATTTGTATTTTGAATACTAGCTGTGTGTAATGTAATAAGTTAGATACCTATTCTAGCACGAACGATATTTGCTTAGTGCTTGCCAGAAATCGACAATCCTGTTATCGATAATAGACCAGTAAAATTACCAAGACCTGGATATAATTCGATAACTGTAATTTTCTTTTTCTATAATATAAAGTATTGTTAGTTCTTTAAATTTAAAAAATTAAAAATTTTAGGGTTCCGCATCAATGTAAAAAACCCAGCACCTTGGGTTTAACATTAATATTAATATTATCTATTAAATTACATTTTGGCGACCTTAATGAGGTCTTCTGTCCATCTTGTGGGTGGACGTCCTACGCTGCGCTTGCTAGTCCGTGGTCTCCACTCGAGTACCTTTCGCCGGATGCAGGTCGCTTCCAACCGGTACATGTGGAGGTCCAAGAGGGAGGCCTATGTTCAGCAGTGGACGTCATGTGGCTGAGATGATGATGATGTATTAGATTTTTAATTTCTTATGTTTTGAAGAAAACGTGATCGTAGAATGAGGTTTTTTACATTGACGGGGGGGGAACCCTAAAATGTTTAATTTTTTATATTTTAAAAAGAACTAACAATATTTTATTTTATAGAAAAAGAAAATTACAGTTATCGAATTATGTCCAGGTTTCGGTACTTATACTGATCTACTTTCGTAATTTTACTGGACTATAAGTAAAAACTACTTCGATGACAAGACGTACACACAGACGTATATCGGCTACCTACCTAACTAGATGCTGCGTGCCACCGATCTTGAACAAATTTAACGTAATCGTTACACATTTGCAATGAATAGTTAGTTTAAATATGAATAAATAGATGGTTTTGTTATTCTTATTTATTTTTAACCCTATTACCCTATATGTCTTTGTATGACCTGTATGACGTTGAAGTTGTAGTTATCGATAACACGACTGTCGATGTTTTTTTTTCTGTCAATGACTTACAAGAAATCGTTCGTGCTAGAAAAATATCTAGGTATTGTAATCACCATGGCTCGGACAAACGCATGTTGAAAACATAACCCTGCAATGGAGACTTGTTTTCTTTCTATAGAATTATTGTAATTAACCAATTGTTAGGTGTTTCCTTAAATGACGTTTGAAAATTAAATGCCATTATTATATCGATTGTGATATAACAATGAGTCAATTATAAAATTTACACATATAAGAAATATATCTACCTCCTCCTTACAGAAGACCACAGCCATAATAGCACTGCTACCTTTCAGGTATGTAGTGTTGTGTTCCTGATGGTGAGTAAAGTTCCCAGAGCTCCAACCCCCGTTAAAGGCCGGCAACGCGCCTGTGACTCCCCTGGTGTTGCGGGTGCCCATGGGCGACGGTAGTTGCTTACCATTAGGCAATCCGACTGCTCGTTTGCCAGCTTTGTCATAAAAAATGTTGTTTTTTCACGCATTATAGACGGTTGTGTTATGTGTAAAAAGCTATAAAAAAATGTGGCAACCAAAGGTACAAAAAGGAATTCCAACAGAAGTAGGCGGGATTAAATGTGAGACGTATCTATTTGGGTACACATTCCTTGGGCGTAGGTATTCCGCGTGATAGATAGTTATTATCAAATAGTTCTGCTAAATATAACGCCAGGGCAATGAAACGACTACAATTAATTTTTCAACTCGCTAGCTCGGAAAGTACGTTTTTATTCTTTAAAAACAGATAGTAAAACTTCCTTTTATATACAAGAGAGCAGTGTTTTCATACAAAAAAAAAAAAATTTTTGCCGTAAGCTAGGCTGTCATTTTGACCCTTTTCCAGGTCCCACCAATCCGGTTGGTTTTTCGTGAAATCCCAAATATATTCTAAATAGTTACGTACTTACAGGTTATATATTTTAAATAGAGTTAATTTTTGGGATGTTCCAATCTAAGATGAACCTTAAAATCGAATGCTTGGGTTGAAATTAAATAGACACGCATGTGGTCGATAAATCGTACTATGCCTGGAAAAGGGTTAAATAATGATTTTGTATAATACCTGTAATAATTTTGAGTAAATAATAATGTTTTGCAGTAAGAGTCATACAGACCAATTAGGTTCGCATCTCTCCTGTGGAAATTGTGAAAGTTAAGGGTTTTGAAGCCTAATTTTTGATTATTTGATATATCAACATAAACGTAAACCACACCCCCCTCTTACGTAACATTATACCACAAAAAAATAACTTGAACTCATATAAGCCGTTAACTGTTGCCCACAGAAAAGACGATTATTTTCCTCGCGGTGTAAACAATTTTCTGTATCAATATCAATAACATCGATCTAACGGCAGATAAGTGACCAATTTTTTTTTAACGGCCAAACGCCATGAAGCTGTGTCCCTAATGATCTCTTGTTAGTCTCGTCTAGCCAAACCTGGCCCGGTACCGCGAACATCGAAGTTCGTATATTTCGGGCGTCTTTCTCTTTTACCCCAATTAAGGTGTCACCTGAGTGATAGAGATAATGTCCGAAATTTACGAATATCGTTTTTCGCGGTTTCCCCGCTGCAATGACATACTTATTATAAGGAACGTAACATCAACATTGTAGTGCATCTAAGACCGTGCGACTTGCAATCCGGAGGTCGCAAGTTCAAACCCCGGCTCATACCAATGAGTTTTTGGGAACTTATGTACGAAACATCATTTGATATTTTTCAGTCGCTTTTCGGTGAAGGAAAACATTTTGAGGAAACCGGACTAACCCCAAGGCCTGGTTTACCCTCTGGGTTGGAATGTCAGATGGCAGTCGCTTTCGTAAAACTAGTGCCTACGCCAAATCCTGGGATTAGTTGCCAAGCGGACCCCAGGCTCCCATGAGCCGTGGCAAATGCCGGGACAACGCGAGGAAGATCATGCGAAAGTTGACTTGTATAATAATAATACCGGTATTTCATACTTGGTCAAGATTAAGATAATAAATTAGTTCAGTTTTTACCAATACCTGTACCCTTACCATTAGTTGTGACATTGAGGTTTTCGATAACGAGTATCGACTTTACTATCTGTGCATGTCGCTTGTACTATTTAAGTGCGAACGAGATGCACAACTCGATGCTCGTTATCGAAAACCTATAAGTCACAACTCATGGTAAGGGTATAATGTATTAATGAAAGTGTTTTTATCCAATATGTCATGTTAGCATCTTTCACCAGCTGACTATCTCAGCGGCGTGAGACAAACGCACACACTGACATTTTCCGAGAAACATATAATTGTCGGAGTGGGACCGGCCATGAACCAGATACGCCTAAGCTCCAGTTACGTCATTGGAGATTTGTTATAAATCCAGATTCTATATGCATTGAGTTAGGGATTAGAATATTATATTAACACTGCCCCCATACATGAGAGGTAGGGCACAGCGATGACCATCACGCTTGAATCTGGGGCAGCCCGACTGGGGAAGTACCTCCTCCTTACAGAAGACCACAGCCATAAAAGCACTGCTACCTTTCAGGTATGTAACTAGTGTTGTGTTCCTGATGGTGAATAAGGTTCTCAGAGCTCCAACCCTCCTTAAAGGCCAGCAACGCGTTTGTGACTCCCCTGGTGTTGCTGCCCCCTGCTGGGCGACGGTAATCGCTTACCACCAGGCAAACCGTCTGCTCGTTTGCCGCCTATGTCATAAATAAATAACTATTTATCTTCACAAGCCCGTGAACCACACCTTCATTTTAACAGACCAAGCCCGATTTTTGAAAGTCATGCACTCGAATAAAAAAAACTTTGAGGGCGAAAATAATCAGACACAAAAGTATTTCACCATTATTTTTGCTCGAAAATATTTCTAAATTTTTTTTTCGTTTTTGTCAGAGTTTAAAATCACTATTCAAGTACTCGACGCCCAAAAATCGCCCTCCACACACTGAAATCAAATCAATTTTAACTGCATTCAATGGTGCTCATACTGTATAGATAATTCTGATATCTCTGTCAATATTTTTGTTAGATACTGTGAATGATCTGAATGAGAGAAGAGAGAAAATATTGTAAGAATCAAAGGCCTATTTCTAGAACACTTGTAGAAAGAGACAATTACAAGTTACAAGTGTTCGAGAAATAGACCCCTGGGCGTTTATTAGTGACCCATAAGTTGACACGGACGTGCGATGGAAGTAATTTGTTTGGACGTATAAGATCAAAGCATTTGGTATGGGGACTGTTAATGTGTTAAAGTGGGCCCAGACTGAACCAACGTTTTTTAAGGCTATAAGTTTGAATCTTGCTCGACACAATGATTTTTTAAATATTTGTATTAATAAATAATCGCCTAAGACTCAACGTAAAATTCAGTACAATAGTCATTGGCAATGACTCATTGCGAACAACGCGTACTTTTCTCGCGACTTCGTCGGCCAGCCATGCCCGTCTTTAAAGTATGGTGGCGGGATAAAAAAATATCCTATGTCCTTTCTCGTAGCTCAAACTCTCTCCGTACCAAATTTCATCCTAATTGGTTCAGCGGTTTAAGTGTTAAGAGGTAACAGACAGACAGTTGCTTTATTATTATTAAGTAAGTAAGTAAGTATAGTAAGCATACGTCGGACTCCAGCGGGCATTTTCGTGGCATGTCAGAATGGTAGATAAGGTTCGCAAATCAATCAATTCACTTTCGAATATTTGGTACCTAGTATTTATAATGTGAAATTCCAAATATTTATAAACGTATTTGGAATACACATAAGGTAATGGCACCAATGTTGGTCACTTTTAGCTGACAGGCACCAATGGTGGACACTTAGTTCTTATTTCAAAAATCATAAAGTTATAACTTGAATATGTCCCAACAAATGCAAAACACTTAACTCCTTTGAAATAAGCACTAATGTTCATGATTGGTTTCTTGTCCATTACTGGTGCCGTCACCTTAAGTCAAAATGACGAAAAAGTGCGTTCGGCTTTATCCGTCACTCAGACAATTGCAGCTGTGAGAAAGGAATAAAACACAACTTTAAGTATTAACACATTAAAGATGAAGAAATGATAACGGGTAACTAATTTAATTAACTATGTCACAAATACTAAGGTACATTATAATACTCTTAAGTTAAGATTTTTTTGTAAACTTTACCTTGCCCTCAAACTGCCCTCTATAGTCCGACGTATGATAGGAAGTATGAATTTTAGTAGAAATAAAAACCTTATTGAATTTATTAAGTATGAGGCTAGGATGCTAGAGTTATTAAAGCTTTACCAAACATTATTCAGAAAGTTGGTAAACACAGAAGAATTATGGTCGAATAATTCACGAAGGACTTAATAAAATAATTAGTTGGCAAGACACAAGGTTTGTTGTTTAATTTAGTTGAACTGTTTCATAAATAAACAAAACGCTACGCTTGAGTAATACGAATTGTAGGTTACGAGAATAAGGGGATCTTTCTTAATTGTTTAATAGATTATATATTTCTATAAATAAATATACTGGGATAGTTTTACACAAAAGTACAAGTATTACAGTAAGCTCAATAGGCTTGTGTTGTAAGTACTAAATGACGACAACGTAAATATATATTTTTTTTATACAAGACTGACCAGCGTTTAACCTCAGTCGCACCTGATGGTAAGTATCGACGAGGTCGAGGGTGTAGCACGCTGGTTCAGTAACAGTCTATTCCTTGCCTTGAAAATATCAAAATTATATTTTTCCGGGAATACAGCCGAAGGAAGCGAATTCCACTCCTTAGCAGTACGCATTAGGAAGGTAGAAGCGAATATACTCTTTTATTTTAATACAAATATATTTTTTTGTTGAACGTAAACTTGACTTCATACAAACAAGACTGACGAATTTTGACTTCGAATACTTAATGATATACAATTTAATAAATCTTCACTTGCTGGAAAATAAATTCATTTAAGTTGTTTATCGTTGTGCTCCATATTAAACGTCATAATTATGAGGGCTGTTATAAAATGACAATTTTACCGTTTATTTTGTCGTACGTGATAAATATTCAGTCATATTTTACCGGGTTTAAATAAATTGCCTGCTAATTTAGTATTTTTTCTCGGAGTGAACAGAATTTTGGGAAAATGCCGACGGCTTTAAACTCCAAAATATTTAGGTCTGTTCCATTAAATTAATTATGACAGTAACGGGAAATCGGGTTTTATTGGATAAAATAAATAAAAATATGTTTATTGACGACAGGTTTGGCCTAGTGGGTAGTGACCCTGCCTATGAAGCCGATGGTGGTGGTTCAAACCCCAGTAAGGGCATTTATTTGTGTGATGGGCAGAGATATTTCTTCCTGAGACATGGGTGTCTAATATATATGTATTTAAGTATTGTAAATCATATATATCGTTAGCTGAGTACCCACAACACAAGTCTTATTGAGTTTACCGTGGAGATAATAATTGTCTTCGGTTGCAGCGATAATTACTCATGAAATAAAACAACTAAAACGTATTAAATCGCGTATACTAATTTAAACTTCATCCACCCGCTTGACCACGAACGCTGCTAAAGGGTTCGAAACGTCGGGTTGAAGTTTAATTTTCCGTGGAGCTCAGTCAATTAATTATTTTTTACATACACATTAAAAACAACAATGATTACGCGCATTTTTGACGAGCGCTCTGGCCTAGTAGGTGACCTATGCCGATGGTCCTGGGTTCAAATCCCAGTCAGGGCATTATTTGTGTGATGAGCACAGATATTTGTTCCTTAGTCATGGTTGTTATATATTTTTTCTTTTTTCGAGAGAGTTGTGGGTTCGAGTCCCGCTACGAGTCAAGTTTTTCCTATTTTTCTTTCGATTTAAATATCGAAGATATTCGCTAGCAGACGTTTCTGCATAATAAAAAATAAATTATAATTTACACATTTACCGACTGCACGACAGACGCGGTCAAGGATTTTCTTATTTTTTTCTAGACTTGAAAGATATGCTGATAGGTTTATTCATCGAGTTCCTGAGCCAAATCATTAGTATCAGTCGAGTGATCGATTAGATTTTTCAGTCGGATATTAGTATCTGCTAGTTGGTGTGTGGCGCCATCAGGAATATTTTAAGATATATCAACACCTGGGCTTTTTGGATAAGTGTTGATATGTGTGGAGAGTGTTGGGGGTCAGGAGTGTATTTTGGTAGAATTTTAAATTGTATATCTAATATCTATAGTACTATCAGAATCAGAGTCCGGAAATTTCGTTGCACTTTTGAGCTGTTATAGGGACTCGTTTATCGACTTCCGATATACATATTTTATCGATACACTGTGGAAAAGTAAAAGTAGAGGTAAACGACAGGAGGTCTTATCAGTCATCACTCATCACTAAAGAGCAATTCTCTTTTAGATGACTTTTAAGTAGCTTAAACAATTCTAGCTGCACTTAATTTCGAAATATGTTATTACTTTAATTTGTATTTATATTGTTCTAAAAAACATTATCCAAAGTGATCGCCCATTCGTCATAAGACTATGTAGTTTACTGCTACTTACTGTTACTAAATGATCCAATGAATGTTAGGATACCTTTAGGTCGCCGAAAGACGTCATCGTCATTTCGTTTAAGTCCTGGCGTTTAGGTATAAGATCCACTGCAGTTGTGGTGGTTATACCCAAAATAAGAATATTGGGCAAAGCGCATCATAGCAGAAAGAGTCAAGGAACATATTGCAGCAGAAGTCACCAGATGAACATATCTGCTGTTGCGGAGCATTTTATACCTCAGGACCAAATCAATGGATTGAGTATCATAATCCTAAAATCCTTTCTACAGATCGTCGTTTTTGTAGTAGAATAGAATAGTTCGTGAAGCCATGGAAATAAAAAAAAACCTCATACTTTTAGAATCTCATCCTCATGGAATTCAGTTATAAGTATATGCAGTAGTCTATATGAGGAATAACTCAATATTCCGTGAAGGTGGCGCTTGCAAACAGTGCCAAAATATCGGAAACTCATTCAATTTAAAGTCAGCTGCAGAGAAAAGGTACCACCCCGCCATACGAGTTTGTAGGGCACGGTGGTACCTTTTCTCTGCAGCTTACCGTACATGGTAACAATCCCGTTTTAAGTTATAGTTGTAAAGTATCCCTTCTTATCTTATTTATTACTTTCGTCAGCTCTTTGTCCTTTCAATACGACACGGCCTAGATCTTTACTAACAATATCAACATAACTACGTTCGGTTCGCAATATTTAAACGAAAACAAGCATAAATATACAAAAAAAACGCGGTATACATATTGCATTCGCCGGAAAACGCATTAAATTGGGTCGCGTCCAGAATAATTATAAGCCGGTAAATCGTTGCTTGTCGCCAATACATTATACCCCGTGAAATATAGCACCATTCTACATGCTTTAAGTCAAAGGAGTAAGAGTTATTATCGCTCGCATTTTTGGACTAAGACCGAATGCAACACATTAATTGCCACAGACAGACAAGGAAACAAACGACATTATGCAGATTGATAATCCTCGAGTCATGTTATAAGTTAATCTGTGGTTGTAGAGGTGTTGACAGGCGGGGGTTTACAGACACATTTTTTTTATGACATAGGCGGCAAACAAGCAGACGGTTTGCCTGGTGGTAAGCAATTACCGTCGCCCATGGGCACCCACAACACCAGTGGAGTTACAAGCGCGTTGCCGGCCTTTAAGGGGAGTTGGAGCTCTGGGAACCTTACTCACCATCAGGAACACAACACTACATACCTGAAAGGTAGCAGTGCTATTATGGCTGTGGTCTTCCGTAAGGAGGAGGTACTTCTCCAGTTGGGCTGCCACAGATTCAAGCGTGATGGTCATCGCTGTGCCCTACCTCTCATTGTTGAACGTAGTTTAAGGACATACCCGGGTCCAAAAGGTGTTTACAGCCTTGGAAAAAAAATGTAGGTACACTTTTTTTCTCCTAACTGTAAAAGCCATGTCTAAATGCAGTTTTCTGTTATTTCAAAACCTTAATAAATATACACAACAGGAGAACATCAGTTAATAATACTTAAAAATACTTAAATAACAATACGAAAAGCATCAATAATCGAATCTACAAGGAAGTGACTTATTGCAAATTTTCTATGTAATCACCAGTCACCGAATATCTCTATTCAGATCAAATTAATTGATAAGATGTAAATATTACACTAAAATATGTAGTACAATTTATATGAAAAATCATTATTTATATGAATATTTACCGTTGAATTTCTTGCCGGTAATAATCTTCTCGGGTCAGAGGTGTAGGGTTAGAACTGATGGTAATTTTTTTTGAGGTTCAACAGTGCATTGTTTGTGCCTAAATTGAAAATAAAGTACTGATATCTTTTTTAATAATTTTTTGTCCGACTTCAAAATAGGATGAGTTTACCTTTTTTGTAAGCCTTTTTTATCCGCACTTATCTATTGATTTAGTATTGTTTACTCTCTTTCGGCGGACGGCTAATAACGGACGGTAACTTTTTACCTTACTAGTTCGGAAATAACAATTTTGTTCTTTAAGGAACAGACAGCAAAGTAACATTTTATTCACAAGAGAGCAAATTAATCCATAGGTACAAATTATTTATTACTAATCGAGTGTTTTTTTGACGTTAGCTTGTTGAATGTTCTTTTAGAATACAAATTAATACAAAAACAAAAAAACATTTATACAACAACAGCAGCATAGTTTGTTAGAAAAAATGTGGTTTACAAAAAACGCTTATTACGTA
Source organism: Grapholita molesta (assembly GCA_022674325.2). Lineage (NCBI taxonomy): Eukaryota > Metazoa > Arthropoda > Insecta > Lepidoptera > Tortricidae > Grapholita > Grapholita molesta. Next base: position 20,395,566 of record CP053125.2, read on the forward strand.
ATCAATTTCCATTATGATTATGAAATAAACATATTACGTTTACTACAAATAAGGTACGTTTTGTGTCTTTAAATAACAAGAACCGATGTTGTCTGTCGGTCTGGAAAAAAACACTTTTGTGCAAGTTATTTATGAAGGTCAAGCGAGGGTAGATGAAAATACGCACAGCAAAAAAACCGTATAAGTCCGCAGTCCAACCGCGACCACGAATAGCACATCTCATCAATCTACATTATGTGCCGTATTAAAAATCGTAAAAGTTTAAATGTGTATAAAATTTATCTGCATTATCCCTGTAACAATTTAAATACCTTTAAATACCAAAAACTGCAGATGTTGTGTGTCCGTCTGAAAAAAAAACCCTTAATGCAAGTTGGTTTTGGCCAAGTGAGGGTAGATGAAAATACGCACAGCAAAAAAACCGTATAGGCCCGTAGTCCAACCGCGACCACGAAGGTAACATCACGTCTCTTCAATCTACATCATGTGCCGTATGTCCCGTTAAATTATGAATGAAGACCGTAAAAGTTTAAATATGTATAAAATTTATCTGCATTATACCTGTAACAAGATTTAATAGTAGATTGTTAGGTAATCAAGGGTAGAAAGGCACTCATTGACGACGAGGTAGTTTGGCGCTCGAACGAAGTGAGAGCGCTAATAGTCCGAGTCGGAAATGAGTGATTTTTACCCGAGTTAAGCATACTATTTTTCATTTCGAATGCGAGGAAAGTAAAATAAGAGCAAAAAGAAAGTAAAAAAAAAATGTCTCTTAGATAATAAAATGACTGACTAAAAAACTAATCTTACCGCATCAGCTTGTTTAAGTTGAAGCATGGAGCTGAAGGTTTAAGTTGTATCGATTAATCATTGAAATATATTTATTTATAAAGGGTCAGCACACATTCTGACAAAGATTTCACTATTTTCTCGGACCGCCATTTCATACTTAAGTTAACTGATAAGATAACAAATTTTCTATTGAAACTTGCGGTAGGAGGCTTTCCATGATAACTTGACCTTTATTTCAAATTCCGTCAGGTGTTAGGTCGATTTTAGAATCGCTTGAATAACCCGTTATTATTAATTTCAAAATATAACTATACTTTGTTTACTATCTAAGTGTTTTCAATAGTTGCGCGGAATCCAGCCTCTAACGTTTTTCTTGCAGCATAATTGTCCACAGATAATTGTCATAACGCACAGACTTTTTTTTTTCGCGCGCGTTATTGGCGAATTAATGGGTGTCTTAAACAGCATTTTAGTTTTATAGAAAAACCCAACCTTTTATTTTTAAAATTTAAGGCTTGTTTTATGTATAAAGTAATAGAATTTGTAATAAAATGGTCCTATTCAATGTAATAATGACTAATAAGAAGGTAATATTTCCAATAAGTAATTATACATTCATGTTTGGCTGTATTAAGTTACTGCCGTTGCTTAGCTGCGCATATTAAAGTTTAAAAAAACTTCGTAGGTTAATTCCTTTTTGTTACTGTAATATAGAGCCAAGACACTTAAAAATATTAACCGAATAATATAAATATTTGAATTAATTGACATATTTTATGCATGATAATACAATGAATTGCTATAATTTAAGAGAAAGAACTATTCTCATGTATTTGTTTCTGGCGTCGGTAAATAAGGTTATTTTCCCCACTTTATTCCACTGCGTGCTCACAAGGGGAGAACTAATAGGAACATGCCAAATTGCGAACCTAGGGCGGAAACGTTACACTTTCCACCCGCATAGTAGATAAACAATGACCCACTTTCCGAGCATGAGAAATGAAAACCTAATTTACGGTGTTGCGACTGCATTTTGTTTATTTATGAATTTGTCCATTTTATGATCGAAATAAATTATCGAGTTAACATTAAATGGTTCATACCATCTTACCATTTTATGACGACTTTGGCTGATGTTCTTGGAAATGGGAAATGGCGTATATAATGAGTCACCAACTTCATTTCTGTGGCCCTAGTATGTAGTACTACTAGTATGAAATATATCGTTTTTATTAGGGTTACAGATTTAATTTGGCCACTATAGTATTTATGTTCTACCAAGAATCAAATACCGGTATGTTTTCCATACAAATACCAAATGTCAGTTAATTATAATAAAAATGATATAATTTATTTTCAAGGCAAGAGTGAATAAGCTGTTACTGAACTAGCGTGCTGGAGCGTGCTACACCTTCGACCTCGTCGACTCTCACCATCAGGTGTGACTGAGGTCAAACGCTGGTCAGTCTTGTATAAAAAAGTAATTTCATTTCTAATGGGGTTTCAATTATTGGCCACCCTTTAATAGCTGGCAACCTCACACTATATATCAAATAGTGAAAGGACGTAGTTTAAAGTCTGACACGCGAAACGGTTGCCATGGCTACGAGAGAAGAAACCGATTCAACCATTTTTTAAATAAATCATATCAGCCGAAGGACGTCCACTTCTGGGCATAGGCCTCCCCCATAGCGATTCAGTGACCGATTTTGCACCACCCGCATCCAATGGATTCCCGCGATCTTGGCAAACTCGTGGGCATTTTTGAAATCGTCATCATCATCATCATCATCTCAGCCACAAGACGTCCACTGCAGAACATAAGTCTCCCCCTTGGACCTCCACATGTACTGGTTGGAAGCGACCTGCCTCCAGCGTCTTCCGGCGACCTTAATGAGGTCGTCTGCCCATCTTGTGGGTGGACGTCCTACGTTGCGCTTGCTAGTCCGTGGTCTCCACTCGAGCACCTTTCGACCCCATCGGCCATCTCCTCTGCGCGCAATGTGGCCCATTGCCACTTCAGCTCGCTAACCGGGCTATGTCGTATTTTTGAAATATGAATGCGTAAAGTCGCCATTCATACCGCCGTCGCCGGAAACGTCAAACCGCAACACTACACCTGCGTAAGCGCTTCGAAACTCATCCGGTCATGTGACATTGAATCTAAATTAGCTTTTAGAATTATGTAGTGATGATTTTTGTTTTATTAAAAACTAGCTTTTCCTCGCGACTTTTCGTCGGCCAGCCATCTTTCAGCCGTCTTTAAAGTATGGTTGCGTGATAAAAATTATCCAAAATCCTTTTTCGTAGCTCAAACTCTCCATACAATTGGTTCAGCGGTTTAAGCATGAAGAGGTAACAGACAGACAGATAGTGAGAAGCATGTAGACCGCTATTATAATTCATGTATTTGGCACAGGCACTGAGTTTTGCGAAAGCTGATCAGACTGCCATCTGACCTTATCTAATTACACAAACATAGGGAATTTTACAGTTTTTCCTCACGAATGAATTCGAATTTTCCGAAGAATTCAATATATGTGTAAATATTATAATCTTAACGTTTCAATAGTTATTTGTGCAACAAGAGAGGAAAGTTGTTTTTTCTTGCGAGTGTCTATTTTGAGTCCCGAGTAAGCGAAAGATTCTATAATTGAATCGCGAGCGTAGCGAGTGATTCTAGTGTTAGAATCTTGAGCGTAGCGAGGCACTCAAAAACACGAGATGTAAAATAACTTTACTCTAGTGTGACACATACAACTTTTCACCTCAGTAGTGAGAACATATTAAAGGTTAAATAAGTTGCCAAAAATGAAATTTTTAGTACAAGCTTTTATTGCCGACTGTACTTTTTTTCACAATCGTCATCTACTCTTCGAAAGGATTCTAATGAGCCTAAAACACCACGGGTTTATCTCGTGTATTTTAGGAGTTGCTTTTGCTACCTTCTGACCAGCATCAGATCAGATCAGTGGTACCATAATATTGCATTGTAACCGAACTTACATAAGTGTGCTAAATTTCAGCTCAATCGGTTAAAGATGACTGCTTCAAAATTGAGGTGCAAGATTCCACCCGGATAAATATACAAACACATACATCAAGTTAAATAAAATCTTGTAAAAAAATTAACATCAAGTTAACCACATTGAAGTTTTTTATTTAAGTTAAGTGTTTTATCTGCAACTGCACTGGCTTAATTACTTAATATTTTGTGTAAATAATTTTCATTTTAAAATATATGTAGGTACATTTCAAAATTATAATATTTGATTAATTTGTGAGGGTCCGGACGTGGTAGTAGTGTTAAGGGAGTCCATTATGTCCTATTGTAATAAATAGATACATATAAATACTTAAATACATAGAAAACACCCATGACTTAGGAACAAATATCTGTGCTCATCGCACAAATAAATGTCCTGACTGGGATTCGAACCCGGGACCACCGGCTTCTTAGGCAGGGTCATTACCTGCTAGGCCAGACCGGTCGTTAAAAAGCTACTTTGTCTCACTCCCTGGAGTGACGAAAGTAGCAACTTTCCTCACTCTCTGAAAGTGAGGAAAGTAGCACTTTCCTCACTCCCTGGAGTGAGGAAAGTAGACATGTTCGAGCTGCTGAGGTGAAAAGTTAATTTTCTTTTTGCCAACTTTTTCCTCATAGTGCCCCAAATTTTTCCTACCATGCCAATAAAAATGACGCATACAATATTTACTAGTAAAAACACATTATTTACAACGACTCATGTCGTGGGCGTGTGACTCACAAATCCCAGAACTGAACGGAAAAACGTTTGGACAGTTTTGACAGTAAAGTTAGCGACCAGGGGACATCGGCTGAACCTCAAAATAGCAAAGTCGTCATCAGAAAATACATTTTGATCATTAACATTGTTTAATGTGAGCCTAATGAAGAATTCATCTCAAGCGTGCTCCACCACTATTTGGTCAAAGACACCGCAGTCTTGGGGCCGGGGACACCTTGTGACTTCTTAAACCCTGCTACCACTTTACAAAACACAAGGCCTACGTACAGTCGCTATCAGATATATCGGGGCTGTGAAGGTGGTCATATGTGAACATGCATTTTATCATCTTCATAATAGAGGCGGTTCAGATAATTATGTATGACCAACGGTATAAAACGTTATTCTATATATTTGTTTTTTTTTTATGACAAAGGCGGCAAACGAGCAGACGGATTGCCTGATGGTAAGCAATGACCGTCGCCCATGGGCACCCGCAACACCAGGGGAGTTACAAGCGCGTTGCCGGCCTTTAAAGGGGGTTGGAGCTCTGAAACCTTACTCATCATCAGGAACACAACACTACATACCTGAAAGGTAGCAGTGCTATTATGGCTGTGGTCTTCTGTAAGGAGGAGGTATATACTTCCCCAGTTGGGCTTCTCCAGACTCAAGCGTGATGGTACTTCGCTGTGCCCTACCTCTCATTGTTGCAGGTAGTTTAAGGACATACCCGGGTCCAATCACTTTGACATTGGCGAAATTATCTTTGAAGGAAGCCATATTTAAAAGCTAACCTTTTGTGCTCGTTACTTTCAACCAACTAAAACTGAAAAGACGTATGTACACTCGAGTCTCGTAATGACATGTGCCGTTTTGTTAGGACGGTAGTACACAGCCGTGGCAATGTCGTGTGCAATTTACGGTCTGTCATCTTGTGAAGAGTACACACAGCAACACTCTTAACTGTACATCGGTGGACTTTATGCCTTATATAATAAGGTCTACCAATGTATAGCTAGGAGTGTTGTTGACTGTACAAGGAACTTCCTGCTTGAAAAGTTTTAGAGTAAAGGGTATATCTGTACTTCATATGTACGTAGTTGTATGTTCTTACCGATTTCTGACTTCTAACAAATAAATTCCTTCTGAGGACTTGAACGCGGGACCTACTGTTTTTTTATACAAGACTGACCAGCGATTGACCAGCTGATGGTAAGTGTCGATGAGGTCGAGGGTGCACGCTGGTTCAGTAACAGCCTATTCACTCTTGCCTTGAAAAGACCCATATTTTAACTTTACGGGTATCGAATTCTATTCCTTAGCAGTCCGCATTACGAAAGTAGAAGCGAATCGCTTCGTGCGAATGAATGGAATATTCACATTGTAAGGATGAACTCCCATCGCCTGGATGTCCGATGGTGGAACGGAGATGGCGAAATTAAATTGTACAATGTTTGGTAAGCTGGGTCACAACCGGCTAGGAGGTTGTTCAATATTGATAAGAACAATTGTAATCCTCAAATAGACGTGACATAGATTAGGTTAAAACAAAGTAGTTGACATTAACATGAAACAAATCTTTTGTTCTAGACATAAATTTACTGCCGTCAAACGAATCGGACAACCTATTTCTGGACCTAGTCTCAGGCAATCAGAAACTAGGACATTAGCTCTGGAAGCTATTTCCATCATTCGTTAATGTATTGAATGTAGAATAATCGGTACTTAGTCTGGGAATTGGCTGTTTAACCAAAATTTGTAGCAGTAAAAGTTATATAGGTACTCCTCTCTTTTCTGAGCCATAATGCTAGGGAAAGAATAAGACCGTATGATTGCTCTAAACAAAAAAATATTCTTACACTATAATTACTACTAACTATTATTTTTTGCAGAATTTAGAAAGGGATAAAATATCATATCAGGTATTTAGATAAAAAAATTGACAGATACTTTATATCTTTCATAGTTTCGACGGTATGGTGAAATAGATGATAATTTATTTACAAACGTACACGCGAGATACTAAAAATTATAACTAGATTAACTAACTTACTAAGTACTTAACTAGATATAACAAGATTTATGTTTGAATCATTCTGTATGACTCATATTATAGGTGAAAAACTTAACTGAAGGACCATGTCTATGTAGTTGTGCAGATAATTAATTATGGAACGTACGTCAAAATTTGAATATAGAACGCCGACGTGCGTGTACACACGTTGTTACTACTACATAGGCCAAGTGTTTTAGCTTGGTTTTTCACCTATCCGAGGAGTGTCACCGACGAGTGCGATCGTGACCCAGTGGCACTCCCCCTACTAATGTGAACGACGCTGTTTGGTTTTTAGTGGGTATTCTCCTCCCCTCCTCTTGGCTAGCAAGAGGAGCAGCGAGGAGAGAGTCCCACATACCTCATGGGCCTACCCCAGACCCGGGGGGAAGCGTAAACGCATTTTCGCAGCGACAAAAAAAAAAGGTTTTTCACCTCTAAGCTTCCAACAAAACAATTGAATGAGACAACACAAATGTTGGACACAAAACAAAAGCCAAGCGCGCTTAAATATAAAGATACGACATTACAATGATGCAATTGCAGCCAACAACCTACAACATGTATCTCTCATTGTTATTTACACTACAAGGTAAATAATGGTTGCAATCCTGCCAAATACAAAATCCTCACAGCTTACAAAGCCGTATAAAATATCAGAGACAATCTTGCACAGATTAACCTAGTTTACAATAAGCTCAATAAGACTAGGTCCAATCAGAAGAAGTTGCTAAGGAACCGGGTGTTCAGAATGATCTGGACACGCTCTTATTCTCTTAACAATAAAGTAATAAAGTAATAGCGGTCTCTAGCAAACTGCAGCCACCGACTCCCATCGACTTGTCCGAAGTCATCGGTCCATCTAGTCTCATCTCATCATTCTCTAAACTACGTCCAACAATGAGAGGTAGGGCACAGCGAAGTACCATCACGCTTGAGTCTGGAGCAGCCCAACTGGGGAATTCCCTCCTCCTTACTGAAGACCACAGCCATAATGGCACTGCTACCTTTCAGGTATGTAGTGTTGTGTTCCTGATGGTGAATAAGGTTCCCAGAGCTCCAACAACTTTTAGGGTAGGCAACGCGCATGTGAATCCTCTGGATTTGTAGGCGTCCATAAGCTACGGTAACTACTTACTATCAGGCAGGCCGTATGCTTGTTTGGCACCTCGTTGTATATTTAAAAAAAAACATACACATGGTCCTTCAGTTAAGTTTATCACCTATACAAATTTTCTATCCACGCTACATTTATGAAGCTTGGAAATATAAATAGTTCGTCGACAGACACGAGTGCTATTGTCTCTGTGACAGTGATATAAATATCACGAGTTAAACGTGATGAGTCGGAGCTATATGCTGTGTTAAAGTTACCACGAAGTTTGGCTTAGCACTGGAAATAGGTTGTTACTGAACCAGCGTGCTACACCCTCGACCTCGTCGACACTTACCATCATGTGACTGAGGTGAAATAGGCTGTTACTGAACCAGCGTGCTACACCCTCGACCTCGTCGACACTTACCATCAGGTCCGACTGAGGTCAAACGCTGGTCAGTCTTGTTTAAAAAATAAAATTGATCCGATCTTCCTTGCGTCCCGCCATTTTTGCTACGTCTCATTGGAGCGTGGGGCCCGCTTGGCAATGAAGTGCCAGGATTTGTCGCGGGATAGTTTTACGAAAGCGACTGCTATCTGACCTTTAAACCAGAGGGTAAACTAGGCCTTATTGGGACTGGTAATAAGTTCTGAAAAACTTATTGGTACAAGCCGGGGTTTAAACCTACGACCTCCGGATTACAAGTCGCTCTTACCGCTAGGCCACAGGCGTCTTATATACCATATTCTAGTCCGATGAACCGACGGCTCTGGGTTCAAATCCCAGTAAGGGCATTTATTTGTGTAATGGGCACAGATATTCGTTTCCGAATCAAGGGTGTATTCTATGTTTTTAAGTATTTATAAGTATCTTTCTATTATTTATATCGCTGTTTAGTACCTACAACACAAGCCTTACTGAGTTTACCGTAGGATCGATTTGTGTAAGATTGTCTCGAAAAAATACTATTTTATTATATGAAACATATCTTATTTATAGACAGCCTAGGTCTATAATTAAGTATTCGAGAAAGCAGACATGATCGGCTCTGCCCCCGGCCTCGCCCGTCACTTCTGTAACAAGGTGAAACAACTGAAAATCATTTGTGTAACAAAATTTGTGTTATGACATTTAATTATTAGTCTTTTGAAGATATATTTAGTATACATTCTTTCTTCTAAATTTAAAATATATGACATACCGGGTGCGGCCTGTAATAGGAGTAAAAATATTAGGGATCGCTTCTACACCACGATCGTAACAACATTTGTTATACAACTTTAAATAATTAGGTAATATATTACTTGTGATTTTCTCGAACAAACTAAATAGTATTTTCAATGAACAGCATCCAATAGTCTAGTTGACGTTTACTGTCAGCCTACAAACTTCATAGTTTTCGCAATACATTGCTTGCTTGGAAAATCTTTTTTTATTAATATTTATTAAACTATAAGTTATTTTCAAAAGTCGTAGAACAAAATGTTGCTACGTTTGTGGTGTAGAAACGATGCCTAAAGTAAAACAGGCCACACCCGGTATACGTACTTAGTTAAATATGAAAAAGTGACTGAATCCAGGAATTCAACCTGCATCTCCAGGTTGGTGGACCGAGTATTTTTTAAGTATATAATTGTTATCATCTATTTTCAAATTGCTTAATGGATTTACTACTTCAAACATCAAAATATTTATAGAAAATATTTTTCACCTCACTAGCTCGGAATTTATTTATTTATTCTTTATAAACTGATAGCAAAGTTGGATTTTATTCACAGGAGTGCAAAGTAATTTCGTAAAAATTGTTTATTAGTTTATTGCTAAACAATTGTTTTTTGGACGTTAGCTGGCTGGATGTTATTTTTTTCGATTATTGTTTTCGAATAATATAAGGATGTATACCTATCATGTTGTTAAAAGCGAGGAAAAAATGTGTGTATTGAAAAGTTGTGTTTTTCACTCGGCAGTAAAGCGTGGAGAGGAGACTCTCGTGCCTTGGGGCTCCGAAGGCTCAAGATTCCATTCTTTTAACTATTCACTCTGCTCGTTTGGAATCTTTCGCTAGCTCGGCTCTCAATATAAGCACAAGTCGGTAAACACTACTTTTGCTCCCTTGTAAAACAAGTAACTATTTCACACCACAGGCCCATTTCTCGAATACTTGTAACTTGTAATACAAGTGGGAGTCTCTTTCTAACAACAGGTGTCAAAAAGTGACTTCCGCTTGTACTACACGTTTCCCAGAAATACATAGGCCTCAGCTCGTATGAAACACTTTCTCTCCCGGTTGGAGGGAACAAAGTGGCATTTTTTTAGGACATTTTTTCTGCGGATTTTGAGTTGAAACACTATAATCAATATTTGCAGTGCTAAGTGCGTCAATGGATGTTTGTTTTGATAACCAGGAATATCCTACCTTTCCGTGCGTACATTTAATGCTTTGAAGTTTTTTCTGTTTATATTAATATCTTCTGCTTTATTACTTATATAATTTTGCTTTATTTCAATTTATTTAAGCGTTGATTGTCTTTACTTTTAAAACTCTCTCTTTATGTCTCTTACATATTAATACACGAGAAGCTCTTCTTAATAAGATCATTTTTTTTTATCTGATTTTAAATTTGTTATAAAATTGTTCCAAATCATGACTAGATGCTGGCTTGATAGTCTTGTATCACGTTTTTTAATACACCCTGTAGTTATGCAAAAACTCAATCTTAATGACATTTAACGGAAAAATCAGTGTTGTATTCCAATTAGGAAAAAACGAATAAAAAAATGTACGGAAAGTTTACCTATATAGCCGAAAAGTCCTAATATAATAATACATATTTTCCGAAAAAAATATTTTTTATTATTTTAAGACTGCAAAAATATCTGATAGCATCTTAAGGCCTTGACATTGCATCTTATGTCATCAGCGTATATCAGATATGCTGTCTTGAAATCGTAAGGTATTCGGTGACTTTACCAAAGATACTGGCAGCATTTCCCCGTTGAACAAGGAGGCTGCCAGCTGTACGGCCACCGTGGCCTATCCCACAAAACTTACAATTACAATTCTACAATTGTCACGTTACAAATTTGTCATGAAACAAGTGTGCGTACCACAAAAAATACAAATTACATATTTGTACTGGAAAATTTCTACAAATATGTAAATTGTATCAAAAACCTACAATTTGTTGTATCACAAAACTTTACATATCGCACAACTCTTTTCCGGAAAACTTACAAATTTGTAGGTGACAATTGTATCATGCTACAGTAAATTGTAGAAATAATTATACATATTTGTAGAATTGTAGCTACAGGTTGACAATTCACCAAACGTGTGTCATTACCTTTTTACAATTATTCCAACGCACGTAAATTGCATTACCTACTTTATATTGAACGATTTAGAATCCCAAGTTTAACGAAATGCTTAATGCAAGTGACAGTGATAGTGAAAATTAGTTCATCACTGGCATCAAGTTTCATTTTTTTCCCTCCTCCTGAACCCGTTTTAAATAGATTGTCTTTTTTCTCCTGAAATACGTATGATGAAAAAAATATTATCATTATAGTTTGGAGTCGGATTTACAATAAACAATCTTTACTATCTATACTTGATATGTATATTATAAGCGTTGCTGGCCGAGCGGTTAGCACGTTAGACTTTCGATCCGTAGGTCTCGTCTCGGGTTCAAACCCCGGCTCGCACCACTGAGTTTTTCGGAACTTATGTGCGAAATGTCATTTGATATTTACCAGTCACAATTCGATGAAGGAAAACATCGTAAGGAAACCGTAAATTTCACTTTTTAAGGCCCTTGTTATTTTATTTATTTTATTAATTTGGGGCATCAGCAGCAATAACTACAATGTTACGAAAAATTGGGTTCGATACCCGTGAAAAAACATCTTTAATACTCGGGTGATTGTCACCCTCGTTTCACTCGGGTTCCAACTCACTTGTATCGAAATGTACTATAGTATACTTACCATTGTGCGTCTCTTCTAATTTTGCCATATAGTGTCCCTTAAGTATTTCCAGTCCTTATCCATAATAGCCGTATCATTCAACACTTTTGCAATATCCTTCCATTGATTTATTTTATCACTATGGGTCAATTTATCGCTAAATTTACCAAACAGAACATGTTTTTTTTTCTTCAAATATAGCGTTTAATATGGTCAGTTTCTTTGCAAGTCCATTTTAATTAGATACTATATGTTTAGATACACATAGGTAGACAATAAGCGTAATTCCTTATTAAACGGAGTGAAACTACCTTCAAAATCATAGGAGCAAAATAAATTGTTACATATTTAGAATTGTAACTTTACAAATTTTTATTTGTATACTTACAAATCTACAATTTGACAAATTTGTAGTTGTCATGACATACCTTATTTTTTTGTGATACGCTTATACAAAAGTAAATTATTTGTATAGTACAAACTTGTAACGAATACTTTTTTGTAATAGTTGTGTTACATGTGTTTGTTTACAATGCTACAATTTTGTCAAATTGTACACTTGTAAAGTTTTGTGGGATAGGCCACAGTTGCGTCCGCTAGCCTCTTCGAGATGTCCTTGAAGAAGTGGGCACTAGGACCGCAAAAATGACTTCTACACTTTGACTATTGTCGACAAACAAGTATAAATTGCAACTCGTACAGTCAGCATAAATGAAACAATATACCAAAATTATCTGCCATCCTGTATTTTTTTGGAAATGAGATATTTTCTTGTTTCAATGTTTCTATCGCATTTGAATTGATGAACACCCAGAAAACTGTCTGTTTTGTGAAGGTAGTAAATTAGGGTAGAATCAGCATCATATTGTTAGTTTCAGTCAGTATGACCAAATATATCTTGACACATCCTTACTGAAAATTGAAATAGATGATATATACTTAAGAAAAAACGACGTGGGCCTCCGGGATTCATGTAGGAAGCGTAACCATGTTGTGTTTTACCTTAGAGTGGTACAGTAGTAAACAAGATTACATATATACTTATAGTATATTTCGTCGGCCTCCGGTGTGTTCGGGTGGCCCAATTGATTAAGGCGTCAGCCGCGATAGCTTAAAATGCAGGTTCAAATCCTATCATTGGCGCCGGAGGAGCATAGTCGCTTTTTCTTAAGTATATGTCATCTATTTTCATTTTTAATTTATATAATAGTACTAATACTGCTTAAAAACAAAACAAATTCAAAATTTTAATAAAAATAATTTGATTTGTTCTTAGTTACATCCTTACTGCTACCTATATAAATAAAGATCTATATCGATATATTTGGCCACTTTAGTTGCCACTAACTGTTTGACCGTACTATAATATTTCCATCATAAAATTATATGTCCAATAAAACAACTCTGTCTTCTATGTAACTCCACTCATCCATCAAGACAAATTAATATTGCTATTATTTATGCAGGTAATTTTGCGGTTCATTAATGTCACGGCATTCAGAGTAACACTGCCATCTTGATCCATTGTATACTTTGTATACTTTAAAGCTGTCGTAAATATTTATGCTCCAGTAATTAAACGCGCACAAATTGATAAATACTATTTTATTTAGACAAAGTGTTATAAAAAGATTACATAATAAACAAAACTAAGAAAAAATAATCTAAGTCCCCTAAGTCTGTTGCGGAAGGGTGCCCATAAGACTGGCTACATTCCTCCACTGAATGGGTATACCTATTATTTGGCCGAGGAGTGCGCCAGCCCTAGGGTCTCGGGTACATACATCTGCATTTCTAGCCCTCTTTTAAGATATTCACAATTTTTTTTTATTTGTATACAATATGTACATGTCACTTTAAAACTTACTTTCAAGTCAGCTTTAAAGTGCTTAATTAAATATCTGTGTCCATGCGAAGCGATTTTACATGGGCTATTTGTTATTTAGTTTTTCTTTACGGTATTTGTGCACCTTTGTAATTTATGATATTTGTTCTCCATAAATTGAGGTTAAACGCTTTGTCTAATATATTCATTTACATTTAACCTGGCAATCGGGACTATTTTCACTTTAACCGAACATTATATTTATAGACGAGACTTACGTAAAACGTTCTTTCGCCTTGACAGAGACGATAGCCCACGGAAAGCTGAGTAGACGAGTGACGTCTCATTTCTGAAAATATTAACTTTTCCTTGAGGTCAGTCGCTTTGGGACAGTTTAAATTATCCGTGTACGCTCATTTCGCAACTTCTGTTTGTGTAACACTGACGGTTAAAAATTGGCAGTTACTTTTGTTATGCACGTACTTCGCGAAGGGGATTACCGATATTCTTAAAGTTGTTTGTATGAAACTGTGTCATACAGAGCAAATCCATCTTTCTTTTGTTTATAAATAACCTGTAACCGGAACAAGCATTCTGCCCCACACCGTCTGAAGGTGCGCCGCTCGGCAGTCTCTCGGCGACCTCCGCAAGGCGCGCAAGCGTGCAAGCTCCGCTACCAAAACATTTGCTAACTCGTGTAAACAAATATGATCGCGTGAACATGTCGTTCTGTAGAATCACCGGCCGCAGCCGCGGCCTACCCAAGCCTAACTACTTCCCGCTGCTCGCTCCGATCTCTCCGGCGGACGCGAAACGATGCTGCAGGATCACCGGAAAATCCTACGGGCTGCCTTCTCATCACTACATTCCAGTACTTCTGACCGCCCGCTCCGGCAGAAAGAAGTGCAAAATCACCAACGTCTCTGGCGAACTCGGGCCGCACCACTACGCTCCTGAAATCAACTACGGCAACAGAAAACATGATATTCTACCGGACTTCCGATATATTTTCCCAGTCCTGGATGGCTCTACGGAAGCGCAAAAGGCTTTAATGGATATGCTACTGACGAAACAAGTCACTGACGACAAGCGTTACGTATACACGGTACAAGAGAGAAGGTGCAGTTTAGTGTTCTCCGCTCAGATGGAGGCGGCAGTTCGCGACGGTGATGTTAGAGATGTTATGTTAGCGAAAGATTCGGATACAGTGCTTATTAAAACCAAACAGGGCCGCAGTGTTTCTATGGACTTTAAGGATTTTACAGAAGATATTGAAATGTACGAAGGCGAAGGTCCCAATGCAGAGGTGCTGTTGCAGCGGGAAAAGGAAGAATTAGCAGAGAGAAAAAAGAAGAGAAAACGTGCTGCTGGACTATCTTCTATGAAGAAGATATTTGAAAACAAAGAAAAATTGGCTGAAGTACAAGAGTTGGAAGAGGAAAAGCTGAGACAAGATCGCGTCGCCAAAAAGGCAAAATTAGACACCAAACACGAGAAGCACGATGTCAAAACCTTTAACTGTAATAACTTTGATGTTAGCCATATGCGCTCCAAGTCAAGTATAGTTAGTTGCACCGCCGAGTGGACGGAGCGAATGCATCCGTTAATAGAATCGTGGGACTGGGAGCTGTTTGAGAAGGAAGCGGGTAATAAACAAGTGATTCCAACCACAACCCAGTTACCGACACCTGTTAAAATAACGCCGTATCGTTGTGAAGCGGAAATTTACGAGTCCGAGCAAAACGTGAGCGACGTATCGATACCACTCGAAAGTGTACCGTGTGTGAACCCCCTTAAAGTTCCAAAGGAACGTCCGTCCGAAGCAATCCTAACTGCAGTGAAAGAACTCAGCGAGGAGCGATTACATGAAACAATGAATATTGAAGAAAAATTATTTACCGAAAACAAAATTGACATGCTCCCGTCGATGGATATGTTACCGGATGTAATAAAAAACATAAAGAAGGGCAAAAGAGAAAAAATAGCTAAAATTTCTGGACTGACAATAGACATAAACAAAGCGAAAAAGTTTGTCCCCGGACAACATGTCAACACACCACAAGGCCCAGTATTTGTTCCGGGCCAGACTGTGGAAACCCCTGTCGGTCCTTTGTTTGTGCCTGGCCTGAGTGTAAACACACCCGATGGTCCAGGTCTTATACCAGGACACATTGTTATGAATGAAAATACAAACGAACCTTCCTTCCTTGCGGGACAAGTTCTCCAAACATCAAACGGGGAGGAATTCGTATGTGGACAAGTTATGAAAAATAAGGATAACGGACATCGCTTCACAGAAGGTCAAACAGTGATATCAGAAGAAGGCTTAAAATTTGTACCAGGAAAAGTACTACACAGTGGCTCGGAAGAAATATTTGTACCTGGTCAAACAATAATGACTCCTGAAGGTATTCAGTTTATTCCGGGACAGACAATAACTGATAGCAAAGGAGTTATTTTTACACCTGGGCAAAACGCAAAGATAAATAATGACTGGCAATTCGTGCCAGGACAGGTGGTGCAACAAGATGATGGATTGCAGTTTGTGCCTGGAGCGACAATTGCAACACCTAATGGGCTGAAATTTGTACCAGGTCAAACCGTTTCCGTTGATGGCGAAACGATCTTTGTACCTGGAATCACAAAAACAACCAGTAGCGACAGTTTACAGTTCGTTCCCGGTACCACAGTAGACACAATCGATGGTCCGAAATTTATTGAAGGTCAAATAGTTCATACCGAATCTGGTGATAAGTTTATGCCAGGAAAAACTATAGTGGAAACTAATGGACATGTAGAATTTTCTGTGGCAAAGTCAGTTGAAGATATTACTTTCTCCGAGTCTGCTCCTACTGGATTACCTATTGATATCAAAACATGTTCTTTATCTGAGGAGTCCTTATATGTTTTTGGACACATGGTACAAACAGCAAAGGGTATTGAGTTCTATCCCGGCCCAAAAATGCCGAATATTGATGGAAAAGTGGTCCCCGGACGTTTAGTTAAGAACGAATTAAATCAGTCACGTTTCGTTCCCGGAATGATGGTGGAAGGTGTTTTTGTACCCGGGCAAATAGTTTTCACTGAAAATGGAGAACAGTTTGTCCCTGGTCAAGTGGTTGATACTACAGATGGACCCAAGTTTGTTCCTGGACAAGTAGTGAGCACAAGAAATGGACCCAAGTTTGTTCCAGGTCAAACAATCCACACGATTGATGGACCTCGGTTTGTACCCGGGCAAATTATTGAAACGAAAGCTGGTCCTACCTTCATACCTGGTCAAGTTATTTCTACAGAAGATGAAGGATCAAGGTTTGTTCCTGGTCAAGTGGTCGACACTGAAGAAGGACCTAGATTTGTTCCCGGACGGGTTATTGAAAATGATGACAATGGAGTAACCTTTGTGCCTGGACAAATCGTTCAAACTCCTGAAGGTCTCAAATTCATTGCCCCGGATCTGACAGAAGGTGAAGAAGGTCTTGAATTTTCCGTACAAAGCTTTGTTGTCACTCCGGAGGAATTAAAGTTACTGAAAGTAAAGACGAATCCAAATGATACCACTTCCACTAAAGGAGAATTGAGCATTGATAATAACATGTTGAGACAGCTTTCTGAAGCCGGAATGTCTATTGGGAGGCAAGTACCAGCGGAACTACCTGCCATCAGTGTCATCCTTAACCATACCCGTAACGTAGAAGCGTTGAAAGCATTCGTCACTGATTATGGACTTAAAGATGAAATAGCAAATCAATTGATGGATGTCATTACGTCCATCATTGAAATGAGTGCCCATTTGAAATCTGAATTGCATGAAAATGACGAAGAAAAAATAAATGATAGAAAAAGTAGAGTGAACAAGAAACGCTTAGAAATGCAAGAGACCGGGTATAATGGTGGCAACGGCCAAAGTGCACAACAAGAAAATGTTAAAAACTCTATAGCGGCAGCAGTCTTGGCAGCACTGGTCACTGCGGAACAATTCGAAGAAATAAACAACAATAACAGCAGGGAAAAGTATAAATTAATTTTAAAATCTATTGATACCATATTAGGCAAAACCATTGACGAAGACTTAGTTGCTGCTATGTTTGATATTTTACAAAAGAATGAAGACAAAGAATTTTTGTGTGAAGAAATTCTGGAAAATACAACACAATCCAAAGTTGAATTAATCAAGATTGCAATTAACAGCTCCTTACAGAAAAATGCGATCAGTGATGAAGAAATGATTGAGAAATTTAGTGATTTCCTAAGCTGTGAAAATGAGGTCTTAGGACCTGCTTTCAAAAACATAACTAAAAATGACACAAATATCTTACATTACGTTTTGAGTCATATTTCAAACTCTATTTCCTTTATCAAAAATGACAATGAAGCTTCAGAGACGCTACAGAAGGCTATTGTATCTGCCGTACAAGAGTCAAGTGCTAAAGAATTAGAAATGTTGATAAATGACTCAGAAAGTAAAAACTTGAAAGAATTGATAGTTCAATCCATCGGTTTGGCGAAAATCCTAGGAATGCGAGACGTTGCCGCTAGTCTCTTGTCAGTTGCGAGCGACGAACAATGTTTATCTAAAATAGCGAGCGACCCAACGAGTCTAAACATTTTGAAACGTTTGACAGTCATGAGGAAACTCGCAGACAAAACACCAAGCTTACATTCGGCTTTAAAGAAATTGGAGACTGACCCAGAACTGGCTCGAACAGATCCCAAACTAAGGGATTTGGTGAGAGAAAGTGGTGTGCTCATGATAGTACCCGAGGAACCCGCTTTGACCACATCAGCAGATGTGCCTCTGAGTTTGCTCGACCCCGAAAATAACTTAGCCATGGAAGATTTCCTTTTGCAACATAAAAAGCATAAAGGGGCTTTGTTGATCATGAAAAGGGGTCTCCAATGTGTAATTCCCAGGGAAGCCAGCAGAGCCGTATTGTCAGGACAGGTGGGGTACACTGTGCTAGACGAAAGTGGAATTAGACATTTCGAGCCTTTAAGCGTATTTTCAGCCTTAAACTTGAGTCAACCGACAGCACATCGTTTCTCAATGTACAGTTGTCTTATAGCTGACAATCACGAGGAAGATACAGAAGACTTAACTGGGTACTGTAATGGTATCACTAATAACCAACGCATCAGACTAGGCGGGTGGTCTAGTGGTCGTAGATACAGTGGAGTTTTGCTGGACAGAGAGAACACCAGGAGTCGAATGAGTAGCTTGGATTACACACCAAGTTACAAACGCTACCCTTCTAGATCTCTTTCAAGGTCGAGGTCTAGTTGTAGCAGAAGTCCTCCTAAGGTAAATTTACATTAAGGAATCGTTTGTTTATATCAGCTTATTTCTAAGAACAAAATATTTGGAACTATTAGCCTAATATGGTCGGGTTTGTATGTCATTTGTCACAATATCTGTCATACTTCAACAAGCGTGTGAGTGCGTAAGTAGCGAATAGAGCGATAGGCGATAAAATGACAACCATGCTATCTGTCCAGTTTACAAACGATACGACACTGTCACTTGATCCAGTTAGTATATCAAAACATCCCAAAAACAAGTTTAAAAATGTTTAATATTTATAAAAAATACCTTTCTACATCTAAATTCGTTTCTTTCGATAACTCCTTCATATTTATGAAACTTTTCTATTTACCAGCGTAACTTATATAATTCTACTCAGAAAAAAAAATAGCAGCAAAAAATACAGCGTTCCTTTCCATTGTTACAGGTCGAAGACGTTGTGGTAGCCACGACAGACTACACTGCATCAGCCGACGACGAGGTCTCCCTAAAAGCTGGAGACATTGTCGAGGTTCTCGACACGAAAGCCGCCCTCGGATCCAAGTAAGTACATCATGTATTATTGGCATGCGCTTTGCACAATCGTGCCCACATTGTATATAACTCGAGCGTATACATGCATCAGTATTCATCGCTTCGTAATAAACCCTTTTTAATATCACCCGCACATAAAATTTGAGTTGTAAAGTACAATTTAGATAAGGGATTTTTATCTGTAACTCAGTAAGTATTACCACTAAAATAAACTATTTATTCTATTACATCTATAATTTTATTTCTTAATTTATTAACATGCTTTAAACATGATACTCGTTCACACATAAACTACAAAATTACTAGTTAGTCGATAACTTTAAGATCGGAAGACTTATAGAAAGTAGAAAATAGACAATCCAGAGAATGCGTTTAATAGATGCTATGCGTCGAACATTCCACATTAGCCTGATATATTTAGCCCGGTCATTGCACTGTTACGAAACACGAATAACATTCTCATAAATCCACACGCCTGATCACCATCACGAACTATCACATAACACCATCACACGAATAAATACATAATGAGAGATTATTTATGCAGGTACAGAGGTCGGGTATATCGTTACGAGAACCATTTCTTCAATACACGAGGACCATCCATTGACTACGTATTTAGCGTCCCCACGTACAGAATGTACTATTACTGATCATGCTTTTGAAGACGAAGAAAGAAGAACATTGGGCATTGTAAATATCTCGCTCTCCGGAGCAGTTGGTGTTGTACGAATCATTGTGTTGTGATCGGAATTCGAATTGTGATAACTATGTTACATTCATTTGTTTTTAATATAATTGTATATACATGTAGCTACGCTATTTGCAATACATTGTGTTCTATCATTTGTTTGTATTACATGTATTCTGTATTCTAGGTGATCTAGTTGTAAATCAAATACAAGTTTGAAAGTAGTTTCTCTTTAGTTGGCTGTTTCAACTGCTATTTTCATATATACGTAGTATGAAATATTTAGTTTGTCTAATTTAAGGGTGATAGGTATAATAAAATTAAATGCCTTGTAATTCTTGTTAATTTATTTGTCACCTTTTCTCCGCGAGATATCTTTAAAAATAGCCACGTGTCACAAAGTGCGTGGTCTGTTCCTTTTACCTTGCTTTAAATATTTTTTATCATAGTACTAGGCACGATATAACTCACTATGACAGCGTGAGGTGAGACTCATTATAATAGTACGTAGAGATATATTCGTTCAGGAATAACAAGTGACTCATGGCATTTACATTCTGGGATTTTGGACGAGCAGACACCTCTAATAATATTTAGTTTTGCGAAATCTGTCCGTCTTTTCATTGAAAAGGTATTACACAAATGCTTGTAATTTTGATTAAGAACATAATTGATTTCGTATCTTGACTAGGAAAAATTTGCAAATAGAAACTATGATTCATAAAAAACCTCCAATGCAAAACAAAATTCCATAGAAAACCATTTTTTATGGTGTAGTTGTCTTTGTTTAACTTTGTACTCGTATTTTATCCTCAACTCGTCGTAATAAGGTGTATACACATTTTTGGTCGGGACTCCAATTTTGTTTTTAAAAGGAAACCAGCATTTATGTAACATACAATACATCTATAAAGATTTAAAATAATTGTTTTCCCTCGTGACAAAATAATTTCTCAAATCTTGGCAAAATCTTCACAAAATGTGCAAATTGCTGCCCAAAATCTGCGTCAAAATTTTACCTACATTCCTAGTTTTATATAAGACATGACCAAGGCTCGGAAAAACGCACATGATATTGAAGAAAACGTTTCCCTGTTCCATATAACGGAGACTTTAAGCGACAATTAATTAATGATGTTGAAATGGTAAGTGTGATTAGATGAAAAATTCAGTGTCGTGATTCAAAAAGAATGTCGAATTTATTCCATCTTTTTACTCATGCGATCAATGGATAGTGCGATTTAATTGAGGTCGGATAATGAAAAGACATATTAATGAATACAAAATATTAAACATACTATAGTAGCATCACAAAGAAGTCTCTATTGTGCGGAACCGGGTTATGTTTTTAAAACGACGGGCGTTTCTTCAAGCCATGTCCTAAAGTACTAGTATAGCTCATTAATTCTATTGTCTACAAACTGTCATATGACAATTGTACCTCCCTAAAATTCTCGGTAACACGGGGGTGTTTATTATAAGACAAAATGTAGACAACGTCGGCGTATTAACTAGTTCATTTGGCGATACGCCAGTCTGTACAGGTATGACGGAGCTAGACCAGTGCTCAAATGTTAAGAAAGTAATATACCTATTTAACGAATACGTTTTATTTTATAATAACATACAAGATATACCCCTAACTAAACTAGCTTCAATTTAAAAAAGTCACTTGAGGCATTGTATCAAGGATACTGGCGGCATTTCGTCGTTGTATCGCACTGCAGATACGTTCTGCGAGGAAGCCGCCAGCTTTTCGGTCACCAATTCATTAACAAGAGGCTTATTTTCTGCAAAAAGTTACCTAGATTCTGCTTCAAATGGTACAAGTTTATACCTGTTGCCTGCTGACGCTATTTATTGAGTTTCATAATTTCGGCGCTTTTGCCGCTCCGCCCTCTATAACAAAAATTTTAATATATTGTATTAACGTTAAGGAAGACTTGAAAAAAAAAAAGAAACAAATACGTTTTTTTTTTCAGAAATTATGAAACTAACATTTGAGAAAAACTTGAATTTCACAATTCAGTTGTAAAAGTAATGTAGTTTTTTTATTAAAGTAATGCTCTGTAGATCAACTAGAATAATTTTATCGTAGAAGTTCTTTTAATATTTCTGTAAAATTCAGTAATTTAATTTAGATGGTGAACTATGTACAGTCAGTTTCAATAGTAGCATATGAGGCATCTCACCAAAAGTACCGTTGGTTCCTTCAGAAAACGAGATATATTTCTGCGTCGTTATCAAATGAAATGCGACTGAGACGTTAAAACGCGAACTGTAGAAATTATATTTTTTGTCAAATAAAAAAGACAGAATATCAGATACTTTTGGTGCGTTATTTCACTTGTTACATTACTATAGATACTGACTGTACTTGTATTAGGCACATAATTAAATCGCTTCAATAGCTTAATTGTTCTTTAGTTACTGTCGAGAACATTTTTAAATTAGTTATTATATAGAAAATAATGTATAATATGAACAGCCTTAAAAGTTACCTAATATATCACTTTGAATGTACCGAGCAAGAAGAATTTATTGAAAAATTACGATATGGTACAGACAATAATTTCTATAACCAAAAGATCCATGAGATACTTATTTTGATAACAATTAAAAGTATATAGACAAAGTAAGTTTACCACAAAATTGAGCATTTTGGCTCACTTACTTACCATTCAAAATCGATTAAAAACCATTAAAATTATACTTAACCTAACTGGTAATAAAGTTATTCCCAATAAACATTTTATCTATCTAATCGACTATATTATTTGTACTTTAATACAAGAAATGCGCTAAGAAGGTTTTACGTATTTTCATTTAAACCAACATATTAAGAGTGTATTTTATTTCTGATTATAAAATTGACCGAAGTTTTCAACACTTCGATCGTTAGCACTCCATGAAGCTAGTTTTATGGATTTTGAATCAAAACCAAGAAACCAAAAGACTTTCATTTCATTTGAATCCTAATCTTAGTGCTATACATCTAGGTTCATTTTTCAGTAGCAGAATCGACTAAGATACGATTTAGAAAAATATAGTTGATTGCTGAAAGATCATTTGAGTTTATTACTCTATTTATGAGATAAAAAATATGTAACAGACACACCTAAGACACTAATTTCGAAAGAAACGACTGTTCAAATAAATATTTACTCGCATCTGTTTTCCTTGCCCAATTCTTGGGCCATAAAATTTGAAAGGTGTTCTAGTATTTTGTATAGAAAAATAGACAAAAGCATTTTCATATGCTTATGTGGGAAGTAGTCTATTTATAAACTGCACAATTTTTTTAAATAGTTTTGGTATACGATTTAGGTCTACTGGTGTTTGGCTTGTACATTTATAATGAGCAATTTGTGTTGTTACACAGTTTTCAACTGGTAAAATCAAATAAAACATTATTAATCCCTTTATGGTACACAAAATTCGGTAACTGCCTCGCGTTAAAATCAGAATGAAAAATCTAAGATAAAATTCCTCTCTATTATTAATAAACGGAGCTTAAAAGCGTATATTATCTTTAAAAATTACCTCCGACGTTTTGAGAACGACATGGTTTTCATGGTCTCGGATAAAAATGGAATTTTTAAAGTTTATATAAGTCCCGTTTAAATATAATGATGTCTTAATACCGTGAAAATTAAATCATTAAAATTTCTCTCTATTCCCAAGTGAATTAGCAAAGCACCTTTTGTCGGTGTTCAATAAAAACCTATAGGTAACGCTATGTTCACTCATACACACCTAAAACTTCTAGAAATCCTTTCATGATAGACATTAATAGAATTTGTTTAAAGCTTTGTCCACCTTCAACTTTATACTGTCTCCTGACACTCTGTAGGCCAAAGCGTTAAATATAATGATGTCTTAATACCGTGAAAATTAAATCATTAAAATTTCTCTCTATTCCCAAGTGAATTAGCAAAGCACCTTTTGTCGGTGTTCAATAAAAACCTGTAACGCTATGTTCACTCCTACACACCTAAAACTTCTAAAAATCCTTTCGTGATAGACATTCATAGAATTTGTTTAAAATTTTGTCCACCTTCAACTTTAATACTGTCTTCTGACACTCTATAGGTCAAAGCTGTTCTTTTACATATTTTGATATATTCCGTATTCTAAAATCTATCAGTAATATAAAAATGTTTACCACACTGATGACCCATTAAACTAAAACAGCCATAAATTACTATTATTACCAACTGTCCCAACGAACTGCAAAAACATTACGTATATTACCAGAAACATCGACAGCGATCAGAAAACTGGAGCAAACAATCATCTACTTTCTGACATGGATCCAACGAAACATCAACAACGGTGATGGAGGTGGTGGTGGCCCCGATGTGATCTGTGCCATCGCTGACGTCACGCCGTTTGTGGGGCGTCCAGAAATAAGACTCCAGCTTTAATGAGTTTTTGGAGCGTAGAGATTGTTAAAACGTGATTTATTAGGTTCACTGATGTCGGTCTTAGCACGGTTTTTGGATTGATTAGTTAAAAATGACGTACAAAATCCGGTCTGTACTATTTTTAATTACTAACTATAGATATTTGTTATACAAGGGAGCAAAGTTAATACGGCATTCTAAAACATTAAAATTTACTCCAAATTGTTACTATCAATCATTGATCGTTTAAAAATCATGATTGAAAATAACCTCCAACCCAGCTAACGAAAGAAAAACATCCAAAATTTGTATTTAATTACTTTGGTACTTTATCAATAAAATGCCAATCATTTTCATCATTTACTTAGGTATGCTAAATGCTGCTAGTTTTATCATTTTTTTAATTGTTATCTGTGATTTTACATTATAATCTGAAAGTGAACCCCAAATTAGAAATTTAGCTGTAGAAATCATAAAGGCATTAATGCAAATTAGCAAGCTGGTGCTAAACATAAAAGAAAATTACTTTGTACTTTTGACGTATGACCAATTAATTATAAAAGAAAACGTATACCATACGTGCCCTAATTTTAGCATAATTCTTTGTTCCTGTTTGTCATTGAGAGCATGAAGCATGCAAGCAAAATATAAACAAAGGAGTGCTTTACGTCATGTCAAATGGCTTTTGAATCCACATTTATTTGGAGACCTTGGCTTTACCAGAAGTGGAAACTCCGAATGAGTTGTGTCTGAAATTATGCTGAATGTTGCCAAAATCATTGAAACCTTGAGGGTGAAAGGCATTGCAGAGGTCACCATCTTGATAAAGGCCTCCCACAAGGTGGACCGACGACCTAGTTAGAGTCGCGGGATACCGCTGAATGTGGAAGGCGCAAGATCGGTCTTCTTGGGTCGTTCTGGGGGAGGCCATGTCCAGCAGTGGACGTCTTGACATGATGATGATGATGAATCACTCATGACTAAGGAACAAATATCGTGCTCATTACACAAATAACCCAAAAAATTAGAAAACATTAGAACCCAAAACCATCGGCAGGATCATGCAAGAAGCCAAACATGTCGTAAAAAAATGACATGTTTTGTACCAATAAAGAGTACCTATGGGCATGAGGAGACGAAATCCAGGATATCAAATCCTGGTATGAAACAGTGTTCACATCTGCTTTGCTTAAGTAGTGATGTCTGAGGTTGAGGGGTTGAATGCCATGATCACCACGCTTGCCATGCCTATTGCAATATGTTCTACTGCTAATAAAGGTCGCTTTAGTTTCGTCTACCAATGGCTTTTGGTCACAATTCAGGGACCATACTCGGGCATGAAGAGGAAAGGAATTCGCTCCCTTCGTCTGTATTCCCGGAAAGATATAATTTGGGCCTTTTTAAGACACGAGCGAATAGGCTGTTACTGAACCAGCGTGCTACACCCATGAGGTCGACCTCGTCGAAAGTTACCATTAGATGTGACTGAGGTGAAACGCTGGTCAGTCTTATATAAAAAACTATAGATTAATGTCGTGTTATTTTCAGCTAACATGGTCTCTATAACATATATTTACTTATTTATTCTTTATTGTTCAAAAAGAAAAATTCTCACTCACTCAACCAAAGGGCTAAACAGAGACTTGTCAAAGAGGTGCAAATAGTAAGCTTAGAAAATACTTATTAAGACTAATTACAAATATACCTAAAAACAACTATTATTAATGGGGTAATTACCGTGATTCATTCGTTAGTCGGCGCATGCAACTGTGCCGAAATATCGAGAACTTGAAACAAATAAGCATAGCAATACCCAGTTATAATAACAGTTACATAGTCGAGGTCAATAGTTATTTGCTTATTTGTTATATACAAGATTATCAAGTACAATAAATGTACTATTTAGTCTTGGACAAAATGAGTAGACACAGCATATGCCACGGCAGCCATTGTATAATGCACATGACCGCGCAGCGCTGCTTCCAGTTTTTTTCATAACAGCACAAAGAATCTAGAAGTTTCTAGAATCAACGGTGCTCAGTAATGTACTCTAAGGTTAGTTACAATACTATCTCGAGGTGGCCCACAAAACAAACATCATCACAGCAGAAGGACGTCCAATGCTGGACATAGACATCTCCCGAAATGACCGGTTTTGCACCACATGCTACCAGTAGACTCCCACGATCTTTAATATGTCGTCGGTTCACCTTGTGGGGAGGTGGCCCACGCTGCGCCTTCTACGTGGTCACCACTCGAGAACGTTTACGCCATCGGTTCGCCATATGCTCCGCTATAATGCCATTTAAGTTTAGCGATCCAGAGGGCTATATCAGATACTTTGGTTCTGCTGCGAATGACTTCATTTCTAATTCAGCTCTCTCCGTTGTCCCTTGGGTGACTTTGATCCTTCTTATGAGGCCCATATTAAGCGACCACGTTTCAGTACCATTTATCATCACTGGCAGTACACACTGGTCAAAGATTTCTTGAGACACTGCGGAATATTGGAAGAAAAGATGTGTCAGAGTGCAGTATTACTGAACTAGACGTTTTGTTTAGTAAACTATAATATTATGACCTGTAGTTCCGTGAATCGGGCCACAGCTGGGCTGTTGCCCAACGCTGGACAGTAAAAATAAACGTGGATCACATGATGCAACCCGAGAGCCTGTCGGACCCTGACATTGCCGACTGTCACACGTGATTGATGGACGGCTTTCTTTAAATAGTTGAGACGTGCTCGTATGCTTTTGGGAGCTTTCATTTCTGTGAAATGATTTCAAACATAATGCGTTTTTAGACAATTTAGTGAATAACTATGAACAAATTGAATTATTTTTTATGGAATATTTTGATTTCATTTGATTTTTAAGTAGTAAGTGTAGTAACACTACTATATAAATGATAAATTACTAATTAAAATAGCCTAACAAACCGCTTATAATATTAAGAAACAGCTGTTAAAAGTAAAATAAATTACAATAAATAAAATAAAAGATATTTTGTCTGACTTCAGCGAGAGTAGGAGGATTCAATTGCAAGTTGTTTATGGAGTTAGAAAAACATTTTTTGTATCATGTAAAAAATTACACCCTGTATAATAATTAGTCTGACCCTGCTACTCAAGAAGTGTTTACTTCTTACAATGTATAAATTGTAAATTCTGGGTGTTTATCCAGACTTGTGTTCACGTTTATGTCACCCATTCCAAATCCATATGTACCACTATATGTAACCCTTAACAGTGCTCACTCTAACTCCCAGGGCTCGTCTGAAGGACCCTGGCCTCGACCTGGATGTGAAACTCCTGGACAGCAGCGCCGCGAAGCACAAAGCCGCAGTCAGACCCAGAAAGAACCACCCGAAAGGCAAAAGTGGGAAGACTGAGGAAAGGTAATTTTGGTGATGCGGATTTGCTTTAACGCTTACTCTTCTGGAAGCTTAACCATGTCAGCCATAAGACGTCCACTGCTGAACATAGGCCTCCCCCTTGGACCTCCACATGTACCGGTTGGAAGCGACCTGCTTCCAGCGTCTTCCGGTGACCTTAATGAGGTCGTCTGTCGTTCTTGTGGGTGGACGTCCTACACTGCTTTTGCTAGCCCGTGGTCTCCACTCGAGCACTTTTCGACCCCATCTGCCATCTTCTCTGCGTGCAATGCTTAATAGCATTTGGAAAACTAATGAGCTTATTACAAAAGTCCTAATGAACTGATCCGCCATAATTATTTAAGTTGTGCAATCCACCCTTAAAGCTAGCATCCTAATCAAGATTTCCGAAATATACAGCCTTGGCCAGAATTATTCAGCACCCATGTTTTTTATATGAAAACTCGATATACTAGTATAGTATTTACATATTTTCTGTTGACATATACATCATCATGTCAGCCATAAGACATCCACTGCTGAACAATATCAAATCATTTAAACTGATTAGGCATTGGTCGTTGCGGTGACTGGTGATTGCATAGAAAATTTGCAATAAGTCACTTTGTTGTAGATCCGATTTTTTTGGTTTTTGTTTTCTTATTTACTACGTACTGCTAGAATTATTATTAACTGACGTTCTCTTGTTGTGTGCATATATTAAGTTTTGAAAAATCAGAAAATTGTTTAACTGCATTAAGAAAGAGATGGTTTTCAGAGTTTGAAGAAAAAATTGTGCTCAATACTTTTGGCGAAGACTGTAACTGTATTGACTAAACTTACAGGCTAAGTGCGCTTACACTTGATTAAATTGAGTTTCTAAACCTTTTAAAAATCTAATTAGGACACGTGTAATAACGGCTTATTAACAACCTCATCATTATCATTTTCTTCTTAAAATTTTATAGATATCTATTCAGCTGATCCGCCATATTTGTTTAGTTTGATGTTGCACGAGGCAAGCCACAGACCATCAAAAACTATGTGTGAGCAATGGGCAAAGACAAATTATTATCTTTTGTCTATGGTGCAACTCATACTAAGTGAAAACTGCTTTTGCGCTTCTGGGTTTGTGTTGGTTTTTGCTAACAATTCCGTATTTATTGTCATTTATATAAGAATAATTAGATTTAATTTATTTGTTTTCAATTATATTTTAAGACATAAACTTAAGAAAGTGATGGTCGTCCGGCGGTCGAGGCAGGATTTGAACCCGCATCTCCAGATTTCCACCCGGACATGGATAAAATATGAGTTTAAGCTTTACTCTAAATATTTTTAGTTTATCAAAATCCAGTGTAATAAAAACAATTAATGAGAGACATTCAATTTTAAAGTTTGTCTCAGCCTACAATCTACATATTATAGTTCAATTATTACAAAAAAACTTATACCTCTATCAACTTTAAAAAATACCTCGTGGTCTCAGATGAAGGCTGCGTTTCCACCAGAGATGAGCGAGGAATGTGTTTGTTAACAACCAATATAATTACTTCATTCCCCTATCCTCGATAAAGAATGTGATTCTATTGGTTCTTAAAAACACATTCCTCGCTACACATCCCCACTCATCTCTGGTAAAAACGCAGCCGAAGACTGGCTAAACTTCACATCAACATATAGCCGCGCGAGTTTTACGAACTCCCCGCATTTGATCTTGTTTATCAACTTGAGGACTTCATTCTCGAAACATCCCGTCCCGTCTAACAGTCCCGTTATTTGTAGATAATAACGTGTAAAAACATTGAAAGTTTAAATCAGCATAATATAGTTCAATGTCTAACAGAATCATCTAATAATACCAACTGATAAATAATAGGCACGGAATAAAATGATGTTACAAATGTCCGTTCCACTTACAGCGATGTGTTTCTCTAGTTCATATGTAACTCCAATATCTTCACAATTACATAAGTATTACATGTTATATGACCTGATTGTTAAAATAATACCAAGGCCTCCAGATGTGGTATGCGTTCACGTCTGCAATTATTAAATTGAAATTGATTTGGAATAATGTTCTGTCGTCTGGAATCGGGACGCGGGATCAGATTATTCACTTTCGTGTTTTATAATACTTGCGATTTCTTTTTCTATATTCTTGTGAAGATATTCATTAATATCACATATAACCTTATTATCTCATACTTAAATTGGCTATTCATACTTAGAACCTCTTTGTTTATATTTTTTGATGGATTTTGTTGAGATGTAAAACCGTAAAAAATATTTGTCCTTAGTAATAATTATTGTAAAGATAAGCCGTTAAGCTAACGTGATTTAAAAAAGAAATGACTGATATTAATTGTATAGAAGCAAGTAACTCACGTTTTATAAGTCGAATATTTCTCGACATGATTGTTTCACTCAGTAACGAAGAGCAAACTTGACTCGACTTATAAAACGTAAGTTACTCGCTTCTATACAATCAATATGTTTGAATCTTACGATCACACTACTTTTGTTTAATAAAAGAGAATTACTGATGTTTTGTTTAACAGTACAGTCGCCATCATATATATCGGAGCTGGGGAGGTAGTCATAAATATCGGAACATGCACTTTATCGCCTTGACTTGGCGTTGTTCCGATATTTGTGACCACCTCCACAGCTCCGATATATATGATGGAGATTGTACAACGGTTTTTTAATTTTTAGCTACTCATGCATGTGTAAAGATTATGACACATGACTTACATTAGTCTAAAGACTTATGCTGATAAAAAAATGAAATATATAAAGCAGGAATGGGGCCTGGGTTTTTCTGGAATCATTATCAGATTTGGCGTTAATGGAATCATCTGGGTAGTATATGTATATTAAACAAAGAAATACCCTCCCGTATACATCCTGGCGGCTTTGATTAAGCGGGAACTATACATAAAATAAATCTTCGCGACGCGACCTCCTCCTTTTGAAGTCGGCGAAAAACAAAACCCCATTTCGTTTTTATTACAACGCAAAATATATTCCCACTAGGCATCCAAGAATAATGATTAGGCGAGATCGTTTGTTTAGAGCGTGGACATAAAAAATCGTATGTATCATATATGAGTCCGGTCATCGCCCCGATTGTCCAAAAAGAGTACACGATTCATCCCAAGACCATTCAATAAGGAGCCGTCAGGTCTGACACTACAAGACGTTTTGTTGGGATACGACAGTGACGTGGGAGGTGAGAGAGGTCAGGGTATAATGGTGTGTGATTCTACGAAATTTTTGAAGTGTATTAGCTGTCTGGATACCTCGTGACACCTACTTTAGCTGACGTCGGATGTACAACCCTGATCTGTCCTAGATTTCCAGACGGTTTTGCTTGGACTGAATGAAATTACTTTTACGCTCAGTTGCGATGACAACACATGGTAATAATTTTAACAAAATTTTGTTCTATAGATATGAAACTTATGTCAAAATTTTAATATATAACGCAGACATGCGTGTGTACACACGTTACTACTACATAGTCCAGGCGCTTTAGCTAAGTTTTTTACCTATATTATGAGTTGTGAGCAGAGCCCGGAAAATCTATAGAAAACAAAAGACTGTCGCAAACAAACTAGTGATAGAAACATTTTTTTATCGATATCGAGTGAGTTTTGTCTAAAATAAAATCATACCGATATGTTTAGGTACATTATTTTATAATCATTCACGCCAAATGCAAAAGAAGTGGTAAAGTTAGGGTCTGTTTTATTGTTATTTCATCTAAAACGCAACGTACCTAATCATCAACGTTATTTATATTTCATATTAAGTAATAACCCTTACCTTTTGGTTTGGCCGTAGTCTGGCGACAAAGAGGTAATCAATCTCATTGAAAATAATAGACTTCAGAGAATCAGTATTCCATAAGACATCAATAAACTCGATATCGATAAAAAAATGTTTCTAACACTAGTTTGATTGCGATAGTGTTTTGTTTTGCTATGGATTTTGGTTATGAGTATTATGACATTCATATTTCGAACGTCTCCGAAAAACAAAGCAATCTTATTTGGGCTCAATAGGGAAATATTATGCCAAACTCTCTCGCCATGACGATTTATGTCAAACCTTAATCAATAATTCCGCCGTATGCTAGAGGAAATACAAAATATATACAATACAAAATGGAAACAACTACATAGACATCGTCCTTCAGTTAAGTTTTTCACCTATACCTGACATATATAGTTTTTTTTTTCGAATCTAATACCGATATATATAAGTATATATCAACATTTAATACATATATGATGTAGAAAAATGATTAACTAGTTACCGAAATAAATGCCGTTTTTTCACAAATAAAATATTTATTCTGTCAATGTACATTACTCATCTCAATGATTTCATTTATTGCTTGTATCTAGTCCAAAAACATTTGACGGCTATTTCTAAAACATTCTGCGAATATATGATGCCTATCACATTAAATAACTAACCTCTCATTTGTTTTTATGACAACTTTATCACGGTTATAAAGGAAATAACTAGATATGTTTATTGAAACTGTTTTCGATATGGTGGTTTGGTATATAACAGAAAAGAAAAATAAGATAAACCAACATGGCGGACTAGCAAATGAATTTGTCGGTAAACAAAAACATTTGACACATGAAATTTTTTTATTATATAAATTAGTTTTCACTGAATATAGGAGATTATCGCATATTTGAACTAAATAAGAATGTAAGTAACTAATGTGTGTTTTTCAAAAGTCCGTAAATGCGTAGCTATGAAGGTAAATACGTTTGTTTACATTTTTTCGTTTATAGTATAAATTATTATAAATAAAAACTTATAAATTATAATTATAATAACTATAGTATAAATTGTTATATACAGATTCATGAGACGTGAGAAGAACTAAGCCCACAGATAAATAATAACGTATACACTTTTTTTTCAAACGATTTTTAAAACTTTAGGTACTCTAATAATTAAAATATAAATAAATATTTTTAAATATTTCGGGACAATCTTACACAAATCGATCTAGTTCTCCGGTAAGCTTAGTAGGGCTAGTGTTGTAGGTACTAGACTACAATATATATAATAGATAGATACATATAAATACTTAAATACATAGAAAACACCCATGACTCAGGAACAAATATCTATGCTCATTACGCAAATAAATGGCCTGTCTGGGATTTCATAGCACTACCCACTAGGCCAGACCGGTCGTCAAAAATATTTCTTCATTACTTTCCCATCCACTATTATTAAAATAAACTATCAGTATTTGTTCCATATGTGTGCAACTGCATACTTTTGTCTTCAGAACAACACTTAAATAGCAGATTCTGGTACGATCACTAGTATAATGATAAAAGCATCTACTCGTATAACTGAGTTTATAGATATAGGAACTATATCCATACTAATATTATAAATGCGAAAGTAACTCTGTCTGTCTGTTACCTCTTCACGCTTAAACCACTGAAACAATTGGAATGAAATGGACATGGACAGATTTCGAGCTACGAGAAAGGACATAGGATATTTTTTATCCTTGAAGACGGGCATGGCTGGCCGACGAAGTCGCGAGGAAAATTTAATCTGTTATTAAATATATGCCCTCAGGAATCCTAGGAATTCAGAAATGAGGAGATCCGTAGGCGAACTAACGTCACCGACATATCCCACCGGGTTAGCAAGCTGAAGTGGCAATGGGCAAGCCACATTGCACGCAGAGAAGATGGCAGATGGGGTCGAAAAGCGCTCGAGTGGAGACCACGGACTAGCAGGCGCAGCGTAGGACGTCCACCCACAAGATGGACAGACGACCTCATTAAGGTCGCCGGAAGACGATGGATGCAGGTTGCTTCCAACCGGTACATGTGGAGGTCCAAGGGCGAGGCCTATGTTCAGCAGTGGACGTCTTACGGCTGAAATGATGATGATGAGGAGGAATCCTATGTCTGATTATACTACTCCATAACGTAACCACGTAATTAAAATTCAAAAGCCACTTTTCAGTAACGACAAGCCTTGAGTGTTTTACGATCGTCCGGTGAACAATAAACTAGTTTATACGACTTTTTAAACTGAACTAGGCGACGTTGACCCCATTAAATCAATTTTGTAGTAGATTTCAGGGCTTCAACAAACCACAACTTATATTACGACCAGTCTGGCCTAGTGGGTAGTGACTCTGCCTATGAAGCCGGTAGTCCTGGGTTCAAATCCCAGTCAGGGCATTTATTTGTGTGATGAGCACAGATATTTCTTGCTTTTAGTCATGGTTTTTTCCATGTGTTTATGCATACATGTGTATCTATTTTTTTTGTATACAACGACGGTGGAAAACAAGCATACGACCCGCCTGATGGTAAGCAGTTACCGTAGCCTATGGAAGCCTGCAACTCCAGAGGATTCACATACGCGTTGCCTACCCTTAAATTATATTATCGTCGTCCAGTACCTACAACTCAAACCTTACTGAGCTTACCGTAGGACTAGGCCGATTTGTGTAAGATTGTCCCATAATATGTATTTATTTATAATTATAATAGTACATTCGCCATCAGATATATCGTAGCTGTGGAGGTGGTCACAAATATCGGAACAACGCCTCTATTGTCAAGGCGATAAAGTGCATGCTCCGATATATTTGATGGCGCCTCCGCAGACTTATATTACTTATAAGACCAGAGACAGACAGGTCCCAGGCCTGTCTGGCTCTGGTCTTCTTCATCCTCGCGTTGTCCCGGCATTTTGGCACGACACCTGAGACCTTGGGGTCCGCTTGACATCTAAAAGGGACTGCTAAGTTACAGAGGAGGTGAAGCCTGGGGCCTCATCTGTTACTTAGCTGTCCCTTTTTGGTCAAGGAACAAGAAAAAACCGGAAAAATCCCATTAAGGCTAAAGTTAAGGCAGGTAGTCGTAAAAACAAGTGCTTGAAGCCAATACCTAGGATTAGTTATCAAGAGAACTCCAAGCTACCATGAGTGTTCACTTTTGGGTTGCAGACAAATTATTGGCATAAAATATCCTTTAAACTTTTCAAGTTTAGAAAACAAACTTATCCTAACAGTATTATGCCTATTATATTCTAATTATGCTAAATATTGAATTCTGACATTCAATTTTCTGGCAGATGAGGGTATTTCGTAGATTAGTTCCGAAAAACTCATATTTATCTAACCGACAGATTATAAAAATTATAATACTTGGAATAAATTGAACATGTCGGCCATTATACAATTACATAAATTAAAAATATCGTCACATTAACATAAAAACGCTAACGGTAATCTAACCTAATTCTGAATATCGAATGCTGAAAGAAATGGAATGTTATCAGTAATAAAATCATTATTTCAATATGGCTGACTTAACCTAAAAAATTTGCTTTAAATTCGCGCCAACGAGTGGCACGCTCTGAATTTATGTTTCCTTTGATGCTTTGATTACTTAAGGCTGGTCGTGGGATTAAAAAGTTATGTGCTGGAAAATGGGATGTCGCGAAAATACGAGAAAACGATACAGGTAAACATGTACACGTCCCTCTCTAGCAAGGGTTCATCCCTTTTTAGTTACTAGCTCATCCCACCATTTTCAAAAATATTTTATTAATTCGTACTTATTTATTTAATTTTTTGTATTTATTTTAAAAACAAACATTTAATTCTAATGTTTTGTCTCTCATGTGGTCAATAGTGAACAGCTAATGTGCATATACAAATAGTTAGGTTAAAAATTTTACTGAAGGATCTTGTCTATGGAACACGAATCGGATTTAATATAAAACTTGCGTCAAAATTTGAATATAGAACGCCGACATGCGTGTACACACGTTACTACTATATTCGGGGTCAATAGAATTCGAAAATAATGTAAACAAACATGACTGACTGACAACTGCATTTCTAAGTAAAAAATGTGTGGCGCATGACAAAAAATATTTTTCCTAACTAGTGCGTAAAAAGTGCACTTTTCGCACGCACTTCGCGTGCGTAAATTTCACTTTTTAAGGCACTTGCTATGAAAAATTAGGTTCGATACTCATGTAAAAACTGCTTTAAGACTCGGGTGATTGTCACCCTCGTTTCACTCGGGCTCCAACGTTCACCCTCGTCGAAAAAATTTTTTTTTTCACTAGTATCGAAATGTACAAATACAAAGAAGTGAACTTAATGTATTAGGTACCTAACTAT
Source organism: Grapholita molesta (assembly GCA_022674325.2). Taxonomy (NCBI): domain Eukaryota; kingdom Metazoa; phylum Arthropoda; class Insecta; order Lepidoptera; family Tortricidae; genus Grapholita; species Grapholita molesta. Next base: position 20,431,562 of record CP053125.2, read on the forward strand.
TATATTTGAAGTAAAAAAGGATGTAAGAAACTTTGTGTATATACAAATAGAATGGCAATTAAACTATGGTTGTTTTTAAAAATTGCGTAATTGCGAAGCTATGGATGTGAATGAGTTTGTTTACATTATTTTCGTTTTCTATTACATTATTAGTAGTTTATGTATCTGTGCATAATGAAGGGCATTACAACAGGAGTGTGGGTTTATGAAACGAGCCGAAGGCGAATTATGTATAGTGGCATACACTACTTTATCTACACACATATCATAAGTGTTTTAAGATGGGTTCAGGAACCGCAGGGAAATGACCTGCATTATTTTATTACTAATGCTACTTGTAAACATTCAAAAGTCAACGAACAAAACAAATGACAGCTTGGAATGGCGACGTTTCGTATTTCGTATATCAGTCAAATATATTTTTTTAAACCATAGTCAAGCGAATGAACTGCCTATTCTATTGTCACTCGAGTCCAAATGTCTTTCGATTTATATTCAAAAACATACCGAATAAGCGTTTCGAATCAATGACTGTTTTAATATCTATAGATACTAGAATGGACACCCCACTTGAATTTGACAGCTGTTCCAAATTTAAACTCATAACCTACGGTTTTCAGGAGGTAATGTTAACATTACATCTCAATTCATTTCTGATGGTTGGTAACTAATGCTGGTCACTGCATACGGTTTCTGGACACATTTTAGAGCACTAATGATATGTACGTAGATAAAGATACATACGCCAGGTACTTTTCTAAAGTTTTTTCCTATACTCTAATACCCTTCTTACATCAGGCCAGTATTTAGTCCTGGATAAACAGATCTGGAGCATTGCTTAATGGGCAGTAAATGAGAGAGGAGATTTATGAGCGCTACAAAGGATCGCAAATGAGATCCAGAGACATTAATCTGGATTACTGGCTTAGTGATCGGTAAAAATAGTTACGAATTTGGGCGGATTTTTTAAATTATATAAATTTGGTTTTTATCTAAATAAATAATAAATTCTTGCCGTTTGGTGCCGGCTGACTAGAATAGCACTACTCCATCTTCTCCAGCGGATTTTGTAAGAGTCGTCGAAACCATGTCGACAGCTACTGGAGTCGCCAACCCGCCTGCCAAGCGTGGCAACTATGGTAACTTCTCCCCAAGATGATACTAGTCATGTTTGGAGGAGGCCTAACTCCAGTAGTGACGGCTGACATGAAATTAAACAAATATTACAGGACTATATATTGGAGGATATTCTTACACAAATTGACTGAGCACCACGGTAAGCTCAAGAAGGCTTGTGTTGTGGGTACTCAGCCAATGATATATGTAATATACAAACACTTAATTACTAGAGAACACCTATGACTTAAGCACAAATCTTTGTGAAAAGTGCAGAAATACTTTTTCCGGGACTTAAGCCCAAGTTTTGTTGTTTTGTTGACGTTTTATTACGTAAAAACTTACGTTTTTACGTAATAAAACGTCACCATCGCTTTAGAGTTTCCAATATAAATAACATTATCACTTACGCGTTCGAGACGTTTTTTTACGTTAAAAGAAATTGACATTAGAGTCTTTGACCATCGTCCGGAATTGCCGCATTTCAATTTTCGCATTAGCTTCTAAGAGTTCCGAGTAGGTATAGCGATGAGATAAAAATACAGTTATGTTACACCTACTTCTAAATATTACACACATTAAAAACGTACCATATGGCTCCTGTCTCATTTTAGTCCTAATCCCCGATTAGCGATGTAGTACACAAATTAGTATGGTTTAACATCCATTAGCTCTTGTCGGCCTAAATCTTGAGATCTTCCGGATTTTGAATTAGCGTAATCGCGGACACATATTTGGCATCGAAAACGCTTTCCGCCACTTAAAATAAGTGTAGATTTTTTGCTAATATTATATTCCATTCATTTGCACGAAGCGATTTGCTTCTACCTTCCTAATCCGCACTACTAAGGAGTGGAATTCGCTCGATTCGTCTGTATTCCCGGGAAGATATAATTTGATTCTTTTCAAGGCAAGAGTGAATAGGTTCGATGTTGAACTACCGTGGTACGACCTCGTCGACACTTACCATTAGGTGTGACTGAGGTCTAACGCTGGTCAGTCTTGTATAAAAAAAAAAAGGTTTATAGGCTTTGTAGGGTTCCGTAGTCAAATAGGAACCCTTATAGTTACGCCATGTCTGTTTGTTTGTCTCTACTCAGTGACCATTAGTCGTATAGAGCTAGTCAGATAAAATTTAAATTTTGATATAAATATGTTAATCAATCACGTGGTAAAAGTGATCAGATAAAAATGAGAATTATTTTTAGGATTGGACACGTGGGGTTAATCGTTCCTCCTTGTCATAGTAACTGTCACAGGAATAAAACTATTTAAGACGTTGTTTTATAGCATTATACTTGACATAACAAGCATTCAATATTTAAATCGAAAGTAAAATAGAAAAATGTTGACTCGGAGCAGGATTTTTTTTCGATTTAAATATGGAAGATATTCGCTTCGCAGACGTTTCTGTTTTATAAAAAATAATACATTTTTGTGCTAATTTTAAACATTTTAAAGAGCATGTTTTGTGAATAGCAATGTAACAAAAAACCAGTGACAATAAAAAGTTCATCCACTTAAAGTTTAAGTAAACCATTTTTGCTTATAATCTCTGACCGATTGGAAAAGTCCACCCATAGATAAATAAAACAAAGGGAAAAAAACCGACGGATGGGCAACAGCGACCGTTGATACCGGAACAGCTACTGCGCTCGCCAACCCGCCTGCCAAGCGTGGCCACTATGGCAACTCCTAAAGTAACACAAGTCTTATTTGGACATCAGGTCTATGTCCAGCAATGGATGTCTTTAAAGCTGAAAAGTTGATGATGATAAGATTGATAAGAGAAGCCCGGATGACGGGAGAAATTATGTGTTAACGTCTCAATAGTGCGAGGACACACATTTTATAAGTCGATAAAAAGCACGATAGACTAGATCACCGGTACAAAATTAAGAAAAAATATAGGTAGTAAACACAATTAAAATGAGCTGTTTGTATTTTTTTTTTTCATATTTTATATAGTTTTCGTAATAAACAATTAATATTTTTTTCTACATTTTCCGATTTTGAACAACTTCGCCTAGCTGATAAAATCCATTTCAGCAAACTAAAAGACCATTCTAAATCTACTGTAGTAATCGGGGCAAATTTAAATTCATAGAATTAGGTAAGTATGAATAAATTAAAAAAAAACATAGACAAATTTATTGATATATTTTTTCGAATCAAAAATTGTTCGTATGGATGTCGATAGAATATAGTCGATATTTAATTAAGCACCAGTGAAAAGTCAATTTTGCTCCTGTCGTCCGGGCTTCGTATGATAAGATATATTTATAGGAGCATAAGTTACTTGTTATATTTTAAAATAATCTCTAATTAGTCCGTCCGTTGGCGAGATCTCGAAATAAATACGAGACAAAGCTTTCAATTAGTCCAAACAGCTGGAGACTGCCCCTGTTGGCTCGCCGGCCATTGTTGTGTTACTCTTGTCAAAATACGATAACATATTTATTTTTCAAAGTCGACGACTCCCGACCTGATTGCAAAAATAAGGTACCTTTCTTTACAAGTTTTTGGCAAAAATATTGTTAGTACAGTCTCCATCGGTACCGGTGCTGTGGAGTTGGTCACAAATATCTGAAAGTGCACTTTGTCGTCTTGATAGAGGCGTTGTTCAGATATTTGTGACCACCTACATAGCTCCGATATATGATGGCAAATGTACAAATTATTATTGCTGTACAATTGGCGGCAAAAGTGGCTGAGCGGGTGAAGTGTTCAAAATGTCCTACACGCGCTCTTATTCTCTTGACAATACCTCATTTTGAACACCTCAACCGCTTAGCCACTTCTGCTGCTGATTGTACAAGTGTAGCTCGCAAGTTCAAACTTCAAACCCCGACTCGTACCAATGAGTTTTTCGGAACTTATGTACTTACGAAATATCATTTGATATTTACCAGTCGCTTTCGGAGAAGGGAAACAACGTGTGGAAACCAGACTAATCCCAATAAGGCGTAGTTTACCCTCTGGGTTGGAAGGTCAGGTTTCGGTCAGCGGTCGCTTTCGCGCTTGTGACTCCCCTGGTGTTGCGGGTGCCCATGGGCGACGGTAATTGCTTAACACCAGGCAATCCGTCTGCTCGTTTGCCGTCTATGTCATAAAAAAAAGTAGTCTATCTAGCGTAGGCTAGATTTACGCTAGATTAGATAGAAGTATTGACTGTACCTACTTACACTTGACTTAGGAACTTCTGCTGCTGACTGTACAGATAAAAAATACAAAGCGTTGATTGAATGATTACCTATATAATATTATTAATATGAAAAAAATTAATGGTACTAAGTTTTTTTTCTTTCACATGGACTCTCTTATTGTAAAGGCCTCCTCCATCATTACTACATCTAGATTTTTTTCTAGCAAGAACGATTTTTGTAAATGATTGACAAAATAAAAACATCGACAGTCCTAATTATCTATAAGTACCTCTTCAACGTCATACATAGAAAACTATTAGGGTAATGAATCCGTTAAAAATAGATAATCATAACAAAACTATCAATTTATTTATATTTTACATACTTCAGAAATGAATTATAAAAAATAATTGAATCATAAACGGATTACGTTCAATTTGTACAAGATTGGTGGCACGCGGCATATAGGTACGTAGCCGATATAATACTGTATATATGTACGTCTTGTCGTTGCATTGTCGATTGTCGATATTTTTTGTGTCAAGCACTAAGCAAATGTTGTTCCCACTAGAAAAATATCTAGATGTAATCATGAAATACATGACTGTATGACTGTATCTACATACATTTGGTGAATTTTATGAGTAGGACCGCCGTCAGCATCACATGAAGCGTTATTTACATTTGATCAAGCTCCAATTCCTTGTCCTACATTCGATATCAAAAGGAAGTGTGTAACATCAACATCCACGCAGTAACATTCCAATTGTGAGCAGACCACGGGCGAGTGAGAAGGTGAGGAGAAAACGTGGTAAAATTCGCAGCGATTCACATTTTTTCGCACTGCTTTTTATAAAGACTTATAGAAACAGGACTGGCCAGGCCCGCTACCGCGAACATCGAAGTTAGTATCGTTCGCTTAGTTCGCTTTTATGCTCCAATTAAGCCATCATGACTGACTGCGACAATCGTCCAAAATTTACGAATATCGTTTTTGCGACAGCTTCGTTGGGATGCGAGTCCACTGCTCGCGTGCGCCCGCGCATCTGTCCGATCGTAAACGTTCCGTTGCGCAAAGGGCGCAGTGCACGCACGCATTTTATAGTTATTTAATAACCGTTTAACTTTAAACTGCGTCTGTTTTGTAGAAATAATATAGAATGGCACTTAAAAGGTTTAATTTAGATTTGTAGGTTTACTACTTTCACTAATGTAACAGAAAATAATATTAAATTGACGACCGGTCTGGCCAAGTGGGAAGCGACCCTGCCTATGAAGCCGATGGTCCAGGGTTAGGAGCCCAGTCAGGGCATTTATTTGTGTGATGAGCACAGATATTTGTTCCTGAGTCATGGGTGTTTTCTATGTATTTAAGTATTTATATGTATCTAACTATTGTAGGTATATATCGTCGTCTAGTACCTACATTATAAGTCTTACAGCTTACCGTAGGACTAGGTCGATTAGTTTAAGATTGACCCGAAATATTTATTTATATCTGATAAGTGATAGGGCTTTTCAAGGTAATATTGAAAAAGTATGACCTAATTTCTTGCTAGTTATATTTACATATTATATTATATTTAAGTACAAATAATAGTAATATCAATACATATTTAAAATATTTTTGGTATGTTCACACTCGCAGACTGCCAAGATACAGGCTCAGTCTAGTTTGGAGTCTGAGCCTGTATCTTGATGTTGATCCTTAAAAAATGTTCAGTCTACTGTCAAAACATTCATACAATTACGAAAATATAAACCACCTATTGTTTTTTTTTAAATTAACTCAAAACAAATGATGTGTCACTCCAGATCAAACCCAACACAATATCATCAGAATAACGAATTGTGTAATACTGTGGTATGCGTTCGTCATATTTCTACATCCCAATACTTATGATTTACAGTGATGGCCGAAATTCTTAGAATTTTAGGACTATAATTCTCGTTTCACCTCACTAGCTCGGAGAAGAAGAACTCTTTTATGCCCGGAATACACGAGTCTAGTTTTTCAAGCCAGTATAGTAAGCTAGTGCTAGTAAGCTAGCAAGCTAGTGCGTCTATCTTCGTGTATACAAAACTAGCTTAACTTTCAGGCTAGTAAGCTAGTGCTGAAGCCAGGATAGTTTTAATAGCTTGCCGTTCTATTTTTTGAGCTAGTAGCGCCCGCCACCACCGATTTCGCTAGCCTGGCTTGTGTACTATCTTCGTGCGGCCGGTGAAGCTAGTATCCGTCCGGCTAGTGCCATATGTCTATACACGTTTTTTTAAATATATCTTCAAGTAATTCATCTAGTACACATTTACATAGTTTTTTAAGTAATCGTTTCATTCATGCTATGTTATTTTTTACGAATTACGTTCATATTGACGATTTTTTACGACACTTTGCAAAGTTACTGGCACTCGAACTGACTTAAAATTACTGGCATCATGTAACCAGCACTAGCCTGGGTTCAAGCCAGGACAGTTTTACTAGCTTACTAGCTTATTAACTAGCTTACTATACTGGCTTGAAAAACTAGCCTCGTGTATTCCGGGCATTATTCTTGTAAACAGATAGCAAAGTTGCATTTTATTCGCAATAGTGCAAAGTAATTTCATACAAATTGTTTATGACTAATCGAGTGTTTTTTTAATGTTAGCTAATTGGATGTTCTTTTATTTAAAGTTTTTGAATGATAAATGATGGATCTAAAATATTGTTTCACTTGGTAGCAAAGTGTATTCCCTTTTATGTGCTTTTCGTGCTCCCATTGCTCAAGATTCCACTCTTTTAACCACTCGTTATGCTCGTGGTTCAATTCTGGAATCTTTCGCTAGCTTGGGTGTTAATATGTGGTAGACGTGGTAGTCCACACCACATGGAAAGGTACCTGATGGCGCTTGGCGCTTACGTTATTGATAATGACGCTGCAATGCTAATGCCACACTTTGCAACGTAAGCGCCAACCGCCATAAGGTACCTTTCCATGCGGACTACCACATATTAGTACGAGAAGGTAAACACACCAACTCCGCTTCCTTGTATAACAAACATCTATTGAGTTTTTATCAGACTAAATTAAGACCCATATTTTACTAAGTTCACGTTTATTTAGTCACACGTACGACATATTGTATATCGGCGGGTTTGAGCTACGAGAAAGGACATAAGTAGGATAATATAATCCTGAAGTGGATATACATCTTAATATTCTGTGAATTAAGTTTCAAGTGTCCATTTGATGTTGGTATTAAAATATGCGAGCTAGCAAAAAAAAAAACGTTTGTTGTATGGAAACCAACCTTAAAAATATTTTATTCTGTTTGTAGTATTTGCTGTTATAGAGGCAAGAAATAAGATCATATTATATTTCAACTGTCACTAGCTATGGTGGTTCATGAGATATAGCCTGGTAACAAATAGATAGACAGATGCATAGTAAAGTCTTAGTAACAGGGTCCCGTATTTTAAGGGATGATTTCAGTACTAATACTTTTTTTTTCTCTAGGCTTTTCAGCCTACTCTTGCCTACCTATCAGCCGACGTCCATTGCTGCCATACACCATTATAGGGATCTATGAGTAGCCTCCACGCTTGCCAGGCGGGTTGGCGGTTAGTTCTAGAGTCCTCCGCTAGTTTCGTATCAGTTTCAGGATAATACCCGGGTTCCTAAAAAAAAGATTAAATATAAATAGGAAAGGAAGAGTTCGGAAACTGCATATTGAACCCGAGGTCGTTGACTTCTATCTAGGGTTGTCAAAACTAAAACTAGTAATATCTCAAGTAATTTGTTTTTAAGTTTTTATGGGAGTATCTATGCTATAGTTGTTTCGATAAACAAATAAAGTTGGCTTTATTTTACCCATTTAAGTTAAAATTACCTTTTTTAAAACCACGACGCTGATAAGGGAATAGGATCAAAAGTTTTCTTCCACTCCGTTACCATCTTTTATTGACTTCATAAGACGATAACGTAAGGTATGTATCAAAATATGTTACAGAATTCCGCGATATTGTTTTTAAAGTACGCGTGATTCAGAGACCTACAAAATTGAAAACGAAAAGTTTTCAAAGTATATAATTAAACAGCGTATTAGCCATCCTTATAATATATATATTTTTTAATTTGCGCATTAGCCTTAGCTTATAATATAATATAAAAAATAAATACTTAGTTGAAATAAAGTAACATACTAAATATACTAGAAATGTAAAAATTAATATTACAATAATTAAATAAGTTCATTATTACTTAGACCAGTGTGTGTTGTCAGTATACATATGGCACTGAAATGTGATCGCTTACTATGGACCAAGAAGGCTCAAAGTCACCCTAAGGGCAACGGAGGGGGCTATGTTGGGAGTGTTTCTGCGCGATCGCATCATTCGCAACAGAACCAAAGTAACCGACATAGCCCTTCGGATCAATAAACTTAAGTGACAGTGGGCGGGGCACATTGCACGTAGAACCGATGACCGATGGGGCGTAAAAGTTTTCTAGTGGTGAACTTAGGTGCAGCCTGGGAAAACCACGAAAGATGGACTGATGACATGGTAAAAATCGTGGGAATCCAATGGATTGTGGTGGCGCATAAGAGATCACTGTTGGTCGCTTTGGGAAGGCCCATGTCCATTAATGGACGTCTTTCAGCTGATATTATGATGATGAATATGATTAACACAGCATACTGCATTTAATATTGTATTAAAATTAACATATTTGAGTTTGTGAGAATGCTGATAAATTCACATTTAAATAGCTACAGATCATTCCTGAAACCTTAATCATTCAGCCGTTTATTTTAAATATAATAGAATTAGTTTTAGTACAAATATATTATGAACTATTCAAAAGCTATAAAAGTCATTGTGGTATGTTCTGGCCGTGTCCCAAGCAATTGTTATGTTATAACTAACTAGCTGTGCCCCGCGGTGTTACCCGCGGTTTATTAAGGAAAAAACGTAGCCTATGTGTTAATCCAGGGTGTCTGCTAACTCCATACCAAAAGCTGTGAAGACGTGAAGAAGTAACAAACATACACACTCACACACTCACAAACTTTCGCCTTTATAATATTAGTGTAGATTCTTAATCTGTATAGTATAGTATCTCTGCGTATGAAACTTTGTTCGGTTCGGATTCTAATCCAGGCAACGGCATTAATTTGTCTTTCTATCATGACCTGTATTTAGGACTTAATAACTTTAGGAATCGCTTCTATATAACGAACGTAGCAACATTTGTTCTACAACTTTAAAAAAATGTGTAATTTGTTACTTGGGATTTTTTCGAACAAACTAATTAATATTTTCAATGAACAGCATCCCATAGTCTCGTTAATATTTACTTATTATTAGACTACGATCTAGACAGTTTTGATAATACATTGCTTGCTTGTAAAATCGTATTTAAAGTGACTCCTTGTTGACTTCTTAATCGTATTAATATTTAGTCAATCAAAAGCTATTGTCAAAAGTCCTAGAATAAATGTTACTACGTTTATGGAATAGATACAATGCCTAAAGATATTGATCTTATTACAGGCCACACCCGTTATAAGTTGACGGCGCAATATACTAAATCACTAAAAAAAACGTAAATCAAAGTCAATACTTATAATTTGTTACAATTTATATTACTTAGTTAATTTTGTGAACTTACTAATCTATTTATAAATTTAAACTGAAACTAACACCGCCTCAATTCTAATTATACCGACGACTTTAAGGGCTTAACTTGCCCCAATTTTTGAACATCATTAGTCTTAGTGACAACCCTAATTATGGGTGTGACGTCACGGGTTTGACGAGCGCTAAAAGCTTCCGCGTGTCGAACGACGGAAGCTTTCGTTTTTTTTTTCATGACCGCATTGACCGCCCGCCACAGACCACTTGCCTTGTATCATATAGAAATAAAAAAAAAATATTGATTCAGTTTTTTTCATTGATACAACGACGGTGGCAAACAAGCATACGGTCCGCTTGACGGTAAGCAGTTACCATAGTCTAGGGACTCCTCCAACTCCAGAGGATTGACATGCGCGTTGCCTACCCTAAAAGTTGTTGGAGCTCTGGGAACCTTAACTCACCATCAGGAACACAACACTACATACCTTAAAGGTAGCAGTGCTATTATGGCTGTGGTATTCTGTAAGGAGGAGATACTTCCTCAGTTGGGCTTCTCCAGACTCAAGCGTGACGGTACTTCGCTGTGCCCTTCCTCTTATTGTTGGACGTAAATTAAGTTTACAGGATCTGTGCGGGTCTATTTTTAAGTATGCTTGATACTTGCGTTGAGAGATCACCGCTCTTCCACTAATGTTTATTTATAAGTTAATTAAGGAAAAAAAACCCTCGCTAACTATTACAAACTGATGTGTATTGCTATATACCTACCTATATCTATAAATAGTTATACGGCTTTTGCGCCGACTGGTCAACTAGTAATAAACTGTCTTACGAACTAGACGGTTGTTTTACTCTCATATACAGGTCGATTCACAAGAGTTGGCGTGAGTTTTGTCCTCAACTGTCAAGATTGTTTTTTTTTTTTATGTCATAGGCGGCAAACGAGCAGACGGATTGCCTGATGGTAAGCAACTACCGTCGCCCATGGGCACCCGCAACACCAGGGGAGTCACAAGCGCGTTGCCGGCCTTTAAGGGGGGTTTGGAGCTCTGGGAACCTTACTCACCATCAGGAACACAACACTACATACCTGAAAAGTAGCAGTGCTATTATGGCTGTGGTCCTCTGTAAGGAGGAGGTACTTCCCCAGTTGGGCTGCCCCAGATTCAAGCGTGATGGTCATCGCTGTGCCCTACCTCTCATTGATGGACGTAGTTTAAGGGCATACCCGGGTCCAAAGATATAGAGATAAGGCGCCAACTCTCGTGAATCTACCTGTACCCCACAAACATATTTAATTTTACTGTATTGCGGCATCTATGGAAGAACATCCCGACGCGTCAATGTGTCTTTGCCGTCTGAATGGCATATCTCGATCGTAGGTGTGAAATAAAAGAAAGTCTTAATAAATATTAATGGACGAAAGTTTAATGGCCGACATTTTATTTGAGTAACCGTTACCGGATACGATTTTTCAGCCAAGATCATGAATGTGACGCGACTTCCTAAAACAATTGCTTTGTGTTACGACTGGTTAAAAATACTGTCCGCTCTGAAGACTTGTTCAAAGAATTGACATAATTATTTTTTTATAGCGACATATTTTCGTTCTTATTTCTTCTTATCGTCATTGCACATACATTATGTTTACGACAATAGTCATAGATTCTTTATAAAAATATTATAGGCAAACTAAAATTATACCACATAAATAATCCTTAACCATTTTCCGGGCCGTACCAATCCAAAAACTTTCTCATAAATATCAAATAATTAATTTCGAACGAATTGATTTGAATTTTTTTATTTTACTTACGGTTAGGTTTATTTATGTTTGCTTTTTTCATGTTAAATATTATTATTTGTTTTAAATTTAGTTTTAATTAAATCGACAGCCTGTTCAAATCAGAATATGCTTAGAAAAAGGATAGCACCAACGGATAGCACCTAATCCCATTTCAAACGGTTTCAAAACATCGTTTTTTAATCTTATTTTTTTAATTCCAGATGGATGGTCCGAGTGTTGGAAGATGTGGATGCTGGGGAGATCCGATCCCGACAGGGTCTGGTGCCGGCCAGCGTGCTCCGAGACACCAGAGCTGCGGAGCGCGACACCACAGCTTCAGCTGCGAGGAGACAGTAAGCAGTTTTTTTAAACCGGTGGCAAACAAGTAAACGAAATGCCTCCATTATACTGTGTGTAAGTCTGGGCAAAGAATTCAACCAGACATAGGATTTACCAGTATAATCATTAACCAAAAGGTTTTTCTTTAATTATACCTGTTATACACATGTAATTAATTTTTGTAAAATTTCTGAGCAGTAATGTACTGCGAAAATTACGCCATATGAGCTTTTAAAACTAATTGTCAACGAGTGTTTAACTCGAGTATGTTGCATTACATTGCGGACCGAATTTTTTTATATGGATACAATTTTAATTGTACTTCTAAGCAGAAGTTATCTAAATATATTTCTTATGTCCTATTCTACCCTCCGTTAAGAGATTCGCCCGTATAAGATTTACACACTGTATATTAATCCAGATAATTCACACGCGCCTTTTAATGACAGCAGAATTTGATTTCACACAAAACTTCCAAATTCAAATTACGGACTGGAAAAACCCCAATCGTAATAACAAATAAATTTTGTTCTTGCCAGTTTTATTGCGATTTTATGAAAAAAAAAACCGAATAAAAAATGGCTCTTTCATCCGAGCACTTATTTTATTGACGATCGGTGTGCCTTACATTAAACGGTGATGAACGGACAGAATCATAAATAATACCATAATAATTTTTCAAGTGAAAACAGTGGAGCTAGTTACAAATATCTGAACAACGCCTCTATTCTCAAGGCGGTAAAGTGCATGTTCAGATATTTGTAACCACCTCCACAGCTCCGATATATCTGATGGCGACTGTACACGAAAGCTTGTAAACTATTTTTATAGCTGCAGTCGCCATCAGATATATCGGTACCATCGGTCACAAATATCTGAATAACGCCTCCATTGTCAAAGCGATAAAGTTCATGTTCAAACATTTGTGACCTCCACATTCCGATATATCTGAAGGCGACTGTACTATGTAAATATAGGTATTTATTTATTTTGTCATTTGTACCTTTCATTCTAACAACTGTCTCTTTGCCAACTTCATGTAATCCACATAATAATTATATAAAGTGCCTTAGTAACTGTCTTGGTAAAATATCATTTGGCTTCGACCTAGCCCTTAAAATAAGATTACAAAACATGAGTTGAAAAAATATGTTTTTTTACACAATCGATGTCCTAAAACTTATCGTTATTAGACGACCGGTCTGGTCTAGTGATGGTCACTATAGCAATGCATTTATTATGTTGTAATGCTATCATATGAGGTACTTATATTTCAATAAGATTTTCTTAGTTTTTTGAAACACTACTACGAGTACACCCCAGAACAAAGTTATTGATAATATAAATAAAACTGTTGTGCGCCATGTTACTACTACTTAGTTACAAAATGATAATTACACGTGAGTTTATCCGTTTGTAACTATGTAAAGCTATTGATATTTTTTCCCAGTTCAGTGTGATAGCAACCCACATGTTTAGCGATCACATGCGCATGTGATTATTGTAATTCGATTGCCAATTATTCAAATACTTAGTTTTTCAAAAGTGTCCTAAAGTTCCAAAAATTTCGAGTCAATAAAAGCCGATTATCGCAAGCTTAGCTGACTGTCCTTCTTCAACAAACGTTGAACAGATTTTGTTGGGCTTATGTAGAAAAGGCAAAACCATGAAGCTCCGAATTGCCTAAGAAGTAAGAAAGAAAATTGGGCTGCCCCTACTGGCAGATACACATGCTTTCAGGTCAAAAATACTTGGATTACGACTTAGGATTAACTTTACTCTTCAAATACAAATTTTGAATACCAAATTATAGCATATATATTTATCATACCTATTTTTCCCTATTTTCCATACTTATTTATATCAGTCGAAGGACGGTGCCACTGCTACATAGGCCTCCCCCAAGCGAACCACAATGACCGGTTCTGCGCCACCTCCCTTTGGATTTCCGCAATTTTACCAGCTGGGTGGTCTGCCCACGCAAATTCCCTTTTAGTCCACAAAAATCTTTTTCAAAACATTTCCATTCCAAGAAGTGAGGATATGAAACAAATTTGTTATTAAGGCTATTAACATCGAATTCAGGACACAGTTAAAACAGTCAGCAGATCACAAAGTGTCTGACAGACGTCGATCGTGTCTGACAAGGATGCACATTTGCTTTGTGTTAACCTTGATATTTATGGAAACCAGGTTGGAGCTCTGTTTTTGGCTTCTGAATAATATGATGTCTTTCGGTGCTATATTTAACTATAAGCCATACGAGGAAATATTGGTTAGAGAAGTGGTATAAAAGCGTGGTTGCCATCTGCACATTCTGTCCGTCACTTTTGCCTTCACATACTTGTTGACAAATGATAAAACCCAACCATATTAGACTAGCAGGTTAACCTGTCCTAAAAAGTGTCTGATAAATAATTGTTTAGACTTGATGTGAAAAATATAGCAACATAACAAATGAAAGTTCGTGTAAATTCTAATATAATATATTAAATGATCTTTCATGTTGATATATGCCATTTTAGCTGTGGAATTATTCCACGTAACACGCGCTCAATATCAAATCCATACTTTCATGAAAACGGTGGGAATATGAGAATAATGGAGGTACGTTATATTCCTCTACAAAAAACCCTCTTTCTAGAATATTAAATAACCACCAAAAAATTTCGCAAGCTAAACTGATCGTTATGATGCCATACTGGTATGCTTTTATTAAGTGTGTGTCGCCTCACACGGAGAGAGATTACAATTGGTCATCATTCTCAGTGGTGGCGTACCTAAAACGTCGATCAAAAATCGAGTGCAGTATCAGAAAAAAATGGTGGATATGCCACATATGCTCACCGCTGTACCTTAGCCCAAAGATATGTCTCTAAAGTAGTGGCTGCTCGTCTAGTAACCGGAGCACTTTGATGTCAATCGGTCGAAGGAAGTAGTTCGGTCTTTCACTTCCTTCAGTTCATCAGGTAGTTTCGCGACATTTTGTCGGTCCTCTATCAACTTTCCTCATCGCACTCGCCCAACTGTGGATTCTGTCCCGCTTTTACTAAAATCTACTGAATTAAAAGACCGAAGATCAATCAAAACCTAAAGAAATGAAGATCGTTTCGGACTTAGTTTGGAATCAATTCATTATTCACGACTCCTGACTAACACAAGTCTCTTGTACAAGTCAATGGTCTCTTGCACACTAAAGCTACCCCAGCGATCCGTACGATGTCATCCATCAAATTTGTGGACTTAGACATGGTCCTAAATATATCTCCTCTTTATTTAGTCTAAATGTCACGAGGAGTCATACGAGTAATTTGTCCGAAAGGCACTTAACTTCACACACGTCTCTTCGTTTATCACAAATTATGGCGTGCACATTCTGTTGAGAGTTTGCCAGTGGTTGGGCGTTAATATGACATATTGTGATTTATAATGCATTTCCATTGCAAATTGCATTGCGCTAACATATAAGTTGTTTCCTCAATTAATGCCGAACTGACAATAATGAGAATTGAGAACTCTGGTCTTTTCGATTTTTCTCTACGGCTCGGAATCGTGGACTCAACCGAACGCAAGAAAATAGAGGCTTTTGAAATTTGGTGCTGGAGACGGATGCTACGTATCCCATGGACAGCTAAGAGAAATTTCTTCTCCATCCTTCAGCAGTTCGGAAACCGGGCAAGGCTATCAAACACTTGCTACCAAAGGATTCTTGGCTATTTGGGACATATTGCTCGCCTTGAACCTGACAACTTAGAGAAACTTGTGGTTGGGAAAATAGACGGCAAGCGGCGACGTGGAAAGTCTCCTACCCGATGGCCAGATCAGGTTTCTGCTCTCACAGACCTCACAGTGGCGACCGCCATGAAGAAGGCCGAGGACAGGTGGAGGTGGAAGCGATTGGTGACAGACGTCATCAGAGAATTTCAAGACGGATATGACCTTTAGCAATGAGGTCAACGACTAAAGAGAGAGTCAATTATAAGTTATCTAAGTTCACTTTTTATTGTAATTTTCTAATTTTAACTTGCATGATAGTTTTGAGATTTTTAATTATCTGCGAATGAGGTGTCGGTACAAACCCGAGTTTAGGGTTTCACGGCGCTTAATTTTAAAATATATGTAACCCAAATGTAACAATAAATAATAAAAAAAAAAAAAATTATTTAGCCACAAACATTCATAGGTTGATCTGCATACTAATGACTTCTCTACGTGATGGCCCATCATCCTGGTCCACTAAGATGAGCGTGTAGAGAGGGTAGTGGAGTCGGGTTGCTTATGGTGTGGCTGGTGATGAGATGGCCGCGGTGTAGGTTTCTCTTCTGCACATCATGGCAGTGGGCCAAAACGATTAGATCAGAAGTATCACAACTGAATGTCGCCAGCATGTCGCTATTTCATATGGCTGGCGCAGCGCTGGTTCATCATGAAAAAAAGCCATAAGTGTTAAAAAACAAAAATAAAAATAAAAAATATTTATTTTTACATATACACAGTTTACATGGATTTGAATTGTCTGGCAATGTGTGGCAATATGTGGTATAGGTACCAAGGTTTGGGTAAAACCAAAATTAAAGGAAAATTTGTCAATTAGTACATACCTACAGGTGCTATTTGACATTTTACTATTATACTCGTAATGACTTAAAAATAATCAATTTCCGTAATGATCCAATATTTATAAAATTGAGAATTCTATTGCAAGAATTAGAGCTACATAATTTACAGGAATTTTCATCATTTCATTTATTAAGAAAGTATTGAATGTTCTAGAATTTTGAGGTTTGTGTCGTGAGTCATAAATAAATACTATAAGTTAGTTAATCTTTAACCTTTCATGCCAAAAATACAAAACCAAAACAAGTTGGCACTGACCTACGTCTGTGCCTAATTAAGATACGAAGTTATGAGATAATATACTGATCTGAAACTCGTATTTTCTAGAAAATAGAGCAAAACAGATATAAAATAATAGACTTATCACAACGTCAGAAGCTTTTCATAACATGGCGAAGTTATTGGCTACTTATTAGCAACCTACGAAGCATGCCGATCCCACTCTGAAAGTATTTAAAGACGATCACGTGGCAAAATAATGTTTTCACGTCATTGGTAAGACGTCATTATATATTACCTAAATAGATTAGAATAGTAGCGACCACGAACCGGAAGGCGGAGCGTGGGCAGATACCCCACAAGGTAGATCGATGACATGCTCGCGGGAGTCCACTGGCGCAAAACCGGTCACCGTGGGTCACTATGATGAAGGAATATGTCCAGCGGTGGACATTTTTCGGCTGATATGATGATGATGATGTGGTTTTAGAAAAAATCAGTTGATAAACAAAAGTATTTGACGCTAATATAAATATTTAAGTTTGGTTTCAATCTTTAGCCGACTGCAAAAACAGGAGAAGGTTTATGATTCTGTTTTGACTAATTTAAGCTTAATATGTTTAATTTTTGTTTATTTGTTTTTTATGATCTTATTTTTAAATATGTTTGTTGCCTCACAACTCCGTCCTTTATAAACCTATTTTAAAAGTATATGATTATTAAATACTGTTCCCATTGTGAACCGGTCAGTATCTGATCATGGGATCCTCTAGCAGTTGTTTTATTTCATTAATAATGTATTACAGCAAAGTTGCTAAGAAGTGTTCAAAATGACTTACACGCGCTCTTATTCTCTTGACAATAGAGACAGTATTGACCTCATTGAACACCTCAAATGCTTCTAGCAACCGAGGGATAATGTTCCATATAATACTCTATAGACTTTTTCAATCTAGTGCTAGTAGTAGACCTTAACCATTTTGTTTGCAGTTTCATTCGTTGAATCAATTCAATTTAATTTAACTCTATTCAATTTAATTCAATTCAGCTCAATTCAGTTAAATTTTAATCGTCACACATCTTTCCAGAGCCGTGGTTCGGGAGCTGATCGAGACAGAAGAGGAATTCGGCCGCGACATTCAGCAAGTGGTCTCCCAGTACATGCGGCCCATGGACAAGGCGACGACTCCCAAACCAGTGTTCGACAACAGGGAGCTGTTGTTTTCCAACTTCAGGCAGATCGCTGAGTTTCACAATACGTAAGTTTTAAAACAGGATTTCTTGTTAATTTTCTTCAAATCCCGGTAAGGGCATTATTATATTGATGAGCACATGTATTTACTCTATGTATTTAGCCTAATGGGAGTTATTAGTACGAACTTTACGACTTTTCACTGAGTCTGTGAAAAATCTTTAAAAAATTTGTAGTAGCTTAGGATCCTGTGGCTCATTAATAAAACAGCAAGGAAGACAGAAAACTGTGAGGCCATAACGTTGGACAGTGTGGGCATTGTACCTAGTAGTTTATAAGTTGTGGACATTTATTTTTTCATTCATCTGGCATGTGCAAGCACCAAAATCTGTATTATAATTTTGGATGGAGGTAAAACATTGAAACTTCTTTATCAGGATACTCCTAGAAGGCATCAAATACTACGCGAGCGAGCCCCGCATGCTCGGCCGAGCACTCCTGCGCATGGAGCGCGAATTCGACAAGCACGTGGCGTACTGTCGCGACGAGCCGCGCGCGCAGCATCTGCTCGAGTCCGATCCCGCAGTGGGCAAGTACTTCCAGGTTAGTATCATTTATTCCACAACATATGCACGTGTGATGCCGGCTGACTAGAATAGCACCACCCCATCTCCTCCCGCGGGTGTCGTAAGATGCGACAAAGGGAAAATCCAATCCTACGGACGGGCAGCAGCGTCCTCCGAAACCCAATATACAGCTACTGCGGTCGCCGACCCGCCTGCCAAGCGTGGCTACTATGGCAACTACCCCTCAAGATGATACAAGTCATATTTGTGGGAGGCCTATGTCCAGAAGTGGACTGCATACGGCTGAAATGTATGATGTATGAGGTATTGCACAAAACAAATAAAAAATGTACAAATGGCGGACTTAAAGCCAAATGGTTATCTATCAGTCAACCATTGGGCCAAATAGAGACGTAAAAGGTGCAGGAGGAGAGTTTAATGAAGAAAATATAGTGTTACTAAAGCCATATTAAAATAGATATATACTTACGATAACCCCAATCCGCCCAGAGACCTGTAAAAAGGTATCCCATTGAATGCCATTTTGAATTTTAATTATGACAAACCATAGTTGTATTTGGCCTGGCAAGTATTCATCTCTGGGCGGCTACAGGATAAAGAACACTAAGGAAATTCTTTATGGAGAAGATCCTGCAAGGAAATCTCTTTAAAACAAGCTTTCTTGGTGCCTGTCGAATAGGAAAGAGGATGATTCATAGAAAGGAGAGAAGAGGGCCATTGAAGATCAATAATATCGATACAGTAGGGCGTCAAAATATCTCACAGTCTAGCCCAGTGACTGTCTGAGAAACAGGAGGTCACAGGTTCAAATCCTGTTCACGATTCTTATTTGTTAGATATGCAATGAGGTACGTTGTACGATTGTCAGATGATGTTTAATAAGCGGAGTAAAAGGTAAATTATTAGTCTTATTCATATTATATTTATCGATGAAGCTTACATTACCTAAATATCCGCATTGATGCGCCATCTACACGTGTAATATGAAAACTTTTCATAACCTAAAATAAAATTGGCACGGTGTGCTTGGTTAGGATAAAATTAGAAAAGCCCCAGTCGCGCCATCTACAAAACAAACGCTGCATTATTTTAAACGCGTGCTAGTAACGCCATCTAGCGCGATCGACATATTATAATTCTTACTGAAAAGTCTTAACCGCTCATGAATTTCAGCATACCAGTAGTATTGCTAATACCGTTGTGTTTTCAGAGATGTCGCTACGGGTAGAAATGTTCGTTCAGATTATGTTTAAACTTTCATCGCCTGTGTCATAGATTGCGTATGCTGAAATTGAAATATATCTGATGTATCTCTAGGAAGCTAACCTGGAACCAAATGGTCTATTTACATAGCCTGGAAGGAGGCAAAGTTAAAATGGACTGCGCTGAGCTGGGCTCGAGTTATCGGATGTTCATTGTAAAGTCAGCAGCAGAAGTGGCTAAGCATTTCAGGTGGTCAAAATGAGGTCAACACATCTCTATTGTCAAGAGAATAAGAGCGCGTGTAGGTCATTTTGAATACTTGAAACGCTTAGCCACTTCTGCTGCTGACTGTACAATGAACATCCGATAATTCGAGCCCAGCTATAGGGCAAAATACTACTCGGTGGTTGTTTCCTATTTTGCGAAGTCGTGAGTTTTAGAAGTTCCGTTTAGAGTTTTACGCGTAAACTCTGAAAGACTCTTAAATAATTCATGATATTGCACTTCACAAAGGAATAGGTACTTTGTATGATGAGTCTTTTGTAATTTCAATATGCAACCAAAAGATCGGGACAATCGACATAAAATAATATTAATTCTAATACGAAATTCTACATTCGCAACAATTCTATAAAGCTATAGTATTATAGTTACATTTACAATGTACGTGTTTGAAACTTAATGCTGTTTAGATCTGTTGTGAATATGATCGTTAGTAGACGTGCGCGGGCGCCGGGTCGCCGGCACGGGGCCAACACTAGAATAGTTGTAATGCCGCGCCGAAATGACGGCTGTCACGCAGGGGTGCCAGGGGGCACGCCTGTCTCGATTTGTTACCACCATGTGTGGACCATTTTAGGGTTCTGTTGTCAACTGGGAATGCATGTTTTCACCATGTCTGTCCGCGTAGCTCAGTGGTCGTGAAGATTAGAAAACATGAACTTAACAAAAACTGTACATCAGAATAAAACGTATACAATTCGCGTCATTTGTAGAAAATCAAATTATGTCAGTTTAATTAAACGTGAAATATATATGAAAATATATTTTTGCCTTTTTTATACTGTAACTAATATTGCTTATACTTTATTCAAATTCAAAATTTAATGCTTTTTTATTTAGATAATCAGTCAAAAGAATTATTTAAATAAAGTTATATTTAAAAATAAAAATTAAAATATGTTTTGGTCCGCATAAAACATTAATGATCTCCAAATCTAAGTATTTATAGAAATTAATGAAATTATCGTCACAAAATTGTCTAAAAACTTTTCTACAACTCATTCTAATTGAGTACACTTTTTTCTGAAAAATTGAAACGCATGGACAACTAATGACACATTCGCCGAGAGTAGGTCAGTTGTTCAGAGCCATAGGACCCTGTTATCTCCAAAGAATTCGTGGAAGGAATATGATAGGATCCTTTCCAAATCAATTTGGGGACGAGTATACAGATCTAGAAACCCTGTAGGATTAGTAGCCTACTGCTATAGCCTGCCAAGCATGGCGATAATGGCATGGAGCCAGAGCAGAGGTCACTCCCTGTGGCGAAAGCCTCATTCCAGCAGTGGACATCCGTAACTGATGGAATAGGTAGTAAGGAACTGCTTTCATCTTCGTTTTCCTAAAATAACAAACGATACGAGGGGCGGTAAACTAGGTTAAACTACTAGGATCACATATCGCTGCCTCTGACGGTTAGTTATATGTCAAGCAGGATAAGGAACTGAAATAATTTCTTAATTTTCAAATATCGGCAGCAACCCTACAACTTATGTCAGACGTGATCATATCGGGGGCAATCGCCCGCGCACGTAAACATGATAATATTAGCGTGGTCTTGGCTTGCAGTTCGCTGAATACTGGAGTTGGAGATGATGGCGAGACATTGAGAATCTTTTGTGATGAAGAATCATAAAACTCATGGATCTGCTAATAAATTAATAAATATTACAGCACATTCTTACACAAATCGACTGAGCCCCACGGTAAGCTCAAGAAGGTTTGTGTTGTGGGAATTCAGCCAACGATAAATATAATATACAAATACTTAAATAGATAAAAACACTCACTGCTGAGGAAAAAATATCTTTGATCATTACACAAATTCCTTAACTGGGAACTGAACCCAGGACTGTCGGCTACATAGGCAGGGTCACTGAGTTGACAAAGTTAAATCTCGATTAAGTAAAAGTATAAAAACTGGATTGTTTTGTGTATGACGATGTCACCCCGATGTTTGGAATCCTTTAATATCGTCCAAATCACCGCGGTGGTCGGAATGTAGAACCTTATGAAATACTAGCTGTTCCTCGCGACTTCGTCGGCCAGCCGTCGAGTCTATAAAGTATGGTTGCAGGATAAAAATTATCCTATGTCCTTTTTTGTAGCTCATCCTCTCTTCATACCGAATTTCAGCTCAATGGGTTCAGCGGTTTAAGCGTGAAGAGGTAACAGACAAATAGAGAGAGTTACTTTCGCTTTATAATATTAGTGTGATAGTAATAGTATAGATGGATAAACTTCTGGCGGTGACGGTTTCTAAGTCGAATGTCGAATATTCCTTGCTTGACAATTTTTGATGTTCACATCGCCTGGACAACGAAGACCGCCTTCGTCATGACTTTAGGTGCTGCGGACTAGTCCTCAGCTCAGTGCCAGTCTTAGCAGGTGTAACAGCAACTATTTCTACATTCTAGTTAACTGAGGAAGTATAGTCAACCAATTTATGAGTCACTTCGTTCATTGTCACAGTGAGAATCTATATGATACGCAAAAGATCTCTTATTAACGTCACTGTGGCAAGGTTCGAAGTGGTCTAGAAATCAAATTGGTTGACCATACCTACATTGTT
Organism: Grapholita molesta; assembly: GCA_022674325.2. Classification (NCBI taxonomy): domain Eukaryota; kingdom Metazoa; phylum Arthropoda; class Insecta; order Lepidoptera; family Tortricidae; genus Grapholita; species Grapholita molesta. The sequence goes on from CP053125.2 coordinate 20,454,238, forward strand.
CAGTTCACAGTCAAATGGATTGTTGGATCACAGTTATATTTACAGAATACAAATAATACTAAAAAGAGTGATAGCTGTCCTAATGTGAAGTTGTTGGCAAGGTCAGTGAGGAATTCCAAAGAAGAGCCAACTTTTGTGACATACTTTCATCTCGGGAGAAAATATCTATATTTATTATACATATACTGGATGGTCAATTTAGATCGGTCAGTATGGAAAAATCTGAAACTATAAGACATACAAAGATCTGTTCTTAGGAACCATGTCATCGATTTTAGGGACAAGAAAAACTTGACTTGCCGTGGGGCTCAGTCAATTTGTGTAAGATTTTTTCTTTATCGCGTTGTCTCGGCTATTTTGCCACAGCCCATGGAAGTCTGAGGTTCGTTTAGCCACAAATCCCAAGAATTGGCCGACACTACCTTTTACGAAATTGATTTCAAAAATGTCCTGTAATATTTATTTATTTTAAAAACAATTTTAGAAAAAGCACAAGCACAGTGTTGAAATTTGGTTGAAAAGTTGAAAAACATTCACAAAATAAAGTGGAATATAACGTTTTAATACTCCTTGTTTCCATTTTAATACCAGTGTAGACGCCATTGAAGACGCAGCGTAGGTAGGCCTCCCACAAGGTGGACCGACGACCTAGTTAAAGTCGCGGGATACCGCTGGATGTGGAAGGCATAGGATCGGTCTTCTTGGGTCGTTCTGGGGGAGGCCTATGTCCAGCAGTGGACGTCTTTCGGCTGAGATGATGATGATGATGAGACGCCATTTGTAGGTAATATATGAAACTACGTCAGACGTCACATACATTCTATTGCGTGCCCGAAATGTTAAGTTTAGATTGGTCTCAAATGTTGTTTTCATTGCTGACTTTGACAATCATTACAAATAAATTGAATGGAGTACTACATTTAGAAGCCTCAATGAATGTAAGCATTCTAAAAGAAGACGTATAGCATTATTCGCATAAAGTTGATTCACAAATCTAAATATTACATAATGGAATCTAATTTTAGAACAAATGACGACAATGTAAGATTAATTAGGAGTTTTCGAGATTTTCACGAGAAGATCTGTTTTGAATGGGAATGACTAAAACCACTACATGCACGTCACATGCTGAGTCAATGTTGAAAATATACGTGAACGCATATTTTTTATGGCTAGTCAAAGTAAAGAAGCAAATATTTGAAATCTTTTGTTAGGATCCTGACGTTTACGTAGCCTAAAACTTAGCTAAAGCACTTAGCATATGTAGTAGTAACGTGTGTGTACACGCATGTCAGAGTTCTCTATAAAAAAAATTACGGAAGCTCCATATTCATTCTCTGCACAACTACAAGTACATAGACATGGTCCTTCAGTTAAGTTTTCCACCTATAAAATTTTGATATTTCATGTTCCTTAAGTAACATTATTATATTATCATAGACATGATTATCATTTTCCAAATTATACTATTGAACAATATTTTTTATTACAAGTTGTATTGAACGTAATGTTTCAAGCAAAAGCAAAAGAATAAAACGCAGACTAAACAAAATGACTGCTGAATATTCGTCATAAACACCAAAAAATCAAGATTTGAATCTAGGTCCTCTGGCTTACCAAGACATTACCAACTGGACAAGAAATTTTGAACTTCAATTCTCGCAAGGATACTCCAAGGTTTGTTTTGCGACCTTGCGCCACGTCACAGGAGAAATTCTCGCCTCGTTCTATCTTTAGTCGGCCCGCGCTGTATTCAGGAGCTGACCAGTCGCAACGACACTGCGCCCGCGACCGCCTCGCTCCAGCGAGCGACCTTCGACCACTCGAAGAGTGAAGTGTGTGTCTGTGATTGTGTGTTACCTATCTCCAGGTATGAACTCAGTTCTTTTCAGCGTCCCGCTCTTAAGTGTCTCAAGTGGATCTCAAGTACACGCCAAATAAAGGTCTACCGCAACAGCCTTAGTGTCTAGTTCACAACTTGTAAGTAGAAGTTTGTCTATTTCAAAGATACGCGGTGTAGTGTTACCATTACGTGTGGATTATTTCTGGTCATTGTGTGGGCGTTTTCGCATGGTTCTTGCAAGTTTCCCGCCGGATCTTTCGAAGATTCTTCTGATGACCTTGACCCACTTTCACCTTTTATTTTAAGGATAACATTATCTAGAATAGTTTTGTCTTCGCTTTTTGTATCACTGTTTCTTTGTGCATTGATTTCGAATCTTGATTTTAACGGATTCTTATCAGTGACATTTTGGATGTCAACTGTAACATCTAGATGCTCGTTATCAGTGGTAAAGTGTGAAATGTTTGTTATTTGAGTAATTACGCGATAGCACGGGCTTCCATCATGTCAAGGTGATCTAAATTCGTGCGTACAAACCGCGGCGAGCGGGCTTTACGAGAGTTTTGTAGCTTTTTGCACGGTTTATTCGTTTCGACAATCTGCTGATTTATGTTTCACGTTTAAATACTTTGTTCTAAGTACAATTCATTGTTTAGTTATAGATTCCTACTTAAGTTCTCCCTGCCCTTCTACTAACTCAAAAAAAAACTACCTACTTAAAACTCTTACAATTGCAAAGATATTGATTAACAGCTTAGGTACATGATATAAAACAACAACCTTTTTACTCATAAGGAAAAAAGATAACAACATATTAAGTGTTAAGATATCAGGACCACGAAGCATAGCTATTAATTTTATTACAAAAAAATACAAGGTACAAGTGAATAAGTTTTCCAAAGACACAGTAATTGTGCTCTTCTTATATATATATATATATATATGTATATATATATATATATATATTTCTTATCACTGCCTAAGAATGTTGTAAGCTAAGCATATAATGTATATTTTGAAAGATCCCATTGATATCTACAGCTTTGTTTAATTCGTTATTATAAACATTAATAAACTTCTGTCTTAAGTTAATTGTAACACCTTGAACAAAAAATATTTTCTTCTTTCTTCAAAACCATTATCTATCTCGTATGGTTTTTCTAACCATAGGATTCTGGATTATTTTATTACAATTTGTTCCTTCGAAATTGCCTTTTTGACTGATAAAAGCAACTCAATAGAGATATTTACTATTGGGTTTCTTAGATGCTATGCCTATATGTACTAAAACAGTATCAAATTCAGTTCTAAGTCTAAAAACAAACTCCATTTGTAGTTAAGTAAACATTGACAAACAACACATCCGCAAACAATACTTATGTTCAATAGAAAAGAAAAATAATGTAAACAAACATGGCGGACTAACAACTGAATTTCTATGTAAAAAAAAGCATTTAACACGTGACAAAATATTATATGTTGACGACCAGTCTGGCCTAGTGGGTAGTGACCCTGCGTATGAAGCCGATAGTCCTGGGTTCAAATCCCAGTCAGGTCAATCAATCAGATATTTGTTTTGGAGTCACGGGTGTTTTCTATGTATTTAAGTATTTATATGTATCTATCTATTATGTATATCGTCATTTAGTAACACAAGCCTTATAGAGCTCAACGTAGGACTAGGTTGATTTGTGAAAAATTGTCCCGAAATATTTATTTATTTATTATATACACTCGTTCTCATTGTATATTGGTAATTATTGCATATTTTAACTAAACAAGTTGTACCTAAGTACAATGCCAATTAATTTCGCATTTTAAAAAAACCATGCTTGTTTTTTTTAAAGTGCGTAATTGTGAAACTACGAAGTTTGGGTTTGTTTACATTTTTTTCGTTTCTATTGACCACGAACATTATACAGGTCTTTCAGCTCGGGTAAGCTCTGGTACCCATTTTCAAGCCGAATCAGGACACACCGCTCGTGTTGAGCGTTGAGTTTCAGTGAGCGATACACCCTCAACACGATACTCTATCAACTCACCATCAAAATGGATATTCGATAGCTTACTATTTGCCTCTCAATCGCTCTTGCAAATACGAACAAAGAGGCAAACTAACGGATTGGTTCGCGGTAGGCAATCATAGTTTAGTTTAACTTTTATAAAAGAAAACGAAAGTTTAATTGCGACACGCGGATCGATCGTCTGGTCCCGAGCCAAACAATTACATTGACATCCCACGAATGTACGTCCAATTAACTAATGTTAAACTAACACGCCCATCGACATGGTATTTAGGCAAATAATTAGATCAAGAATCGATATCGCTTAAAAAACGCTTGAATCTGGGGCAGTCCAACTGGGGAAGTACCTCCTCCTTACAGAAGACCGCAGCTATAATAGCACTGCCACCTTTCAGGTATGTAGTGTTGTGTTCCTGATGGTGAGTAAGGTTCCCAGAGCTCCAACCCCCCTTAAAGGCCGGCAACGCGCTTGTGACTCCCCTGGTGTTGCGGGTGCCCATGGGCGACGGTAATTGCTTAACACCAGGCAATCCGTCTGCTCGTTTGCCGCCTATGTCATAAAAAAAAAAAAAAGTTGCAGGCGTCTGCGATCGGTTTAATTTATTCTAATACTAGCCACGGAAACAAGTTGCCGAGATATCAAATAGATTATTTCTCAATAAAGTTGTTTACCTGGGGGCCATTTTTGAGAGTCATGCACTCGAATTCATAAAGCTTTGAGAACGAAACTAATCAGATAAAAAGTTTCTTACCATTATTTTTGCACTAAATGTATAGTTTCGATATTACGACCCACGATTATTTATATATATGCTATGCATTCATGCTTCTAAAATACCATTTTTTCGTATTTGAGTGAGTTTAAAATGTCACGTTTCAAGCGTCGAGTCCTCCAGAATCGGCCCCCAGTACCCTAACCATGAGTTGTGACATTGACGTTTTCGATAACGAGTATCCAGTTTACCATTTGTGCATCTCGCTTGTACTATTTTAGTGCAAGCGAGATGTCACAACTCATGGTGAGGGTACTGTACGCCAAGTTTCATGTGAACACGATGAGTAGTTATTGCGTTATTGAGAAAAAAACATCGAAATATTTTTGCTATCATACCTATTTATAATATTACTACCTTCTTGTGATCATTGCGTTAGTAAACACCTATGACTCGGGAACAAATTTTATATCTGTGCTCATCGCACAAATAAATGCCATCACTGGGATTTGAACTCAGGACCATCGGCTTCATTGACAGGGCTACCCACTAGGCCAAACGTGTCATATGGAAGTATGGATTGTATATAATTCTGTTATGTAGGCAGGGCAGGTTATGTAGTGTAGGCAGGTTCAAATCCCAGTCAGGGCATTTATTTGTTTGATTAACACAGATATTTGTTTCTGAGTCATGGGTGTTTTCTATGTAATTAAGTATTTATATGTATCTACATATTATATAATATCGTCGTCTAGTATCTACAACACAAGCCTTACTGAGCTTACCGTAGGGCTAGGTCGATTTGTGTAACATTGTCCCGAAATATTTATTTATATCAGAATACCAGCTGACTTGGATTAAGATTGGCTTATATATATATTATTCTATCATCATCATCATGTTCCTCGCGTTGTCCCGGCATTATTGCATATTATATTCTATAATGACGTAATTTCATAATCTGAATGGGGATTCTATTCCGACCCGTACACAAATATCTATCGCAGACGGTTTGAATAGAATATTTTAAGCATTTGTGATGCATCTCGCCTACGTTTTCATGCCAGGTGGATTATATTTGAAACTCTCATCGGCATCATCCCATGTCGCCTTTGTTTTACTAGCCTATTAAAAAAACAATACGGCTCCAATCTCTGCTTTCGTAATTATGTCATACGACAAAGCAAATTTCAATTTAAATATTTTCGAGTTTTTACCTCCGTACCAGGGTCTTTAAACTGCGATTAGTAACCATCGGAAGCAGCAGCGTTCCTTTGGTGGATCATACTGCGATCGCCAACCCGCCTCCCAAGCGTGGATACATACATACATACATTTCAGCCGTATGCAGTCCACTGCTGGACATAGGCCTCCCACAAATATGACTTTTATCATGTTGGGGGTATTTGCCATAGTCACCACGCTTGGCAGGCGGTTGTCGACCGCAGTAGCTGTAGATTGGGTTTTGACGGACGCTGCTGCCCATCCGTAGGATTCTTCCCTTTGTCGCCTCTTACGAAACCCACGGGAGGAGATGGGGTGGTGCTATTCTAGTCAGCCGGCTTCACACGGCATATTATTAAGCGTGGATATTATGGCATTAAAGCCATAGCAATATTCAGAGACAGGTCTCTGTGGCGGTTCATAAGGGACTAGGGGAGGCCTAGGTCCAGCAGTGAACAGTGGTACCCGGCAGTAGAGTGGTTGTACTTCAAATTGTAACGTAAAGCCAGGGATAGACTAGAGAACAAATGTCCTGCGACACGTGTCGCCAGCGACGTCGCGTGACATGGATCGACGTAGCCGGATATCGCCCGACAAGCCATGACTGTGGCTGCAAGTGACTTTCGAAGTCGCTGGACCTGTCGGTCGAGTTCGTTTGAAATCTCGGCGACAATTGTCGCGGGATATTTGACCCCTAGTCTAACCCTGGCTTAATATTAATCGCTATGAATAGATTTTGTGACAAATTCACGGTTAAGCAATACTCTTGTTTTAATGTCTTTATTAATAGCCAGTGACCATGTAAATAAAATTATTTTTAACATAGATAAAATATTTGATATTATACATTTACGAAATGTTGAGATGACCCAGAAATTTCGACGGACGCTATCCGCTCTTTGTCAAGGTTCTCAGCTGTTCCGTCCTCTATTATTTTTGGAACAGATTTCGATGTTACAATTTCTAAAACATTATTAATGTTATTGTGATGCAGTGTATAATTTATGTTTAAAGAAAATTGATTGACATTCGTCTTAACATCGCCAGCAAACTAAATTAATCAGCAGCAAAAAAATCTCCTTTTGATCTAGCGTAACAAAAAGACGGGATTAGTATCTCAGTCTTTTTATATAAACAAATGCACTTGGCACTGGATGAATCTAAAGAATCCATACTTATAACAACTTATACTAATATACTGTACTAATCCATACTAATATTATAAATGCGAAAGTAACTCTCTCTGTCTGTATATTACGTCTTCACGCTTAAACCGCTGAAACAATTGGGATGAAATTTGGTTTGGAGAGAGTTTGAGATACGAGAAAGGACATAGGATAATTTTGATCCCGCAACGTAACCATACTTTAAAAGACCAGCATGGCTGGCCGATGAAGTTGTGAGGAAAAGCTAGTTAGATATAATTTTGAGCAACAGGTAATTATGGCCCAGAATTTTTGGTGTGACTAGTATCAATGGCTTTTATTTATATATCAGTCCTGTCTATCATTGAGGTTAATTTATATGGCTTTATCAACTATGACACTCGTTGACATGGTTAAGTTCCCCTGAATCACTCTTAAACACAGTTTTATGGCATTTAAATACAGTACATATATTTGTGTTAGCTGTTTGTCCCTTCCGTAATGGGCAGTTGCCAAGCGTATTAGTGGAAAGTGATGCCACATTTCTTCTAACAAACTATGCTTCAGTTGTCCCATGGCTGATCGGACAGAATAACAACAAAAAATATTATTTTTGATTCGCTCTACCAATTAATTATTACGACTCACTTCAAAATCGCTTCGTCTGTATTCCCGGAAAGATATAATTTGGGTATTTTCAATGTAAGAGGGAATAGGCTGTTACTGAACCAGCGTGCTACACCCCCGACCTCGTCGACACTTACCATCAGGTGTGACTGAGGTCAAACGCTGATCAGTCTGGTATTTGAAAATAATTCAGTCTTTTTAAATACAATCGTTTGTTTTCATCGTCGATTGTCAATATGACGATATTGGTTATGGTTATTTTGATTGTGGTTTTGTTACAATAGCTTTTTGTTTCCAGGATCTAGCTGACGACCTCGGTGACGACAAGGGCATCACCGAGCATCTGAAGCTACCGATACAACGGATCAACGACTATCAGCTTCTTCTAAAGGTAACTGTTTAGATATTTCATCAATTAATAAATTGTGCTTTACATTTTTTTAAGTTAAGCAGATTCATTTAAAGAGGTCATTACGGTGAATATTACCGGCCTTGGGCCTCGTGTTCTATTATCCATTCTACATAAATTTATAACACAGCATCATGGCGATAAGCCGTTAAAAACATATTGGTCAAATCTACTTGATTATATGATATTCTACTACTACGCCTATTATAAACAATAATCAATAGAAAAATTTCAATTGGTACATTTTGCAGTTCTATTTGGCAAGATTACTTTAAGTTTTTCAAAAAATAATAATTCTGTTTCTTAGTTTTTCTATTTGCATGTTTAACAAAAGCACTATATATACCTCGGCGTGAAAAGGAGTTGTTGGCATCGTAACAATCTGCCCTACTGCATTAGGCCGTCTACATAATTATACTTGGCCGGCAACCCTTTACTTCCCGGCTTCTGTAGTAAAGTATTATTAATCTACCCGTGCGAACCTGGGGCAGGCAGCTAGTTAGAAATATATTAATGCATGTTTTGACAATCTTAGTGTCTAAGATGATTAAAGATGTACAGACGGTGAAAACTAGAAATTTGACAGTGTTCTGGCACGGATTATAGGACATACCTGCTTTGACGTTATAATTAACAATGCATCTGACAGCTCATGTTTGCAAGACTAGTGCATGACTAATATCTTACTAAAAATACCAGTTCTATAAACAGTGATTTGAACAACACTAGGAATAAATGACAATTAAGATAAATGTATAAAGAAATACCATAACTTAGCCGTATGCTGAAATACGACAAGTTATTGAACATCGCTTACAAAGTTTAGTTACTATATATATATTATAATGCGGTATAAAATGTGATGAAGACAACCATAATTTAAACAAAGGAGAGTTCTCTGTAATAATAATAATAGTCGTAAAACATGTAACCTAACTGACTTTAACGTACAGCATTTGAAACCACAGTATTGAGCTGTTCCAATATTATGGGTATAATAATTCTCGATATATACTGTGTGGAAGTCTAATACGGGCGAAGAATTAAACCAGACATAGGATTTACCAGTATAATCATTAACCAAAAGGTTTTTCTTTAATTATACCTATTATACACATGTAATTAATTTTTGTAAAATTTCTGAGCAGTAATGTACTGCGAACATTACGCGATATAACCTTTTGAAACTAACTGTCAACGATTGTTTAACTCAAGTGTGTTGCATTACATTGCGGGCCGAATTTTTCTATATGGATAAAATTTTAATTGTACTTCTAAGTAAAAGTTATCTAAATATATTTCTTATGTCCTATTCTACCCTCCGTTAAGAGATTCGCCCGTATAAGACTTCCACACTGTATATTATGTATCGAGAGTTATTATTTTCGCTTTAAATACAAAAACGTATAAAATTCCTCTAAAATATAAAATATAAATGTTTACTAACCATATTATACGTCTATTTTATCCGCAAACCTTCACTTTATCATATTTATTCTTTATAGTCACAGACAACGTATACATTCTTTTGAAGTATTTATCACCTCTAATATTCCACTAAGATTTGCTGAGATGGCTAAACGTGCTGGAGTCATTGCGCCGCCAGCGCTTCTGACGCGACAACGACTCGTGGTGTGGATGTTATATTCTCACAATAGTACATCACATCAGAGGCCGGGAAAATGAGGATTTCCGGCCTGATAGTGATACGATGCCGGGAATCCGTTTTCACGACGAGACATGTATATTGCTTTTCTCAAACATACAATGAAATAAAAGAAATGCTTTAAAAACTTAAACCATTCTTCCGAGTCTATTATAAGGAATGTAAAAACAATATTTAATTGCATGTTTCAGAAAATGCTGTTACGTGAAATAAATTATGTATTATTCCCTATTCAACGGTAGACGCATACAGCTGGCTGGTAGTACCATGTTCATAATTTGTCACTTCCAACAACCACTGCCAAATTGCATACCACTACTGCATCATTAAGTCGTTGACCCGTCGGGTTGGCCACAAATCTCTCATTTAACTGGCCATACGCGATGGTTGACTGAATCTCTGGATTACAGTTAAGAACCTGGATATATGGAAATGGCTTTTGGTCGGGAGTTTATAACTAGCTTAATTGGACTTAGAATGGTGTTTAAATTTTTCTTTAGTTATAGTTTATTTAGTCAAACAGGAAACTATAAAATAGATTAGAGAGAATTTTAGATGCATTTATGAAGGTCTGAAATGTAATTTGTAGTCTTTGGTTTGGAAATTTTGTTTATTGCAATGTTTAGGTACATCTACAATGTGTATTTCGTTGTATTCTAAATATAAATTTTCCTATTAGCAACAGATGTTCACTGCTGCACATAGGCCTCCCCCAAACACCGCCACGGAGAGCCGTAAACATCCGCGACGCAAGGGAGTGAATTCTTTGCATGGAGGGTTCAATACTGTTATCGACACGCTTGGCAGTTAAAGATATGACATTTGCTTTCAAGGAAATCTTGTATAATAATACATATTATTATAATACATATTAGTTGAAATAATTATGTGTAACTGACAAGTTTAGTCATAAGAATCAAAAAGTACGCTAGGACTTAGGTATCGTTATATATTTATAATAGAAGAAAAAAAAATCGTGCACCTTAAAGCTCAGGCAATAAGGTTGTAGGTATACATATTTTGGCAGTTTGGTCCTATAGATATCTTTGATCTTGACTATAGATATAATTTCAATCGAAAGAAAAATAGAAAAATTTGACTCGCAGCGGGACTCGAACCCACAACCACTGGGTCACTAGCCCAGTGTACTACCAATTGTGCTATGCGAGTACCGCTGAGACTTGTAATTTTTTTCTATCTATCCCTCGTTGTATACGTCATCATGGGTGACGTGTAAACATCGAAGATATTCGCTAACAGACGTTTCTGCATAATAAAAAAATTATGAACATATAATTTTTATTGAACTTCGGACCTAATTTCTAACGTCTTATTCCAGGAACTAGTAAAATATTCCAAGCGCCTCGGCGAAGATTGCACGGACCTCCAGAAGGCTCTAGAACTTTTCCTCGGCGTCCCCAACCGCGCCACAGACAACAAGTTTATTGCGAGCATCGAAGGTAATTCTCCACGCCATATTTTTGAGTAACGTTCCCAGAGCTCCAACCCCCCTTAAAGGCCGGCAACGCGCTTGTGACTCCCCTGGGGTTACGGGTGCCCATGGTAAAATGTTCGCGATCCCATGGCGCCCTCATCAAGGGCAAAGAGGAAGAGACGCCGGTGTGTTTTTAGTGGGTAAGCTCCTCCTCTCACTCTGGCTAGCAGAGGGGGTCGGGAGGAGAGAGTCCCACATACTCCTCCCACATGACCTTCTCGCGGCAGGGGGAGATGCGTAAAGCGTTTTCACACCGTCAAAAAAAAGTTTATTAACCTCAAATATTTCACACCTCAAAAATTTAATTTCAGGTTACCGTGGTAACATCTTCAAGCTCGGTCGTCTGCTCACCCACGACTGGTTCACCGTCACCGACTCCGAAGGCAAGCACAAGGAGCGGTACCTCTTCCTCTTCAAAGCCAGAATCCTCATCTGTAAGGTCAAGAGAGTATCAGACGACAGATCGGTGTTTGTGCTTAAGGATATTGTCAAGGTATGATGTATTGACAGTTATAAGATCTAGTGATTTATTCATTACATTCTTATAATGCGTTTTTCCCCCTCCTTCTGTCGGTTCTTCTTGTTCTTTTTAACTGTCATTATTTATTTCGTTTTTATAATAAATCACATTTTCGTCATATTTTTCAAGATGATTCTTGTATTTGAAATAATCAGTGGTCGTAAAATGCGAGCAATATAGTATTTAAACAGTTAGTAATCGATATAGCTAGCAATATAGTATTTAATCAGTTAGTAATCGATATAGGTACCGATATAGGTAAGGTATGTAGGAAACTACGAGTGAAGTATTTAGGTACGCTCACTCATGATGACAAAAAATTTAAGAAAATATATAAGTATTTACTAATCTATATTCTGCTGAACTATTAGGCATATAATTTAGTGTCTCATTTATATTCACAAAGTTCATTGTATTCGATAAATATAATTGTTTTTAAAGCAGTAAACTTTCAATGGCATATCATTATACTCGTGTCAAACATGTTTTCTTATCTAACCTCATTTGGATCAACGCCAATAAATACGGTTATATCACTATCGTAATCCCAGTGTGGTGGGAAAGTCAAGTTTTCGCTACAATTCTTAAATTTTTGCTGTCGATAGCTGAGCTGAGTTAACTTCATCAAGATTTCCTCTAAATGTTTGTTATATTTGATTCCAGTTACCAGAGGTCGAGGTCGATGACCTTAACTCTGACCCGCTTAAGTTCAAGCTCCACCAGAAATCGCCCCCGCTCTCCGTGACTTTAGCGGCCCACAAAGAGCAGGTTAAGCACAATTGGCTGAAGGAGATCTTGCAAAACATCAGCGACGTTGGTAAGTTCTAATTATATGGTTCTTCTCTTAATCCCTCTCTAAGCTCATTGTGATAATCAGAACGTAAGTTTTTTTGTGGTAAAGTAATCACAACTCTGGTACTTATAATATGTTTTAAAGAGTCTGTCTCTTTTATGTAAAAGCAAGCATTGGATACCTACTTCCAGTACCAGTACATATAAATAGATTATTAAAAGTAATAAATTCTCTGAAATATTTAAAACGATTGTAACAAATTAGAGATATATTATTTATTTTTCAGTTGCATTAGCTGAACACGCAGCCGATGACTTGCAACTGTTGACACCAGAAGCAGCTACTCCAGCAGAAGTAGCTTCTCCCGAAGCAGCTTCACCACAAGCGGCATCTCCCCAGGCAACTTCTCCAGAGCCCGGCGAAGAAAGGAAGAAAAAGCGAGAGCACGCAAGAGAAGCTAGAGCAGCCGAAGTTCAAGAAAAGCGGTCTAAAGTTGAAGCCGAGAAACAGTCTAAGGTCGAAAATATAGAAGTTGAGGAAGTCCTTACGAAAGAGGAATCTCTCCAGCAACTGAAGGCCAAGAGAAAGGCATCCTTAGAAAACGAAGTAGCAAAAAAACTTTCAAAAACTGAAACCCGTGAACTCTTAAGTGAAGTTCAAGAAATCACTAGCGCACAAAGTGAGCTCACGTCTGGTTTAGAAACTAAATCATCTGTGAGTCACGAAAGTTCTAAAGTAAGTGAGTCGGTCAAAACAGCTAAGAAGGCGGGCAAAGCCGAGATAGTAGAAGAAAGTGTCGAGTCCTCAGTCACATCGAAGTCCTCTGTTCGTGTGACGTCAGTTGAAGAGAGTTCACATGAAACTGTAGTTCAAAACTCAACTGTTCATTCTTCGTACGAAGCGAGTTCTGAAAAGCAATCTGCTCAATCTTCATCCATCGAGCAGAAATCATCAGTATCTTCAGTAGATTCTTCCAGAGTCGACCAAACTTCATTGGACGCTACTGTAATAGAACGAAAATCTTCACTAACCTCTTCGGCCCAAAAGACTTCGGAAAGATCTGCCGCTGAGAGAAAGTCATCACAGGAAACAGTAGTAACAGCTGAACGCAAATCATCCGAAGAGTCAATAGCTTCTGCTGAGCGAAGATCGTCTCAAGAATCGGTAGTCGAAAGGAATTCCACGCAAGCTAGCGTTGAGAAAACATCTTTACAAGCAACCACAGATGAACAAAAAACCGTATCGTCTAGTCATCTAGTAAAGAAATCTGTAATATCATCGAAACAGAAATCTCAAGAATCCGCCCAAAAAACTGCCGCACAATCTGAACAAAGATCTGAAGAACAATCTATTGTCAGAGAGAGTGTCCAACAAGGAGAGAGTGCAACAGTTGAGAGCAGGGCAGAGGTAAACGCCACTGGTGGCGCTGCTTCTTCTGAAGAAAGAAAAGGAAACGGTCAAACTGTAGAAGAAGACGAAATGTCTAGATACAACCGCAGTTCGCGGCTGTCTGGAGGTAAGTTAACATATACGTTTAATTTCAATGTTTCAAAAGGACCCGGACCCCATTTTGGACCCGGGTATGTCCTTAAACTACGTCCAACAATGAGAGCTAGGGCACAGCAATGACCATCACGCTTGAATCTGGGGCAGCCCAACTGGGAAAGTACCTCCACCTTACAGAAGACCACAGCCATAATAGCACTGCTACCTTTCAGGTATGTAGTGCTGTTTTCCTGATGGTGAGTAAGGTTCCAACAGCTCCAACCCCCCTTAAAGGCCAGCAACGCGCTTGTGACTCATCTGGTGTTGCGGGTGCCTATGGGCGACGGTAATTGTTTACCACAAGGCAATCCGTCTGCTCGTTTGCCGCCTATGTTATAAAAAAATATATATATCATAAAAAAACTGATGCTAAACATTTGATTTGAGAATTAAAAAAAAAATTAAACTAGAAGAATCAACCTTCAGAGAAATGTTATGTAAGCATATTTTTGTTTTCAGAATACTCCAGCAGCTCACGAAAGCTGTCAAGCGGAGGTCGGTACGAATCTTCTTCGTACGAAAGCTCCGGCTACTCCCGGCGCGAGAGCGGCTCCGTCGAGGGCAGCTCCCGTTACGAGTCTGCCAAGTACTCCAGCTCCATCGAAGGAAGCAAATATGGCGTCGAGATTGAATCCGAATCCACCAGCAAACTCGACAGCATCGCTGCCAAATACGGACTCGGCAACGGCACTAGCAGGACTGAATCTTCCATCGAGTCCAGCTACGAAACAGCGAGAAACGGCGAAAGCAGATACTCCAAGATCGCCAATGGCACCATAAGCACCGGAGAATACCAGTCGACTAAAATATTAAAGTCGGAATCCCAGGACGGCAGACCGGTCTTCACCAAGACTTTGGAAGGCCAGAATATTGAGCGTAAGTGGTGTGCTCGCGTCGACAGTAGACACAAAACTAGTGCTTGTATATATGCTTATAGATACTGACATACACGACACATTTTAAATAGTGCTTGTACATACATATGCTTCTAGATACTGACACACACAAAACATTTACTAAACGCTATCGTAGTCTTCTTCTTTTTTAAGAGTCCGTACGGTTCTGAAAACAACTGAAAGGCTACCATTTTAAAATAAAGCAAAAAGTTTTTCTACAGTATGTTATTTTATATCTAAAGAGTTCATTCAATGTATTGAAATTTCGATGAGCAAAGATGCTCAAAATTATCTGAAAATGGAATAGCCTTAACAACACGAATTGTATTCAAGAAACTTGTTGTCTAAGACAAAATGGATTCGAGAAAATACAAGAGCGTACATATACTCAGCATCATTTAGAGAAACCCGTACGGACTCTCCTAACCATTTTCTGATTCCCCAGCCGGCGAGAACGCCTCCTTCGAATGCTCTCTTCGTTCTTCTGAAACCGTCAAAATCACGTGGCTCAAGGACAATAAGCCACTGGCTGACCGCCTTATGGATCGCGTCAACATCACCAACGAAGCCCATGACCATAAACTTGAGATTCTGCACTGTATGGAGGATGATTCTGGCGTGTATACTGCGAGGGCCGAAAACGCCAAAGGGAACTCTCATTGCACGGCGCAGTTGGTCGTATCTCAGTGTAAGTTTTGATTCTTTTTGGAACGATTTGAACATGTTGATAAGGTTGAGATTTACTGATGATTTGTTCACAGATTAATATACGGACATTTTTTGGAAAGACTGAAATTTAACTTAAATAACTCAAATGACATGATTTTACTCAACACATTATAACGAGTAAGCCATGTAACGTGAACATATTGCTTAACTATATAAAACAAACATTAAACTATCTCCAAATTCTCAAGTCTCAGTTCAATTTTCTTTATATATTATATTCGTACTTTATCAACCTGATCAAACCAAATAAGTTTTAAGAACACAATTATTTGACATGTACCTATTTCTGAAGATTCATTCATATTTTGCATGTTCGCGCCATCACAATAAGACATCGTACGCGTATAACAAGTATTTAGTTTCTGTATACTGTTATAATTTTCCAGTATGCTCACCAAGTCACGGTGTATTGTATTTAGATGTTGTTTGCATGATTGCCACGGCACTTGTAAGAACTATGTCAACTAGTTTAACCAAGCAGGCACCTTCGACAGACACTGCATTTTCTGTTGCACATAAATTGGCTTTGACAGATTAATCTTCTTTGGTATCAAAATTGTGTATATCTTCTCATTACTTCAATTTGGAAAGATTAGTCGCTTCAATAGTATTTTCATTTATGACTTTACAGAATAGTTTTGGAAATCAAGAACAATTTAGTATATTTAGTTTACTTCAGTTGTCAATTTTTATGAGCGATGTATGTAATTGACAATGTTTTACTGACGAATTTTGATACATATTTCGTAACCACAGTGACAGATGAAGAGCGCAGAGAACGCAATGCTCTCAATGCACCTTATTTCATCGTGGCGCTGAAGGATACTGAGATCATGGAGAACACATACCTGCGCTTCATGGTCAAGGTCAAAGGAGATCCCAACCCGGAGGTTAAGTTGTGAGTATCTTTAATAATTGAGCTCATTCTTCACTCTTTGACGGGTTAGAAAACAACTTCCAATATTTACATGCATCTCATAGTTCATTCCGATGACCAGTGCTGTAACTAGCGATAAAATCATAACCACATTGAGAACTATACGCTCATGTGCGTAAAATATTACTCGATCATTCAACTATCTTGCATAGCTATAATATTTAGTTGATTTTTAATTCTCGCAAGAGTCAGACCAAAAAGGAGATGCCGAGATGACTTGAACGTATTCTCCACGAAATGGAAAAACCCTAATGACAAGAATTAATGAGAGAATTTTATCCATTAAATCTTGTCAAAAGGGTGGCTCCCCATTGTCCAGCAATGGGACACAAAAATATGCTTTTAACTTATTGTATTCCACGATATTTATCCAGTGGTTGTGGGTTCGAGACCCGCTGCGAGTAAAATTTTTCAATTTGTTTTTCTATTATTCTTTCGATCGAAGATATTCGCTAGCAGACGTTTCTGCATAATAAAAAATAATTAATTATATTCCACTTCCTCAGCTTCCGTGATGGCAAAGAAATCACCGCCAGCTCGGACTCCGACCGCGTCTCCATCATACGTACCCGCGCTGAGAAGGGCTTCTTCGAGCTGGTGATCGCTGACGTCGTACCTTCCGACGCTGGCGTCTACTCCTGCCGCGCCATGAACATCTATGGCGAATGTTCTACTGAGGCCAAAGTTACTGTCGTTGGTAAGTCCTACTTTCTGTCAGTTAGTTTTTTTAAGAAGTCATCTGCGCTTAAAACAGTTTCTACGGTCTGTTAAACGCAGTATAGATGAAAAACTTAACTGAAGGGCTATCTATGTAGTTATGCAGAGAATTAATATGAAAGTTGAAATAGATAACATATACTAAAGAAAAAACGACGGGGACCTCCGGTGTTCGAGACGGGATTCGAACCCGCATCTCCAGCTAACAGCGAACACCGGAGGTCCTCTTCGTTTTTTCTTAAGTATATGTTATCTATTTCAACTTTTAATTTATTTAGTAGTTTTACTACTTCAAAATCAAAGCAAATCAAAAATATTTAATAAAAAATAATTTGATTTGTTCTTAGTTTTAATTAATATGAAAGTTAAGTCAGAATTTACGTTACTACTACATAGACCAGGTGCTTTAGCGAAGTTTTTCACCTATACTGACGCTCTCGTCTTCCCGTGGCGATTATTTTGCTAAGGCCAGACTTATCTTCGTTGGTAAGCCCTACATTATGTCAGATACTTAGATTAGAAAGTAGTTAGCACACTTGTTGAAAAATGATTTTCAACAAGTGTGTAGGTTTTTGGAAGACTGAAGTTCTGCTGGGCTTTGCATATTTCTGGCGAATTGGCAACTAAAACTAACTTTTGTTGGTTCTTCGTAATTTGAATTAGAACGTGCAACCAAGTTTAAGAGAAAAATGCAAGAGTTTTTTACAAACCATGCAATTGATATAATATGTATATTAATATCTAGAATTCTAGGAGTATCATGTTAAGAAATAGTAATATTCAAATTTTTATTTTAGTGATCATTGTATTTGAAAAGCTTGCATAATGCAGCTGTATAATTTGCATATAACATACTGTAATCACTATAAGACCTAGTTTTTTTATGATCTTTGGACGGCTTCCAGCAGTTTATGAGTCTGAACTAAAAATATACAAGACGCCGGATTTAGACACTTGTTGATTTTCGTCAACTATTATTAGCTCCCTTATGGCTGGAATAACAATCTGTAGCTTCAAATTATTCAACAAAAACATTGTGTAATTTGAATGAGTCGGAATCGAATTTGAAAATAAATTAGGTATCGGAAACTATAGTTTTAAAATTAAAATTATTGTTAAAAATTAGATTACAGGAGCATTACCAGGATACTACCAAGTACAGATGTAGTGCAAAATAATTTTCCATCGGCAGCATTCGGATCTCGATCGAAATACGTCAGCACCCGAACTGTCAATGAATAATTGTACTGAATGAGTAAAATGATCATGTCCATTAATATGTAACATTATTGCTTAGTGTCAAATGTTGAAGTGGCAAATTACATCTGACAAAGAACAATTAAATTACATATTAATGGATATGACAACGTCACTTATTTAATTAAACTTATTAACAGTTCGAGTAGCATCATATTTTCGAATCGAAAATAATTATGCACTACATCTCTATCCTATTTTTATCACTATTTAGATCTTTGATTAGCTGTACAAACTATGATGAATATAATTTCAATAAGTTGTATTTTTTTTTTCATTTCCGCCGTCTGAAGATTTTCTTATTAAGTCTTATTTTGTTTCACGTTTCACGATTAGCAGCGTGAAAAAATGAATTATACACCTTAATAATGTTTAGAATTACAATGTCTACATTTCTTTAATTGTGTACACGTGACAATTATGAGGTAAACTGTTTACTCTTAGCTAGGAGAAGGACGGAATTTGGAAGGAATTAGGACGGGAAATATTTTTGTTGGCAGACTGGGCTGATGGAGATAAATTTTTTTGGCACAGTTTTCTAATCATAACACTTTTTGTTACCCCTTGAATACCGCCCAACAACGTGACAAGTGGAAAATTCTTCTTGCCCTATGTTCCTAATGAGGGATAACAGCATTACATCATCATCATTGTATAAGTGAGACCAAAAATGTTCTAGAACAACTCTTAAGATTTTTTTATTATTCCTCAGATGACAAGAACATCTTCTTCGAACTGGCACCCGGAGGCGAAGGTCTCCTCGCCAAGGGAGAGAAACCAACTTTCACTTGGAAGAGAGATGGTGAAGCCTTCGATCCTGAAGAGAGGTTCAAGGTACTGTTTGATAAATCCATTTTGTTTGTTTAAGTGCATTTCAAGTCATTTTATATTATGGAATATTTTTTTCGTGAAATACAATAATCATAGACAATCTCATATTCTGATCTAATTTTACAGCTTTTATGGTTAGGGTGAATTGCGAAAATATTGTACCTAGTTAAAGACTTACAATTAGTCTTGAGTTAACCATTTCATTTCTGTTACGAACGTTTCATCTCATTTCATTAGTCATAAGGTTAAGAAATTAAATAAAAAATATTTGCCGCGATAGCTGGAGGTGCGGGTTCGAGTCCCGTCTCAAACGCTGGAGGTCCTCGTCGCTTTTTCTTAAGTATATGTCATCTATTTCAACTTTTAAAAAATATTTGATGAACCAAACTCGGATAAAACGAGTTTTGAAATGATTTAAAAATCTGGTATAAAGTAGATTCTGGTGTTATCAGAGTTACTCATTTGTCTTCCAGGTGTTGCTCGGAGACGACGAGGATTCCTTGGCGCTGGTGTTCCAGCATGTGAAGCCAGAAGACGCTGGTCTGTACACCTGTGTGGCGAAGACCTCAACCGGCAACATCTCCTGCTCGGCCGAACTTACAGTACAAGGTCAGTACTAATATGGGTCTATTGCAATACCACACTACTAACTGTTTTATAATATTATTTCCTAAACCTTTTATTGGAAAAAGAGTTCCGCTAATTATATCAAATAAATATTTTAATAATCAATGTGTGTTACCAGTGATGACTTACTCCGAAACGTGGTCTTTCACTATCGGCCTAATCTCAAAGCTCATAGTCGCTTAGCGAGGTATGGAGAGGGCTATGCTGGAGTTTCTCTACGTGATCGAATCAGAAATGAGGAGATCCGTAGGCGAACTAAAGTCACCGATATAGCCCGCTGGGTTTACGGTGGGCTTAAGTGGCAATGGAGAGCTTAGGCCACATTGCACGCCGAAAAGATGGCCGATAGGGTCGAAAAGTGCTTGAGTGGAGACCACGAACTAGCAAGCGCAGCGTAGGACGTCCACAAGATGGACAGATGAACTCATAAAGGTCGACGGAAGAGGCTGGATGCAGCTCGCTACCAATCGGTACATGTGGAGGTCGAAGGGGGAGGTCTATGTTTAGCAGTGGACGTCTCATGGCTAAGAAGATGATGATTTTAATATTTATTTAAAGTTCCTTAACACACACTCTTTATGCTTGAACGTGTGATTCACCACACAAAACAATTTACTAAATATATACTTCCCTATTAATACTTGGACATAGGCGTTTTTACTGACATTTTTTTTAATCAAAGGTGCTGTCACGGTCCTCCACCGAGAACCCGAGAAGCCGAAGTTGATAATTGAACACCGCGAGGCGGTCGTGTCTATCGGCGCCTCCGCTATGATCGAGCTCACCTGCAAAGGCTTCCCCAAACCCGATATCGTGTTCAAGAAGGAAGGAAAGGTCGTGGAAGCCGATGCCAGGCACAAGTAAGTCGTATACTTAAATATTTAAGGTTGTTTTTAGATTGTAGAACTTAACGGCTTTTGGATCGTTAGTAATAATGCGTGTACATTTGTGGATACCTCAGGGTAGAAGTTTAGGTCCATAATTGTTGATTAATTAAAAATCTTTTGTACTTCGATATTTGGGTTCGAGTCCTGCTGCGAGTCAAATTTTTGTATTTTTCTTTCGATTTCAATATCGAAGATATTCGCTAGCAGACGTTTCTGTATAATAAAAAATAATCTTTTGTTCTTAAATTTTTTACAAGCTGATTCATAATTGATGATCTAGTACTTGTTTGTTCTAGTTTAGTTAAAAGAAGACCAAAATTAAGCCGCAATTACATGTAACAAACGGTTTTTTTTTTTTAACATTACTGGGACCCTGTTCGCTTAAAACCTTTTTAGAACAATTTTAGTAGCAAAATGTTAACTGCTATATATTTTCCCAGATTCTTGTACGAAGATGACGAGACCATGTCCATGGTAATCAAGAACGTGACCAGCGAAGACGCCGGCACGTACGAAGTGACAGCTTCCAACGAGCTCGGAGAAGACACCACCACACTGCAGCTGGTCGTCAAAGCTGCTCCCAAGATCAAGAAGAAGATTGAGAACCAGTCGTGCATGGTAAGTAGCAGTGGCGGTGGAACAATTTTTTTCTTAAGAAAAATGGAGCTTATGATTTGGGCTTTTTTTCATGAGCTCAAAGAAAACTATTGAATGAATGGTTGCCTCTGTCACTCTCATGATGCCTTCATTGAAGTAAATGAGATGCTCGAAATTTACGAACTTCGATGTTCTTCGTACCAGGCCAGAAGTTTGCCAATGGGAAGTGTTATGAGTGAGCCACCACAAAACGCAATCAGTTATTTTTGTATACAACCAAAGAGTACACAAAAATGGTTTTAGGAAAAAGGGTCAATGGAAATCATGTTGAGAATCCCGATCAATACAACTTAGAAATCAAGATGTGAGAAATACGAAGATTTTGCTTTTAAATTAATATGAATATCTATATAATTTACTGGCAGAACTGATAAAATGTATTGTTTACTGTTATACAAAAAAATATTTCTTATTCTGTATGTACAGTCAACAACACTCCTAGCTATACATTGGTAGACCTTATTATTTAAGGCATAAAGTCCACCGATGTACAGTTAAGAGTGTTGCTCTGTGTACCTATGTAAGATTGTGCATGCATATTTTTATGTACCACCTACATCTTATTTGCTTTATAGAACGCTTTCCCGCATACACCTCGTAATATTGAGTTTCTGTGTAATAAAAATTAAACATTAAGTAAACTAAACGCATTTATTCCATAGGTATCCTCAACACATACTGTGACCATAGAAATCGAAGGTACTCCGGCCCCAGAAGTGTCCTTCTACAAGGATGGTGTTGAAATCAAGAGTTCCGACCGCATTAAGATTGTCAAGGAGTCCGACGAGGTGTACAAGATCACCATAAAGGATGCGAAGTTGACTGATACTGGGTCCTACTCTGTTGTGGCCAAGTAAGTGTTTCTAGAGAGTGTTTCAAGTCCATTTCTACCTATGTACTTCTTCAATGTGGACTAGTTTAAGTTAGACTAGTAATAGTTCACATTTTTATAACATAGTCACTGAGATTACATGCTACTGGTAATGGCGTGTATATTCAAAGGCCGTTCTCCACGTTGGGCCATCATGGCCGAGTGTAAATGACGGAGTTATACAACGGAACGAGATCGCAATATAATTTGCTTCCTCTAACGCATAGCTGTCTCTATGATGGCCCGTGATGGCTCATTGTGTGGTGGAGCCTTAAGATTTTTATTAGATCTTGTTGCGCAAGTCCAAGTAGTCCAAGTCTTGTTTTGTCCAGGCGGGACTAAAGAGGACAGCAATTCCGAAAAGTTGACAAAAATCTAGGAAACACCTTAAGTGTTTACGCAATTAATCGGGACATTTGATAGCTTAACCTTAGATAACTTATCTAAGTCCTCTTGCGACTTAGTTTGCTTAATATCCCACGGGAATGCATTACTTACTCGTATATATCTAGTATCTTAATATAGATACTTTGCTATCTGAACACCATCATCATCATCATGTAAATCACTTAAGCCTTTCCTTCTAGCCGCCCAGAGATCAAAACTTTGCCAGGCCAAATGCAACTATGGTATGTCATAAATAAAATTCAAAAGGCATTCCATGGGAGACCTTTTTACAGGTCTCTGATCTCTAAAGGATATCTTCACAAAATTTCTCTTCATAATATTAGTAGAATATTATTTTTTATTATGCAGAAACGTCTGCTAGCGAATCCAGTGGTTATGGGTTCGAGTTCCGCTGCGAGTCAAATTTTTCTATTTTTCTTTCGAATCAGTAGAATATTACTTTTTTAATTGTAAAATATCAGTGAAATAAGTATCTCCTGAAATTGTGACCATGCTTGTTTCTAGGAATGAGGTGAACCAATGCAGTGACTTCTGGCAATGGCACGTGACATCTCCGCCCAAGATCACCAAGAAGCTGGGCGAGAGCAAGATCTGCGATGAGAAGGAGACGGTTACCTTCAAGATTGAGACTGAGGCCGAACCAGCACCAGAAGTTAAATGGTGAGAGGAAGTAGAAGATCATGAACATTTTAGTTACTAATACAATTAAAACTGTTGTGAGCCATGTACTACTACTTAGATACAAACGGATAAACTCACGTGTAATTATATCGCACTAGACGACATGTTTCGGATAAGCTCTGGTACCCATCTTCAAGCCGAGTCAGGACACACCGATCGCGTTGAGGTTGTATCGCTCACTGATTTTGGTTACTGCTAATGAGTGCGTATTTGTTCAAAAGTGAATTCATTATTTTGTGTTGTGAGGATAACAGAAGCATAGTTTGTTAGAAGAAATGTGACATCGCGGTTTAATTAAAAAATACCTCAAAACTCAATAGCTTTTTTGGCTGATACAAGTCGCAATAATTTTTTTATAAATTGGCGGTACCGAAGAGTGAAAGAATGGTTCTCATTGTAATGTATCTTGTCTATTTATATATTTCATAAATGTTTAATATTTACAGGTTCAAAAACAAAGTGGAACTGCAGGAATCTTCGACTGTGAAGATATCATCGTCAGAGTCTGCACACAGTCTTGTCATCACATCTGCAGCGAGAGCTGATTCAGCAGAGTACTCTTGCGAGGTAATATCGTATTTTTTTCTAAACATTTTCTTTCTGATAACATGCCAGCTGTAAAGAGATATGACAATAAACATTTGATTATAATGAGGTAATATCGTCTTTGCGGGAAAGGGGCGGAGACCCCAGATCTGGATCGTACTTGGTTCAACAGGTCTCCATCGCAGTGCAACGGGGAAATGCTGCAAGTGTCATGGGGACCTTTGAGCCAAGTACACTTCAGGGAGGGGTCAGATAAGTTTAGGAATAATTTAGTTTTTAACTATAGTTTTATTTTTAGATTTAATTAATTAGTTTAATTTTAGTAATATTATTTATCTTGTTATTTACCTTTATAATTGAATCAATAAAATATACCTTTTAAACTAAAAAAAAAAAAAAAAAAGCTGTAACGTGACATGACAATGAACATTTTATACTAAATCATTATATTCTAACAATAGCAGTCGTCATGCGAATCTTTGTGCATCATGCAGCGCCAATTGTAGTTCTGTCCCTATACTATATAAGTCCTATTTGTTTAAACAATTGTTTCAGTTTCTTTATATTAAATGCTATACATTTTGATCATTATTCAAATGCTGTTGAGAATAGTGACGAAGAATAGTCACAATAAATACTGAAGCCCTCTTTATGTATTTTGTTTTTGCAATATTCTAATGAGTGGTATATGTTCATTACATGTCTTTTGTAGGAGTTTGTATGCCACATGGTAAAACAAAATGATAATGCTTAACACATGTAAATATATACAATTGTACGATCAAGAGCATACGTATATTTACATCTTATATCAGTAGCATAGGGTGAGAAACTGTATTATAATTTTTTTGCCGTCTCATTGATTGACCACGTTCTTCCTTCCATCAGATCCGCAACGTCCATGGCACAGCTACGGACGAATGCAGTCTCAAAGTGCGCGGCGCTCCTATCTTCACCCAGAAGCTTAAGGATACCGTGGCTGCTGAAGGTGACGCCAACGTGGAGTTCACTGTTGATGTCGTGGCTTACCCGGAACCTCAAGTTAAATGGTACGTTGATTAAATTTATCAGACACGGACGTCCCTGCTGGGACCTCCCTCATACACTACAGGATACTGCCAGCGACTCGCAGCGGTCTGGTCTGGAGATCCAGCACTGCGCTTTCCTGTCCATGGTCGCCTCTCTAAGATTTTTCTGTCCCAACGTCGATGGCTGCTTAGTTTAACGATTCTCCAAAATGATTACATTAGATGTCCACATGTCCTTTAAAGAGCTGTTCGTAGGTCATGACCTACCAGGCGACCATGCTATAAGGACCCGAAATATTATAAAGTAATAGTGAATATGAAAGTTATTTTAATGGTTAGGAAATGTAATTTTACGATTTTTACGACTCCTTTTCCGGGGACGCAACCAAAAGTACCTCATACCACTCCCTTGTTGTTACCAATATAATACTGGTACTGGCGATACCTATCATCATCTCAGCCACAAGACATCCACTGCTGAACATAGGCCTCCCCCTTGGACCTCCACATGTACCGGTTGGAAGCAAACTGCACCCAGCATCTTCCGGCAACCTTAATATAGCCTTTATACCGAAACAGTATCGTAATTATACCACAGCCGGATTCGAAAAACGTATAGTAACCGACTTTAATTCTTGAGCCACTTACGGTTCAAGCAATAGTCTTTTGTTTAGTACTTAATACATGAAATGCCCAATGTAAAATGAACCCTAAATGGCTCAACAATTAATAAAGTCCCTGACCGTACAGTACAACGGATCCTCATCAGATCTTCGATTGTCCTCCAGGTACCTTGGCGATGTGGAAATCTCTGAGAAGAAATCCGTGTACACCCGCGTGGACAACGGTAGCACCCACAAGCTGATTCTCAAGGAGGTGACTTCAGAGCTCTCCGGGCAGTATTCCTGCAAGGTTTCCAACGATTTGGGAGAGGACTCCTGCCAAGCCACCTTTACCGTGAAGAGTGAGTTTCGTATACCACTACATAGTTCTAAGTCTTGCCTACAGATTATTACTAAATACGTTAGACTAACATATAGACTATTATTCACAAAGATTATGTTTTAAAATAGTCTCCAGTCAAAATAGTCAAACTCACGAGCGATATCGAGCCTTTGAGTCTAAGGAGAGACTTTTCTTCCCTACGTGTGTCCTATCGCTTGTACAATGGGTTGTGCTCTGAAGAACTGTTTGACGACATGCCAACTTTCTACCACCGCACCGCTCGCCGTCGGCAGTGCATTCATCCTCACACCCTGGAGCCTAAAGGGTCGCGCACTAAGTGGTTTAAGAGGAATTTCCTCCCACGAACGCTCCGGCTGTGGAATGAACTCCCTGCCGAGGACTAGAGTATGAGGTTCTTCAAAAAAGGAGTGTATAGGGTTAAAGGGCAACGCGCATGTGAATCCTTAGGAGTCGCAGGCGTCTATAGGCTACCACCAGGCAGGCCGTATGCTTGTTTGCTACCGTCGTTGTATAAAAAAAAGTCTACTCGAAATATTAACCTTACGCAGATAAAATCGTAAAGTGAAATCTTTCTATAAATTTTCTCAGGGAAGCCCCGTATCACCAAAAGCCTCGTCGACATGACGGTGGACAAGGGCCAAACCCTGAAGCTGGAGGTCGAGGTGGAAGGCTGCCCCGAACCCTCGGTCAAGTGGTACAAGGATGGCAAGGAAATCACTACTGATGCCAGGATCAAGATTGAAAGAGATACTCAGAGGTAAGAGTACTTACAATGAAGACTTGATGTTAGATAACTGTGGACATCCTAAGAATATCAGGCACGTTTTATGTTCAAAGTAACTGATTATGAGTATGTTTCCCATTAAAAATTACCGGTCTCCAATCCACCTGCAAAGCGTGGCGACTATGGCAACTACTTTAAACACAAAATTATCGTGAGATTCAAACATATTAATTGCATAACAGTCTGCGTCGGTTAGCCAACGTGAACGGCTCATGATTATGGTCCTCGTTACGGGGTGAACCATTGTCGAGCAATATTTGACTTATAAAACGTGAGTTACCTGATTCTATACAATTAATATGGCAAATACCCCCAAAATGATACAAGTCACAGAGAAACAGAGAGAGAAAGAGAGAGTTACTTTTATAATATTATTTGGTTGTGTATGTACAGTTACACCTGCAGAAAAACTGAACCTACAGAAGTTTTGCAGGAATCTGTTATATAATTAAATCAAATAAATAAATGAAACAATCTAATTGGTCAACTTAACATAACTGATGATTTACGAATCCCCAGAAGCTAATTTGCTGACGGCACTGAACAGCCAAATAATTGCAAAAAACGCAGAAATATCACATTAGTTTGTATTTTTTCAGAGCGCGTATAGAAAATCACATCTAACTTTTGTGTAACAAAAGCAAATACTAACATGGTTCCTAAACTAGATGTAATATAATTGGAAAATATTTTTTACAGACTGGAGAACTACAATCTTACTGTGACATTAGTGAAAGAAGAAGACGGCGGTGAATATGAAGTGAGGGCCGAGAACGAGATGGGCAACGTATCCTCCAAGAGCACAGTCACTATACACAGTGAGTATTATAGGAATAGGAGCTCTATGCACATGGCATACGGTTCACAATCCAAGTGGGGCTATGGCTAAATGTTTCGAAACCACATTCTAAATTTAAAAAGATAGGATCCGTTTTGGAAAACTAGAGAGAAACCGTTTTGCAAACGGTAATGTTTTAGAATATAAATTCAAAATTGGGTTTTCTTAATAAAATTTTGCCCCATCTTTAAGATCTATGTTGATCAACAATGTTGTTATACAAATCTTACCAAAAGTAATGTATGACGCTGTCATATTACTACTGAGATCCAGTCACACACACAACACTGGTAACGTATCAACATTGGCTCACAGGACATATGCTACATAGGTACAGTAGTTTGATTATTAACATAGAATGAATTGGAGTTTAGTCAAAGTTGCATACTGCACGTATTAGTTTGTGGTGTAGTACCATATGGAATTGGTAGAAAAAGCAACCTTGAGACTGGATTGCTCTTGCACTTATAAAAGTTATAGACTTTAAAATGAGCGATATTATCAATTTAATCTTCTCTTTTTAAACCATGAGAAAATATGTCTTGTTTATTATTTACACTGAGTTTGATAATATCGTTCAGAATTGCATTCTACCCCACACCAACCATTTGTGACGTCCTTTTTAATACATTTAGTATAACCCTATTTTACCATAACAATTTTATTCATGTCCAATAGCAAAGTTAGTACATACGAGACTATCAAAGGAAATTATCGACAATGAATTAAAAGACGAAGAAACGAAAAAAGCTCTCTTAGAAGAAGATGTGACTGAAAAACAAGCGGCGGTAAAAGATAAAACAAAAGCAGAAACGGCTGAGGAAAAATCCTTCTGGGATGAGGATGATGGTGCTAAAGCAAAAAAACCAGAAGCTAAAGAAGTCGACTCGAAACCAGATAAAGCTAAAAAATCAGCGACACAACCTGAAGTTGCCGAGGAAAAATCGTTTTGGGATGATATTACTGATGAACCTAAAAAGTCTAAAACAGAAGATACACCAAAATCCGCTAAAGCTAAAAAATCTGTTACCGAGCCTGAGGTAGCAGAGGAAAAATCATTCTGGGATGAAAACCATAATGAAAAGGAGAAACAACCTATTATTGAAGAAGTGGACGACAGCCAAGTTGGTAAGAAAGAAGTCACCAGGCCTGAAATCATAGAAGAAATTCCAATGGAAGAAGAGTTTGTGGCTCCCAAAAAGGCTACAAAAGAATCGACTCAAGAACCGATGAGTGCTGAAAGTGAAGGTACATTCAAGACTATAGCTTATTTCTTCAAACAGCTTCAATCACCTTTTGCATTACATATCCAATAAAAATACCTTGATACGTGCATGCATTTTGAAAATTGTGTACTTTTTGTTGGATATGAAAATGTTGCATGCGTTTAATCTGTGTTCTAACAAAACAAGTGTGGTTCTTCTTTAGGCCGCGTGTTCGAAACAGTAACAACATTCAAGAGAGGCGATGGCGGCAGTATAGTTATGTCTAAAGTCAGTAGCACCAGGTCTCATGGCGCGATCATCACAGGTCAGTATAAGGCTTCCTATTCCTACCTTCTCTTCCTATTTTTAACTTCATTGTTCATTTATCAATTAAGCTTTTATAAATATTCGTAAATCACCATTCTGACTAGATTGATCTTTGTAAATAGGTTATTAATACGAAAACGAAATATTAAGGTTTTTTAATGAGTGCATCAGTGTTTGAATGAATTTACAACAGTCAACTGGAAATTTCAATCTGTCAAGGGTTACCATATAAAATATCTATTTTGACAAGTATTCAACAAAATATTTTATACAAGCATATTTATACATTTCACTGCATGGCTTCACAAAGTATTATTAGAGCATACCACACATAATAATATCTTAACTGTTAGGTCCTGCCGAAACTCGAACGTTACACAAAGTGACATCTACCGCAGTTTATTATGATGATGACGACTATAGTAGAAGGATAATTCCCCCTAATAAACCACATACGACGTCTCTAGAAGTAGAAGAGATTGCTAGCCACAGTTACTTCCTAACCGAATTAGGACAATTGAGCATTCCGGATCATGTACGCAGGGGTGTTTACGGCATTATTGAGGAGCCAGGTACAGATTCCGAAGCTGAAAATAGCTCTGTTAGGGCTAGACATCAATCCAATAGAACCATGTCTATTAGATCCGTCTCGGAAGATGATACTAGTTGGCAAAATGAACCTCTGTCCAGAGAAATTTCTATTGAAGACCTTTCAAAGTCCATATTCGATATCGATGAAACAAGAAAAGTTTTCAGCAAAGATTCATACGTGAGACAATCATCTTTTCAAGAAGATTATTACACAAATGATGGGGAAGAATCCTTTGTCGTTAAAAAAACATCACAAAAAGTATATGAGAACGATATAACAGAAAGACTAATTGATATATCGAGAGAGTTTGATGATGAATGCAAAAACATTGAAAATAAAATTGAAGATATCAAAAGTAGAATAATGGAAGAACTAGTTCTTGGGCCCTTGAAGAACGTAGAAAACTTAACGAAAAATGTAACAGAAACAAGTTGTGAAAGAAAGAAAAAGCATGTTCCTAATCTTCACGCTGTAGAAGAGGAAGACGACGAACTAGAAGCACTTTTGAGACGTAGTCAACGGCAAAGAAGTATACTAGACGATATACTGAATCAGGAAGATGAAAAAGGTAAAAATGGGGAAATATGAAATTTATAATAAAACGCTACGCAATGTTAGGAAATATAACCAATATTTATCAACGCTTATAAAACACCAGCTACAGTAGACATTGCTTTATTTTGGATCTGTCATTTTCTTTTGTACCTATTTTAGATACACCTTATTCACAAATTATTTAAAGATCTCAGCTGTGCTTGAAAATGACAGATCACAGTCACATATCCTCCAACATTATTAGTGTACTGTACTAATGCATTCTCGTATGTCTGTTTTAGCACGCATGCGTAATAACATTCCCTTCTGGCATACTAATACTTGGGGCTCGGTGCATCGGCGGCACTAGACTGCGGATATTGCAGGGTTCCATGCAATGGAATCCTGATCATCATTAAGGTAACATCTTATTTTCTGTGGCATGGTGTTCGCTTTTATAACTTAACTTTTACTTAAGCCAGGACTCTGATATCAAGGTACGTATTACACTCTACACTCTTCACAATTTACACGTTTGGTAAGTTCTACATTATATTGTATAACTGCTGTATATAAGCAATTATGTGGGTTATTGTAAATAATGTATTTTTTATATTTTAGGAGCTTATCTAGCTTTGGGTATGTGGCGGCGATAATTTTTTCATTAAGCATCATAGGCTGTTGTATAAATAATTTCTTTGTTTCTCTTGCAGGGTCTTTTCCAATATTTACATTTGTCTCTTTTTTCTTTTATTGATTTCATAATCCCTATTGATAATAATGATTGACATTAGTATTCGTAACTTTCTTGTCTTTTTCGTAACTCATTACTATTATAAATCCTCTACACTTAAAATAACTTGGCTATACCATTTGATATATTTGAAGTTACTTAACATATCCCCTCCACTAAGAAACTCCAATACATCATCTATTATTCTTTATTTATACTTTTCAGCGCCCCCCATAGTCAAGGATAGCAACTTCAAAGACCAAAGTGTGTACGAGTCTCTTCCTCTGTGTTACAAGGTGACTGCCACCGGAGTACCCAAACCTACAGGTAAAAATAGTACATTGTGCACCGAGGATGGTAAGTAAGGTATAGTAAACGCGAGTCTATTAGATGCCCGATGACGAAGTCGGAGGGCTTTTAATGACTCAAGTTTGGTATACACTTACCACCCGTGGTACATACAATGTTTTTCATCACATTTGCGAGGATATAAAATAAATTCGTTGGTAAAATATTAGTTACTTATGTAGGCTTAAAATCAAAATACACTTTGAAAACTAAAATCAGACCGCATCCACTATAAAAGATTGTCAACAATGTCAACTTTTTTCAATGTCTTCCACAGATAATGTTAACAACTGCGTTTTGTTTTCGAAGTTGACAGATCATCCTGCCAAATAGTATCAATTATCAAAATCAAATAGAAAACAATTTTTTTTAATAAATACTAAACATTAAATTGCAGTAAAATTTAATATAAAGATATGTTTTTTTTATTAAATACATATTTTTTACATATTAAAAGTTGGTTGTAACAAAGTTTTGAAGATATGTAATACACCTTGGCTGTTTGGAAATATCCTCAGTCCAAGTGAAGTATAGGTTCTGTATATTTTTAAAACTAAACTTAACAGCCCGTGTGAGCTAAATCGGCTATAACTGCTCTGTACTCTCGCAAGTAATAACGCCATTGACGAGCAAGTGTGATGAAAAATATATTCCTTATTTGTTAAGCGTAAAACTGTTAAATTTGGACTTTTAATTTGCTCATTTGCTGGACTTGGCAAATACCAATTAAAATTACGATAGTAATTTAATACAGTTAGTAAATCTAGACGGCCGAGCGCAGCGAGTGGGTGTATGGGGAATATTGTAGTGCATATTAATTGTATAAAAGTGGGTAACTCGTTTTATAAGTCGAATATTGCTTGACATATTTCACTCCATAACGAGAAACATTCATTATTTCAGAGCCGTTCGCGTTGGCTTACCGACGCAGACTCGATAAAATTGTAGTACATGTTTGAGAAAAATAAAGATCGGATTATTATCACCTAAAGAAAAAAACTAACCATCAATCCTCTATAAACTCTACTGCGCATTAGACACTTAGATAGCCCATTTTATTAAATCAATTGTCTTTATCATCTGTACCATAGAAAATATTTCTTATAAAACTTTTTTAACAGTACGCTGGCTGCACGAAGGCAAAGAAGTGAAGCCGTGCAAGCGTGTTCATATCACAAACGAAGGCGATGTCTACAAGATCGAGTTCGACAGTCTACTTCTCTCTGACGGTGGCAAATGGCAGTGCGAGATCAGCAACGACGTTGGCAAAAAAGTGCTGAAGGCTGAACTCTCTGTGGCTTGTAAGTATGACACAAAGACAGTGAACGCCTGGGGTGTGAATGACGCCATACGCGCCACTGGCGTTGACGCATGTTAAACAAATGCTTGAATCCTTTGCAGAACGCGACGCCAGACGCTCTACTGAGGCGATCCACTTAGAATATTAGAAACTTCATATTGTTTTCTTTCGGTGAAGGAAAACATCGTGAGGAAGCGGACTAATCCCAATAAGGCCTAGTTTACCCTCTGGGTTGGAAGGTCAGATGGCAGTCGCTTTCGTAAAACTAGTGCCTACGCCAAATCCTGGGATTAGTTGCCAAGCGGCCTTCAGGCTCCTATGAGCCGTGGCAAATGCCGGGTTAACGTGAGGAAGATGGCGATAGCTTTGGTCTTAGAAAACTTCATTCGGCAATATTGGTGTTGTAACGAAAAATGTAGTTGAATTTTCTTTCGTAAAACGAATCAATGTCTAACGATTTTTTGCTTTGATTGGTGATAACCGATTAAACGGGACTTAACCATTTGAAAAACCTCCAAAGTTTCCAGAACGAGATTGTCCGTATGGCACCATGGAAACTCGGGCTAAAATTGACATCGACATCAAGTGGAGCGAGTTTTTGCATTCGATATTGATCTTTATTTATACGTATAATTAGGTAGGCGAACGATTAACACAAACCTTATCTCAATGGTGCTTGTTTTTTACAGCCGTCAGCGAATTCCGCAAGCCCATCTTCACAACTCCTCTAGAAGCCCAGCGAGTGATGCAGCGTGAGCCAGTCACCATGAAGGCTGTCTGTACGGCTGACCCTCAACCTCACGTCTCCTGGCTGCTGAACGGAGTGGAACTGACACCCGACGCCACGGTGAAGACTACGGCTGATGCGAAGGAGACTGAGCATGGACTTAAGGAGTGCACATTTACTTTATCTATACCTACTGGTTAGTATTCTACAGGTTCTGTTCGAAGATAAGGAAGTAATCAAATTAATGCTTGAAAAGATATATCTCGTAATAAATCATTAATAACTCATCAGGCATTTTGGTTGGAAATTTACTTGTATAACATTTAAAATAGGTTAATACATACTGGTTAAAATTTTGTCTTTGGTATGGAAAACAGTGAAAGACTTATGACAGTGCAAGTTATGTTTTTACGGAGGCGTTATTTATGATGAGTATGATGAATTTTGATAAAACCAAACTTTTGACTTTTAAATCCTCAATTGCCCATAGCAAAGTCCTCATAAAGATATTAGTTTTGACCTTCACGATTATTTTCTAAGAGTATTGGAGCCTTAACTTCTGTTTACACCTAAATTGAATAGATGACAGAATTTAAGAAAAAGTAACGAGGTCGCATCACTAACCACCCCTCTTTTCACGCCCGTTTAAGTGTATATGTCATCTATTTCATATTATAATATATATTGTAGTGTTACTACTTTAGTAAATAATAATAATTTATTCTTTGTTGCTATATTATATTTAAGATTTTCTCTATTCACATTTGCCCTTCCCAGGTCGCCATTCTGACACTGGAGTCTACACTATTCAAGCTAAGAACCAGTATGGCGTCGGCGAAAGTTCTGCGCGTCTGGACATTTTGCTGAGACCCGAAATCGAGGGTCTCAAGGACATAACCACTACGCCTTTCGAGCAGATCACATTCGTCGCCTGCATCCATGCGAATCCCATCGCTGAGGTCAAATGGTATGTTGGAATGGCATATCCTCCTAAAAGTACAATGCTACTCAAATTAATTCTTTATAGTGTAAGAAAATATAGTATAATTTCTAATGTGTCAAAATCGAAGGAAACAAATGAAATTCAACTCTGTTCCAATGTTATACAATTTTAATTTCTTTAAAGTAATTAGTACCTACTACAGGTAGGCCCGTGAGCCTGATGAGGATAAATTAAAGATTGTAGGAATACGAGTTAGTACAGATGTAGTGCAAAACTATTTTCCGATGGGAAAACTCGGATTTTGATCAAAATGTGACGGCACCCGAACTGTCAATCAATTATTGTATTAAATGGGTGACAACTTCATTAAAATAGAACTTTATCGTCTAGTGTCAAACGTCCATACATAGTATACATATGCATACATTGCAGACGTATGCAATCCACTACTGGACATAGACCTCCCACAAATATGACTTGTATCATCTTGGGGGTAGTTGCCATAGTCGCCACACTTGGCACGCGGGTTGGCGACCGCAGTAGCTGTAGATTGCGTTTTGACGGACGTTGCTGCCCGTCTGTAGGATGTTTCCCTTTGTCGCCTCTTACGACACCCGCGGGAGGAGATGGGGTGACACTATTCTAGTCAGCCGGCATCACACGGTCCACATTTGACATTAAACAATGAAGTTCCAGAAAATAGTTTTGCACTACATCTGTACACATCCTGCGGCGCTACCGCGAACAACGATATTCGTAAATTTCGGACGATTGTCTCTGTCACTCTCATGACAACCTTAATTGGAATAAAAGAGAAAGATGCCCGTAATATACGAACTTCGAAGTTCGGTACCGGGCCTGATTTGGAGGTGTCAAAAAATATGAAAATTTGACACGGCTGCAAATCATAATAAAATTAACCACGGAATTTACCAACTTAGGAAACATGCATTTGTATTTCCGACATTTAGAACTTAGAAAATCTTGCAATACTTGCAACACTTTTTGACAATAATTATTTATTTCCTATAACAGGAGCAAGGATGGCGTAGTAATTTTGCCATCCGTGAAGAACATCGATATCGTCGAAGACCGCTTCACCGAGAACTTCCAGCTTACCATCAAAAAGGTCTGCAGTTTATTTCAATATTTAACAAATGATTAAATATTTATCATCATTATCATCAACTATTTTGATGTACTTCCTTACATATTATGGCTATATTTTTTTGTTCGTTGCAACTCAACCCCAAATATTTGTAATTCATCCTATCTTTGATGAAAAAAATTGTTGAGACATAAAATGTAACGATTTCTGCTTATTCATTATCCTTTTTGCGCTTTACTTCGTTTCAGGCAATGCAAGTATGAATACACGGGTTGAAAAGTGAGATATACTATGTTATTATTTGCAGGTGGGTGTCGCCGATGGTGGTAAATATACATTGACTGCTACCAACGAGTTTGGAGAGACAGCCGCTCACGCTACGCTCACAGTGCACAGTAAGTATATCAATATTACCTTAATCCAATACGTTCATGTATAGTCAAACAATTTGATTTCTAGGCCACTTCGAACCTTGTCACAGTGACGTTAATAAAATATATTTTGCGTCTTTCATATAGATTTCCACTGTGACAACAAACGAAGTGGCCCATAAATCGAATTGGTTGACTGTACATATAGGATAACCTGTCAAAAAAAATTTAACCTCTTGTAGAAATTATTAAAATTATTTTCTCAATAGATATTAATTGTAACTCACGTTTTATAAGTCGAATATTGGTCGATATGTTTCGCTCCATAAAGAAGAGCATAATCATGAGTCATTTGCGTTGACTGAACGTCACAATAGATATAGTAAGTAACTTTGTTTGAAGATTTTGTTGGTAGTTCCCATTACCTAGTCAAAGTACGGAACTTTTGTCAAAAAGGCGTGAATCGCCAAGTAAGTATATATGTATGACAACGTATGTTTAGTGTATGTAATTTATAAATATCAATTTTTCATTATCCAGCCGGAGAACCCATCTTCACCAAGCCCCTTCAGAAGCAAACAGTAAAAGACCACGAAGACGTGACCCTCAAGGTTCGCTGCGACGGCGTGCCCAAGCCTGAAGTACACTGGTTCAGAGATGGCCAGGAGATCAAGAATGATGACAGGCATACGATCACCACCGAGGTCGGCGGCCAGGTTGACAGCGAGCTGGAGATCAAAAACTTCAATTCAAGTGATTCAGGAAAGGTAAGGAAACTTGAAGACCAGGAAACTTCTCATGAAAAAAATATAGTTTAACAAGGCAAAATAAATCTAGCCGCACTAGCCAAGCTAACGACCTCTAACGACGGTCGGCGTACGACAATTAGTTGCCCAAAGCGCTGGTAGATGTCGCTGTCTCGGGTACGTTGTAAACGTACATCGCGGTGTTAATAGTGTTAAGTCGACCAGCTAATTATTGTTTTGTATCGAATCCAACTGAGGTCATCCCTCCCTTTAGCCTCCTGCTTCCCTCATGGAACTACGCGCTATAGCTAGCTATCGTCTTCAAAATGTGCATCCGCTCCGTTACCTAACCCCTTGCCGGCTGTAGAACACTTCGTCGTACGTTCTCATTGTACAGCAATACGTCGGTAATAGTTTATTAAAAGTCCTTCATAACCCTCTCTGGCTTTCCCTTACGCACCTCTGCTACAATAGGCAATATGTGATACAACTCTAAACCTAATACGTGAACTGCTTTAAACAGTCTTCTACTATTTCTTATACTCATAATAATTGTTTGTCTATCTCCAGTACAAAGTCCGCGCCGTCAGCCTTGCGGGTGAGGCGTTCTGCGAAGCTCCCATCTCCCTCGCACAATCCGGCGCAGGATTCGCGCACAGGCTTGAAAGGCAGAAGGATGTGGATGAAGGGGAACCGCTGGAGCTCAAAGCCAAGCTAGACGGTAGCCCTATTCCGACCGCCAAATGGTAAGTTTTGGTAGCAAACTCGTATAGAACGTAAGGAAGATGTATCATAAAGTATGATTGAGAAGCAGTTCAGTTCAATTTTAAATCAAAATCTACATGTTTCAGGTACAAAGATGGCATTGAGCTGTCTCCTTCGGACTCCCGCGTGAAACAAGTTGCTCTGCCTGACGGAACGGTCAAACTAAGCATCGAACAATGTACCCCTGCCGACTGCGGTGCCTACAAACTGGTGATCAGCAATCCCAATGGAGATGACTCTGCTCTTTGCGCTGTTGCTGTCAACCGTAAGTTTTGAGGGCAGGGGAAACCTGATTGACAACCAAGTTGATAATATCTCATAAAAAACTTCACTTAAGGCACGTACAGTTCCAATTTCTAAATACTATTTCCGCAAGTTATAGAATTTGTACCCTCCCTCCAGTTCTCACTTCCAGTACTATCAGCCAAATCAAACAAGATCTATTTTAAAGAACAAACTCATGCAGTCAAGCAACGGAAACTTGGAACGTCAAGCACAATACGTCCTTATAAGTACCTACGTATAGGTATAGTCGACCAGTTTGATTTCTAGGCCACTTCGAACAGTGTCACAGAGACGTTAATAAGAGATCTTTTGCGTCTTTTATATAGATTTTCACTGTGACAAGGAACGTAGTGGCCTATAAATCAAATTGGTTGACTATATATATACCTACTATAAGCGCGTATTGTGCTATGGTAGGGCTATAGCACTATGGTAGTACAATTTGCTAACACGGGTACCAAATATCCTACTGCCAACATGCTAACTACAAACAAAACTAGTAGTCAAGTTAATTTAACTTGTATTTGCAGCGACTCCGCGCAAGCCATCATTCAGCAAGGAACTGGAGGATGTGACGGCAGTGGTTGGACAGCCGCTGAAGCTGGAGGCACGTGTTATGGCCTTCCCTGCTCCTGAAGTTAAATGGTTTAAGGATGGTTAGTGCTTACCACTATTACTCATCATAAAGAGTTCCAGCAGTCTTCCCTCCTAACAGCAACAGACTTCCACTGCTTGCCATAGGCTTCCTCTGTAGATTGCCATAGGGAGCTATAGCTGAGCAGTAGCGTAATAGCCACGCTTGGCAGGCGAGTTGGTGATCGCAACACGTTCCACCTGTCTAAACGCTGACAAACGCTGCTGCCCTTTAATAACAATAACCGGCTCCCACCGGGGACAAAGTCGATTATTTTAATATTTGAAGGACACATACTTTTTGGTGGTAAATTTCCACCGAAAGCGATATTCTTGTGGAATACCTTGGGCATTGTATTACTTCAATAATACGTCTAATACAAATACAAATTCTTTTAGGATCATCACTTTCGAACTCCTCTGTTGTTTTTTAAATATATCATAAAATAGATCTCTGATTTCAGGTCATCCTATCCGTCCATCTCAAGCGATTAACTTCATCAACCAGCCTGGTGGTGTAATTGGGCTGGTCGTGGACAGCTGCAAGCCCGAAGATGCTGGTGTATACAGCCTGACCGTCACCAACAAGCTTGGAGACATCAGCTCCAAGGCGAAGGTTGAGGTAAGCATTTAAACAATAATGGTGACGGAAAATCTCTGTATCCATTAAAACAGATGACGAAGTTCAGCGGACTGGTGGGGTTATCGAATTGGTTGTTGATATCTGTTGCATAGAAGCTGTTGTTGACGGTCGCAGTTTGGGGATCAGGTTTAAGGCATAGGTTGGAGTAAATATCTTGAAAATTCATGATTAGCCAGCTGGAACTTTAAAGATTATTTGATTTAACTATTTCACACTCAATGTTACCAACAAGCGAGTTTTTAGGAATAGGACAGAAGTCAATAAATTGGAACATGGTTGCGACAGCTCCAAACCTAAGGATGCTTGCGTCTTTTGGTCGCTACTTTCAGAGGTTGTTTATCCTCACAGTCGAAAATTTTTATCACCTGATCAGTGTTATTGTCAGAAAAGTGTAGCTTAAGAAGTAAGACTTTAAGTAAGTCTATCATACAACCTA
Source organism: Grapholita molesta (assembly GCA_022674325.2). Classification (NCBI taxonomy): domain Eukaryota; kingdom Metazoa; phylum Arthropoda; class Insecta; order Lepidoptera; family Tortricidae; genus Grapholita; species Grapholita molesta. The sequence goes on from CP053125.2 coordinate 20,493,598, forward strand.
TGCCTTGATGTATTTGATGCTAAATTCACCCTGCAGGGTAAAATTGGACAATCTCACGGTATTGTCGGTCTGGTAGTGGCAGACAGCTGCAGCTTAGATGATGCTGGTATCTACAGTCTTACTGTCACCAACATATTTGGAGAAATCAGCTCCAAAGCCATAGTTGAGGTACCCTCGGCAGATTAATGCTGCAACGCATAGTTTTGTTTTTCTGGTGTTGTGTTAGACCACCAGGAATCCTGATGATTAAATACGGCGAATTTTCTTAATCCTTTAATATGTCGGCATTGAGCATGAATATATTTCTGCTGAGATGATTGCGCATGTTACTAGAACTGCCAGCACAGAGTTGACCCTTCATTAACAGGGAAAGGAGTTATACATCTTTTCCAACAGATAATAAACGTTGCCGAATCGAAACAGAGTGTTTATTTGTATTGTTACAACTATTTTGGAAGTTCATGCCAGACATTGACAAAGTCTTGAGACCTATAATTTATCATAGGCTTTAGTCATTTTATCTTGAACTCAATGCAAATCAGCCACTCCTCAAAATGTTATAGTTAAAGCATCAAATGCCTTATGAATGTGTAATTTCACTCACGCTCTGTCTATTTAAAATTTAATACGGTATTTTTAAACTCTGAGTTATGGATGGATTTTGTGATGCACGGGCAAAATATTTTATATTTAGATGTGTACCAGTTTTATCCAATCATCACACACTCAAAAGGTTATCACATTCCACATTTGGGAATCGATCTCCATTTGTAACTAATTTTCGCCGTGAAGTGTGCACTTGCAAGAACATGACATACTTATTGTAAACTTGTAACTTGAATAGCACTTTCTTTGGTCTTTAAGGTTCAACAAAAGGAGAAGAAACCAGCGTTCATTGCTGAACTTCAACCAACGAAGGTGATTGAGGGCTTCCCGGTGAGAATGGAAGTTAAAGTGCTGGGGCATCCACCACCAACCATCAAATGGTGAGTATTACCAACTTCATACAACTCACTACTTAACTTCTTCTTCTTCTTTTAAAAAAATATGGCTTCCATCAATAAATCAATTGATGATTTCGCCAGTGTCAAGTAGAATAACAAATAAGTATAATAACATATAAGCTTGCCCTTAGAGCATGACGTTGTTCGGTAGTAGGCCTTGCGTTTTGTAAAGTGGTAGCTGGACTTTACAGAAAGCTAAGAGACGGCCGTGACCCCGGGATTGCCGGGTGATGACCAAAAATAGTGGTGAAACACGTTTTGAAATCTATTCTTCATTAGCTACACAATTCTGCGTTAGATCACTGCATAATACGCTATCAATATTGCACACTAAACTACGTTTGATCAAAAAACAAAAAATATATTTTCAAGACGACTTCGCCATTTTGAGGTTCAACCGTCAATCAAACATGTGCTTACTTTAGTACTTAACTTCATACTTATTGTATTCAACTTATCGATATCATTTGGCCTTGTAAGGCCTCAATTGAGAGAAAAGACGATTAAAGTTTTCAATAGTGTAGAAAATAAATTAGATTTTTTTGGTTCGAATCCGAACGAAACAGATGTAATCCAAGTTTATTCCAATTACAAGCCTCATATTTCATTGGATCCATTGGTACTTAGGAAGTTATTTTGTTTCCTCATTTCTCAAGAACTGCTGCAAAGATTCAAACATTTTGTTTCTATTATCTAGTGTAGTACTCTTTCGGTAGATTATCATCTTCTTTAGAAAGAAGAATTCCCTCGTTCCAACCATTTAATTTTTCTTGTAAAATCGAAAAAGTAATTGAAAATTTTCTCAGGACCCACAACGGCAAGGAGATCGTTCCCGATGGCACCCACATCAAGATCGTAGCCCAGCCAGACGGCACTCACGCCCTGCTGATCGACAAGGCCACTGCTGAAGACGGCGGTGACTATGGAGTCATAGCTGTGAACGACCAAGGGGAATCTAAGAGCAACGCGAAACTGAGTGTTGCTAGTAAGTTGACTAAATCCTTTAATACTGGTTTTTCGTAGCACTTTTTTTTTATATTTAATTTAGGCACATTACATGCACTTATGAACGCCAAAAAAAAAATCTACACCGGTCCAAACCCTAAGCCTCTAACCCGAGAAGATACCGGCAAGAAACTACGGCGGGACTTATTTTTTCAATACAGTGGTACATCAAATCTTAAAGTACTTACATAATTATGCGTAGTCCGATAAGAAAACATATCAAACAGTTTATTACAAGATACGAAAATACTAAAATATAAAAGTAAATTAATAATGTATAAACAAATTCGACTTCACAAAATAGACATACTTTAATATGCTTTCTTATCTGTCATAGGGACTTTTCGTTTATGGATTTCCGATATAAGTACATATTTTATCGATACACCATCCATCTAGGTAGAGGTATAAGAAATTACTTATTTATCCACAAATCATTTATAAGTAACAATAAAATATTATTATTAATTTATATAATTTCCAAAAAGTTGGCATCGAAGAGATCTCTTATTCACGATAAGACTGCATACTTCTACTCGTGACCATATTATTCATATTTTATTCTGTATTTATCGATATACAAATGTATAATCGAAAGTCGATAAAAGAAACGTCCCTCAAAAGTGCTATGAGAATTTCACGCTCTGCTGATAAGTAAGCATGTGCAAAATCATGACATACAAATTGATTTCTAAGATATTATATCGGCTTATTTTAACCCACAAAGGTTTTCAACTGTTTTTGTAACCCTCCAGGCCGACAAGACGACTCGTCCCCACAAGAGCGCCCCCAGTTCATCCACGGTCTTCGCGACGTGACGGCCGAGGAGGGCCAGCCCTTCAGCATCAGTGCGCCCTTCGTGGGCAACCCCATCCCTGAAGTCACGTGGACCAAGGACGGCGTGCCTCTGAAGCCGAGTGAGAAGATTCAGCTGACTTGCGACGGGAAACGGGTTAGTAGCTTACCATGAAAATTCCTCGCGTGGCACCTTTTTTTTTGGAACCTGACTTAGGCTCTATATACCGTTCGGTACATTAGAGCGATCGGACTGTGTGGGGTAGCCTGGGGAAAATCCAGGACCCTTCCGCACCAGACTTGACTTGTACTGCTGGAATACTCCAACTAAGTTTACACTTCCAGCGAAATTGGTTGAGACGGTCTCAACCGAATCTGAGTGGTTCGCGTGGCACCGGCATTTTGCCACGGCTCATGGAAGCCAGTTTCGCATGGCAACTAATTCCAGGATTTGGCTTAGGCACTACTTTTACGAAAATGACTGCTCTCTGACCTTCCAACCCAGAGGGTAAACAAGGCCTTATTGGGATTTGTCAGTTTCCTCACGATGTTTTCCTTCACCGAAAAAACGCAGATAAATATCAAATGATGATTCGTACATAAGTTCCGAAAAACTCATTGGTACAAGCCAGGGTTCGAACCTGCGACATCCGGATTGCAAGTCACACGCTCCATTAACAGCAGTCGCAGCTCTTCACTACAGATGGACAGTATTCGCTAAAGATGGACATTCTTTCACCAGGTTGGCCTGGAGATCAGCCCCATGGAACTGCCCGACGCTGGCGTGTACTCCGTGAAGCTCGTCAACCCGTTAGGTGAAGACACCACCCAGGGGAAGATAGACGTTCGCAAGGTCTACCAACCGCCTAGATTCACGCAGAAGTTCACCGACTTGCAGCAGGTAAGAGTTTCAGGATATTGTGCCTCTAGATCTGGGGCTTATTTCTCGAACAATTGCAGCTTTTAAGCCTATATTTTAGGGACTACAGATGAGGTTCTTCAAAAAAGGAGTGTATAGGTTCTTAAAGGGATGCATATGAATCCTCTGGCGTTGCAGGCTACGGTAACTGCTTACCATCAGGCGGGCCATATGCTTGTTTACCACTGTCGTTGTATAAAAAATATCAGTTATTTTTTAACAGCGATCATTTATGTAGGTATCGCCTGTGCTCGCAGTGTCCACCCTTAGGGCGATACTCGCTTGAACGCATGCAGGTCGCTGCCTGCTAACGTTCAAGCGATAATATTCTTTAGTGGAACACTGTGAGCGCAGACAATGATATAGTCGCCATCAGATATATCGGAGCTGTGGAGGTGATCACAAATATCGGAACGTCCACTTTATCGCCTTGACAATAGAGGAGTTGTTCAGATATTTGTGACCACCTCCACAGCTCCGATATATCTGATGGCGACTGCACCTATATCATGTAAACAAATAAAAAATATCTATGTGTTACAGCCACTTTTATCGCAGAAGTTAGCCGATACAGAACAGGTCAGCATAGAGTATTTGATGGTCCTAGGTCCCCAACCCGCATTGAGCCAGCGTGGGTCCTTAGTACTTTATGAATTGGGGACCTGTCATTAGCAATGTCACGTATATGTGTCGGCTGAAATTGGTGTTAGTTCTTAATACTTCCGCACGAAACATTTTTTTATAGCATTTTCTTACCCTTCGCGTAAGGAAAGAGATATGTGTCATTATCAATGAAAAGGGACCTTATTGTCAATGGCTCTTATGCTTTTGTTAATAATGGCGCAGACCGCAGTGCAAATCCAGTTCTGTTCGACGTAAGCGCCATCGACAACACATCCCTTTTCATAGATAATGCCATATATTACTTTAAACTTTTCACTTCGGAAAATGGTTCTCGAAGCTATTTATCGACTTGTTTGTATCTGAACCTCTTCTCTAACTTTTCATTTAATTACACATTAAAATTGCATGTTGTAACGGAACGATGTTATATGAAAAAAAAAAAATTGCCTAAGATCGTATAGGTGAAAAACTTAGCTAAAGCATGGCGGCCTTCTATATTCAAATTTTGACATAAGTTCTATATTAATTGTCTGCATTCTCATAGGGCAAAAACTTGATGCTGGATTAATCAATACAGGGTGATTTAGGGGACGTGAGCGGGATTTACCCCACAAATTCAGTTAATAAGCTACTGTATTGTCTTAGTAAAATTTATAATACTTATTTGTAGCGTCATAAAAAAAAACAAATTGTTTACAAAATACGCGGTCACAATCAAATGCCAAAATCTAAGACGATTTATGTTCAATAATTAGTTGTAGGGTGACTATAATGTTTGAACACGAAATTGTTTCTTAACATAAACTGTAAAAAAAACGCAGATGCACTTAAGTGCAATATTAAACGATACAGTATTATTTACTGTGGGCTTGGTACTGCCACTCGGTATATGCTTATTAGACTTCCGGTTGATCTTAAAATAGCGTAGATTTCTTAAGAATATATATGTTTTTTGTTTTATAACGTCGTTTAGTGTGTAATATCGATAGCTTATTATGCAGTGAAATGACGCAGTATAGTGCTGCTAATGAAGAATTGATCTCAAAACGCGTTTCACTACTGTTCGGTTAACACCCGGCAGTCCCGGGGCCGCGGCCGTCTCGTGGCATTTTGTAAAGTCCAGCTACCAATTTACAAAACGCAAGGCCTACTACCGAACAACGTCATGCTCTAAGATAAAACTTGATGTTATTTTACTTATACAATATGTTACTTTACTTGACATTGGCAAAATCATTGATTCATATATTGATGGAAGCCATATTTTTTTTAATAAGAAGAAGTTATGCTTATTGCATTCTTACCCTTTCAGCTACCAACCTTCGACGCCAAATTCCCCGCGCGAGTCTCCGGCGTGCCTTCCCCCGACATCACTTGGTACAAGAACGGCTCGCCAATTTACGAATCTGAGAAGTACCACATAAAGCGAGACGGAGATGCATGCTGTCTCTATGTGAGGAATCTGGAGCTGGGCGATTCTGGAACGTTCAAGTGTGTTGCGAAGAACAGGGAGGGGGAGGCGTCGTGTGAGGCAGCTTTGGAGGTTGTGGATAAGATGTGAGTATGAATAGACCCCGGATTCTTTTCGCGATGACGTCACAATAACTACAACAACAACGAACAAATTGTTAGACGTAGTTTAAACAATTAGTGGTAGGGCACAGCGAAGTACCATACGCTTGAGTCTGGAGCAGCAATTGGGCAAGTATCTCCTTACAGAATACCACAGCCATAATATGCCGGGCATAAAAGTCAAAATTCTTCTCGAGGTCAGAGGTGTAGGGTTAGAACCGGTGTAGTTTTTATTTTTCTCTTTTACGTGTAAAAGTGCCCTTGTGGCCTACTTACTGAATAAACGTTTGAGTTCGAGTGCTACCTTTGCACTGCTACCTTTCAGGTATGTAGTGTTGTGTTTCTGATGGTGAGCAAGGTTCCCATAGTTCCAACCCCCCTTAAAGGGGTATATTGTATTGTTGGTAGACCAAAACGTTGGCATATACCCAGTTACCCTGGTCATTCAAGCCAGACTGATTCTAGAATTTAACCAGCAGACCGCTTTTCCTCACTCGTCGAAACGTGATACACGGTCGCCATCACGGTATATTAAGACGATAAAGTGCATATTCAGATAGTTGTGACCACCTCCATAGATCGGATATAATCTGATGACGACTGTACAGGCTAACATCTCAAGGAATGAGGAACGAATATACACTAAGTCAGCAGAAATATTGCTATGACAGCGTCCGCCATAACACTTTTGTGGTAGACACGTCAACACGCGAGGAACACTCTATGGTTCTTTACCTTAGGAGTTCTTCGCACTTAAAGTTAATATTCGCTATTTATTTCACAGTGGCAAGAGGCAAAAGATCGAGCCGCCAGCGTTCTTGAAGAAGATCGGCGACTGCGAGGTTTACCGCGGCATGGGCGCCAAGTTCACCGCCTGCGCTACCGGCACCCCGGACCCTGATGTGGAATGGTGAGTCCAGGTTTTAGGTGGAGTGGAAGGTCGAGTTTAACCTTGCAGTGCAGCCGCCAAAATAGAGTAATAAATTGATTTAAACTCTCAACATTTTCTCACATAATTAAAAAAAAGTGACTGCGTTTCCGAAGCCAGTAAAAATCTAGGTAACAGTCAAAGATGTTATAAGACTGGGTAATGTCCATACAATATATAGTTGCCGCATTGCTGGCTAAGGTACTAGTGCCATCTAGTTCACAGCTGCAATAGATCTCAGTTGCATATAATTTGTTTGCTGGCAAACGCTCGCAAAATAATTACATATATCGATAGATAGCGCTATGAGAGGTAGGGCATAGCAAAGTACCATTACCAGAGCCTGGAAAATCCACAGCAAAACAAAAGGCTGTCGCAATCAAACTAGTGTTAGAAACATTTTTATATCGAGTTCATCGATGTCTTACGGAATACTAATTATCTGAAGTGAGGTTTTTTTTTGATGAGGTTGATTACCTCTTTGTTGCCTGACTACGGCAAAGACAAAAAGGAAGGGTTATTACATAGTTAAGGGTTATTACATAAAAAGGAAGGGTTACGTTGCGTTTTAGATGAAATAACACATATAAATAAACCCTACTTACCACTTCTTTTGCATTTGGCGTGAATGATTAAAAAAATAATGTACCTAAACATATCGGTATGATTTTTTTTTAGACAAAACTTACTCGATATCGATAAAAAAAGTTTCTATCACTAGTTTGATTGCGACAGTCTTTTTTTTTGCTATAGATTTTCCGGGCTCTGACCATTACGCTTGAGTCTGGAGAAGCACAACTGGGGAAGTACATCCTTACAGAAGACCACAGCCATAATAGCACTATCGTGCGTCCACACTCGCAAAGCTACCCTTACGTACCCTTTGTCGCGGACCAAAAAACCGACACTGAATGGGGGAAGTCGTGAACAACATCTACACTCGTGGTTCGCGGGCGTTCCCGTGCCTTCGACTGCATTTCTATGTTCCGACCTCGTAATTTTTTACTTTGGTCCCAGGTTCCGTAATGATGAGAAGCTGTTCCCGTGCGAGCGGATCCGCATGGACAAGGAGACCACGGGGCTGCTGCGGCTCACCATCAGCGGCATCGACCCGAGCGACGTGGGCACATATAAGTGTCGCATTTTCAACCCGCATGGAGAGGAGTCTTGTACTGCTCAGCTTACTTATGACAGTAAGTTTACACCTTTTGCCATTGCGAGATAAGATCTTGGATCAAAAAATATTAAGTATTACAGGACATATTTCCACTAGTTGACTGAGACCCACGGTAATCTTAATAGGCTTGTGTTGTGGGTTGGCCAACGATATATCTAATATACACATACTTAAACGCCCATGACTCAGGAACAAATATATGTGCCCATCACACAAATAAATGCCCTCACTGGGTACGAACCCGGGACCGTCGGTTTCATAGGCAAGGTCACTAACCACTACAGGCCAGACCTGTCGTCAAACAAGTCCAACGAGTGAGTCGTTTAAATCGTTTGTCCGAACGAGCTTGTGAACGACGACATAAACTTGAGTGTGAAGTGAGTTTTAAGGACGAATTGTACACTCTACTTTTCACTTTGAGAAGTGAAATGCTCGGAATACCGGTATAAGTCGTGCATAGGCCGAATGAAATCGAATTTTGTGTTCTGTACCATATTATAATTATCAAGTGATTGTAGACTCTTAATTACTTCGAAATATAGTATGAAGTATAAGTACACTTTGGACAGCATTCGTGGTCGCGTTCTTCTGTAATGAGGGACCGTGGTAGAAGTAACATTAGCGACTGTCTTTTGTTTTTCTGTGAAAATTCCGGACTCTATTTACCAACAAATTCAACATTATCAATATAACATAATAACATGAATAAGCTGTTGCTATTTCCTCGCAACCGAAGCGTACTAAACGAAAAAAAAATCCTCAGCCCTGGAGCCTCGTCAGAGCAAGAAGCCAATCTCGGACCAGTACTCGGACTTCGACAAGATGAAGAAGACCGGCGTGCCCATGCCGTTGGCCGACAAGCCGATTATCTCCCGCATGACGGACCGAAGGCTGACGTTGTCATGGAAACCGTCTATCCCGCATGGACCTCGCTTCCCTGTCACCTACCAGGTCAGATATCAGTAAATTATTTGATGTATTATATATTATAATACTAGCTTTTCCTCGCGACTTCGTCGGCCAGCCTTGTCTGTTTTTAAAGTATGGTTGCGGGATAAAAAATATCCTATGTCCTTTCTCGTAGCTCAAACTCTCTCCATATCAAATTTCATCCCAATTGGTTCAGCGGTTTAAGCGCGAAGAGATAACAGACAGAGAAAGAGTTACTTTCGCATTTGTAATATTAGTATGGATATTCCGTTAGGTATATATATTTTTGTAACGATGTCATTATTTTTTTTTTAACAACCGGGTTCGATTCCCGAACTGAGTACAGTTTTTTTTTAAATTACATGGTTCCTAAGAAGCGATCTTCGTATGTCTTATAGTTTCACACTTTCCCATAGCCCATGTAAATGGGCCACCCGGTATATAGTAAAAAGGTATGTTAACCTTTAGCCGCCCAAGGACCAAGGCAAATGCTGGTTGGTTTTGATTGGTTATAGTTAAAATTCAAACTCACATTTAATGGGCCTTTTTACAGGTCTCTGGGCGGCTAGGGGTTAATATAGTGTATATATGTTGACATATAGTGATTGAGGACTATCTTACAGGTGGAAATGTGCGAGCAACCAGACGGCGACTGGTTCACAGCCCGCACAGGCCTCCGCTCCTGCGTCTGCGACATTAGCAACCTGGAACCCTTCCGCGACTACAAGTTCCGGATCCGGGTCGAGAACAAATATGGCGTCTCCGACCCCTCCCCCTACGCGATCACCCACCGCGCCAAACTGGAACCCGACCCACCCAAGTTCATCCCGTACCTCGAACCGGGAATCGACTTCCGCCCAGAGACGTCCCCGTACTTCCCGAAAGACTTCGACATTGAGAGACCACCTCATGACGGGTATGCTCAGGCGCCGAGATTCCTCCGGCAGGAGCATGATTGCCAGTATGGTGTGAAAGGTCATAATGTAAACCTGTTCTGGTTTGTCTATGGGTACCCTAAGCCGACGATGACGTATTACTTCAATGATGAGCCGATTGAGATCGGAGGAAGATTCGATTGGAGCTACACGAGGAATGGGCAGGCTACGCTGTTTATAAACAAGTAAGTTTAGAATGTCTTTGTGTACTTAATTGTAGTTTATGTTGCTGCTACATAATGTAAGGCATAAAAATACAATGAAATAAAACAACTAAAACGGATTTTATCGCGTATCCGACATCAAGCAAAGTTAACTACTCCTAAAGGGATAGCGAATTAAGTAAGTTCAAATATGTACATATTCGGATTTGGAGTAGACCCTGAAATATGAAGTGGCAGTTCATGGCATTCCCTAAATTAAAAAGCTACTCTGTCTCACTCCGTGAAGTGACGAAAGTGTGACTTCTTCACTGTTTTTTCATAGGGAAGTAGGCATGTTCTAACTGCTGAGATGAAAAAATACTTTTACCACTATTATAGTTAAGTAAGCTAACCTCGACACTGGCAGATTGTGATTTGTTAGTCAACCCTGTCTTACTTAAGTGTTTCTTCTTAATTAATCAGTAAGTAAGACAGGATACAGGGTTGACTAAACCTAAGCACAAGCCGAGGAATGCTTGTTACCTTCACAGTTTGTAGCTCAAAGGATTCTGGTACTTCTGGCTTGTCTTTCAACATTCCACTTCTCCCAGGATGTTGGAGCGCGACGAGGGCTGGTACGAAGCCGTAGCCACCAACGAGCACGGGCAAACCCGCCAGCGAGTTCGCCTCCAGTTCGCCGAATACCCCACCTTCATCAAACGACCTGAAGAGACCGTCGCGCTACAACGCCGCAGCGCCAGGATCGAGGCTAGAGTCACTGGAGTTCCGTACCCTGAGATCAAGTGGTACAAGGACTGGCAGCCGCTTGCAGAAAGCTCTAGGATCAAGGTATGTTGTCCGTCAGGCATCCGACAGACGTCCACTGCTGGACATAGGCCTCCCCCAAAAGACCGGTCCCGCGCCTTCCACATCTGCCTTTTTTCGCATAGTATTATTTACTGCTTAAAGTTTATGAAACGATCACCAAATCGAAGTACTTATTTATAGAAATTTTGTGCTGGAAACTGCCATAAGCATATTATATTACTTATTTAGCGCCGTTTTAATAACATATTTTTCCAATTGTTTATGGTCTTCTCGCTCATCAGATGAAGTTCATCGAACCAGACACCACAATCCTGATAATCAACGACGCGATCCTCAAAGACGAGGGTCTCTACTCCATATCAGCGCGCAACGTCGCCGGGTCCGTCAGTTCTTCAGCCATGCTCTATGTGGAGGAATCGGAGCATGAATACTCTTCCAAGTAACTATTCGATCCTTATTAAATACTAGCTGTGCCCCGCGATTTTACCCGCGGTTTATTAGGGAAAAAACGTAGCCTATGTGTTAAGCCAGGGTGTCAGCTAACTCCATACCAAATTTTATTAAAATCGCTCCAGCCGTGTCCCAAGCTTTTTTATTCCATTCCGTTACTATTTTTCATATATTTCATATGGCGGTAACGGAACTGAAGTAATAAAAAATCTATGAAAAGCTTGGGACACATTTTTTCTCCTATCAGGCTCGAAAGAGCTCATGATTTTGAGTAGAAACGACACAAAAAATTCCATATTAAAAAAAAAAGTTGTGTCATCATCTTTCTTGTATTGTCCCGGCATTTGCTACGGCTCATGGCAACTAATCCCAGGATTTGGAGTAGGAACTAGTTTTACGAAAGCGACTGCCATCTGACCTTCCAACCCAGAGGGTAAACTAAGGCCTTATTGGTATTAGTCCGGATTCCTCACGATGTTTTCCTTCACCGAAAAGCGACTGGTAAATATCAAATGATACGTACGTAAGTTCCGAAAAACTCATTAGTACGAGCCGGGGTTTGAACATGCGACCTCCGGATTGCAAGTTGCACGCTCTTACCGCTAGGCCACCAGCGCTCCTAAAAAAAAAAGTTAAGTATACAACTTTAAATAAAATGGCCCATATGTGAAGGTCCATGTCCAACAGTGAAAGATCCTCAGTTCCTATGTATCTTCGCCAGGATACGTGAGCATCCACCACGCATCAAGCCGTCTACGAAGCCGTTCGGAGACTTCTACGACCTTGGAGACGAGCTGGGACGCGGAGTCCAGGGTGTGGTCTACCACGCTGCTGAGAGGCTCACTGGTAAGTCACTGTGACTTAAAGGCTGTACTTTCGTCTATTCGAAGACTGGTCTAGTCTAGTCGGTGACCCTGCCTATGAAGCCGATGGTCAGGGGTTCGAATCCCAGTAAGGTCATTTAACGATTAACACGGTTCTACTCACGTTTATTTAGTCACTCGCGCGACATGTTTCGGAGAACACAGGCCTCCATTTTCAAGCACTAAGAGTGCTGAGTGTCCGTTCGGTTCGCCGATCGCGTCGCCGGCCCATCGCGCACTCAACCTATGCCCATGCTCTATGAGTAGAACCGTGTTAATCGTTAATTATTATGTCTCACGAAAGTTTAAATACAAAGGTAATTTATTTGTGTGACGAGGACAGATATTTGTTCCTGAGTGACAAAATAACTTAAACATTTGAGCCTAAACTTTGATGGAAAGCAATTCATGGACATAATTTAATCCAGGTGTCTAATGAATAATGATTCTTGAGCAAACTGTCACTACAGTTTGTCGAGTTACTAATCTAAGAGAATTGTTATGATTTCTTGGTTAATTAATAGAAAAAAACGCAGGGGAATACTACGAACCAGCCAGATGAATATATAAATATTACAGGACACTGTCAAACAAATTGGCTAAGCTCCACGGTAAGCTCACGAAGGTTTGTGTTGTGGGTAGGGTAGACCGGGGACAACTGAAACATTTTATGTTCAATCACCTGCAACCTTTTTATTTTTATAGATATAAAGATGTGTAAATAACTTTTATTACGGAAATTTATCTGGCTTTTAAATAAAATTAGTTTTAAAGGCATTTAGCCTATGGTTATCTTGCAAAAGGGAAATAAAGAGGAAGTGGAAGAGTGGTTCAATTGACCCTTCAAGAATGTCAATTGAAACACTATTCGAGGTCATTTGAAACACCTCCACAACTTTGGAAAAAATAAAGAAAACTTGTAAGTTTTATATTAATTACTGTTTATCATGTTATACAAATAGATCGCCAAAAATTTACTGTCGTAATAGAAACATTACAAAATTTATCATCGTATGAGTATCTATATTAAGGATACGGATGAAAAAAATGAAATACACGACTTCTAGTTTCCATTGTTGCGGTAACTTCTTACATTTCGCTTAATTATGGCAGTTTTAACGCAACTACAAGACATGCTGATAGAGAATAGTGGTAAGTAAAAACGTAAATAAGTTTCATACAAAATTGATGTTTCAATTATAACCTTGTTTCAATCATAACCAAACCGTAAGATAATTAAAAAACGATAGCCACATTAAACATATTTCCTAAATAACTGCCAATATCTAAACCAATCAATAACCAAAGTATTGCAGATTTGTGACAAAAAAAAACTACATTTTTATATTTGACGTAAACACTTATACTTATGTAAGACAATACGGCTGCCGCGATTATTACACATGAAATAAAACAACTAAAACGGATTATATGGCGTATACTAATTAAAAAATATTTTTCCTCAGTCCACCCGATGACCACGAACGCTGCTAAAGGGTTCGAAACGTCGGGATGATGTTTAAATTAGTATACGCGATATAATTCGTTTTAGTTGTTTTATTTCTTGTAAAAACTTAGGTAAAGTTTACATATAATAAAATTGCTCGTAGCCTATATAATGCTTACATATTTATGTCAACATTAAAAAAAATACTATTTGGTAATTATTAAACATAGTTCTAAGTTTTTGTAGTCCACTTTTAGAGATCCTACTATAGTACCTAAATATTAGTCAAACGGTGCATATCAAGTTTAGAAATCATTTTAAAATTTACATTTAAAAATCATTATTTTTTTCAAAATCAGAACCTCGTTTTTTTATCGTTGGTTACTTGTGGGGACGATTAAAACATGGGGACGTTTGAAACATTTCAATCGTCCACAACTACTTTGTTTCTATCGTCCCCAAATTACATGTTTCATTTAAAGGTCAATTATTTACCTAATAATAACACTCCATCACTGTTTAATGTCACCTAGAATCTTCTATAACTCACACTCAAAACGCTGAAGTAACTTAATTTGTCAAACTACACGAGTACACAAAATAAAACTAAATTATATTGGAACACAGATACTTACTTTTTAGGTCAAAATATTTTAACGGCTCTCTGACACTACCACGTCAGCCGCGGGCCCGGGCACTCCTGGTTCAAACTTGCAAAATGACCGGCCGCGTGATGACAGTAAAGAGTCATCCGCGTAGGTACTATGGTTTTCGAGAAATTTGGCTTGTTTCAGTCATAACGTGTTTCAATTGTCCCCGGTCTACCCTACTCGTCCAACGATGCAGGCAGGCCAGACGTGTTGTCAAGAATACTTACATATGCACTCATCGTCATGTCAGAAGAAAGACGTCCACTGCTGGACATAGACCAAAACGTCCCTAAAAGACCGGTCCCGCGCCTTCCACATAAAGTGGCATCTCGCGACCTTCACCAGGAAATTCATCAGAAATGCCCTAATACAGTCGCCATCAGATATATCGGAGCTGTGTAGGTGGTAACAAATATCGGAACATGCACTTTATCGCCTTGACAATAGAGGCGTTGTTCCGATATTTGTGACCACCTCCACAGTTCCGATATATCTGATGGTGACTATACCTACATTTTATTAATTAAAAAAATTCACAGGTCGCAACTACGCCGCTAAGATCATGCACGGCCATTCAGCTCTGAAGCCATTCATGAAGAATGAGCTGGAAATCATGAACCAGCTGAATGATAACCACCTCATCCGTCTCCATGATGCGTACGAGCACGACCACACGCTGGCGCTGGTCACCGAGTTGGCTGGAGGCGGCGAGCTGGTCAGAGACAGGTGAGACCGGCACCGTACCCTTAATCCGTTGGAACAACTAAAAAAGACCAGCAAGATTGACGACATTTCAAAATTATTGTATTAGTTAAATCCGGATATCCGGTCGACGCATGAATGAATATCCTGCCACAAGTTTTACCTGGAATGAATTAAAATAGAAGGCGCGTACGTACGCTGTGCAAGTTGCTACTTGTTTTTACGCTGTAGGCAATCATAGATTCTAATAGCGCTAATTCTACACATAGTGAGCATTTAGTTGCGGAAATTTATTAAAGTAAAGAGTTAACTGGTTACTTATTTCATTACCTTTTTACCCTTCGTTGACCGAGACATGTGTTAACATACTATCCGGTCGAATACTACGTCACTATCCGGTATTTATCCGAATGGCAAAAATGTGGCCGGATACCGAATAGTGACCGGATATCCATGGTACTTTTAACGATGTTAGAACACTTGTTTATGAATGTTATAAACATATAATTTTGAATAGAATAAAAAACTAAACCGGAGACGTTGTACTATATGTAAATATGTACAACGTCTATATGTAATGTACCTAGGAGAAGAAACATGCTCCCAGGACTTCTTCGGTCCAAGGAGTCTCACTTCTCCATTCCACTTTTAAGTTTTTAATATGGTTTGCAGGCTTTTTAGAACACTCAATTATAAGATCGATTATTAGATGATTGCAAGTTATAAAGTTAAATCGTTTTCCCACAGACTGCTCCGCGGCACTGGTTACACTGAGAGCGACATCGCTGGCTACATCAGACAGTTGCTCAGAGGACTTAAGTACATGCACGACAACAGTATTGCTCATTTGGGTCTTACGGTAAGTACTTGTGCGACTGTGGACCATTGGTGGGCACTCGTTTGTAAGTTGGTCATGATTTTTGTATGAGCTGGGCACTGTCGCGTAACTCCTTCACGCGACATAAGGGTACCGAGGAGGCTCGCAATGGGATTGTGTAGTTGGCCGAAAAAACATATTTCATTAAAAGAATAGAGTAATGATTTATTTGTGAGAACATAAATGACGACCGATGTGGTCTAGTGGGTAGTGACCCTGCCTATAATATTAAATAAATATAAAATAAATATTTCGGGACAATGTTACGCAAATTGACCTAGTCCTACGGTAAGCTCAGTAAGCTTTGTGATGTAGATACTAGACGACGATATATATAATAGATAGAAACATATAAATCTACTTAAATAAATAGAAAACACCCATGACTCAGGAACAAAAATATCTGTGCTCATCACACAAATAAATACCCAGACTGGGATTCGAACCCAGGACCATCGACTTCATAGACGACCAATCTAGCCTACCACCGATGCCGATGGTCCTATTTTCTAATCATTTACAGTCTCCTAAACAAAACAGATAAAAATATGTACTTTAAGGGTTGTTTTTCGTTCTTACTGCGCGAACCTAGAGATTTACATAGACTATGCACTAATTGCTTCAGACCGATATAGATTTGCTATATTGAGGTACATTTTTTTAATTTCAGATCGGAGAGCTCCTGTTGTCCCACGCGGGCTCTGATCAGCTCAAGATCTGCGACTTCGGTCTCTCGCGCAAGATCATGTTCAACAAACTGGCTTCCCTGGACTACGGATTCCCTGAATACGTGGCACCTGAGGTACTGTCCTTAATCCTTTATAAGGCCCCATCGACTGAGACATGGTATCGCAGAATTTTTTGCAGCTATGGGAAGCCTATTTTAAGAGCAAGTTAAATATCCAACAAGTACAAGCGACATTCTGCCATAATAGTAAGACTGTATAGTAATAAGTATGGTTGAATTTCCAAGTGAGCATGTGGTTGATATATCGCCTCTGTCTTATAAAAGGTTAAACATATTGATCATCTTCTTCTTCTTTCTCGTGTTGTGACCTGACCTGGCATTTTGCTATGGCTCATGGGATCCGCTTGGCAACTAATCCTTGGAATTAGCGTACAGTTACCGACAGAAGTAATGCAATTGAGACAAAATTTTGATTTGTTTCGTGAAACTAATGCATACGTGAAATCCTGGAATTAGTTGCCAAGCGGACTCCAATCTCCCATGAGCCGTGGAAAAACGCGAAAAAGATGATGAGAATTTGCTTTGATTTTTAAGTTTTGCAATAACCGTCAAGAGATTGCATATATGAGAAATGTCGATTCTTGGTCTAATTGGTTACGACGTCAGTCGTGAGAGCTGGAGATGTAGGTTCATAATCCTGCTGTGGATGCCCGAGGACCTCGGAACTTCCCAAAGTTACATACGCGATAAGATCCCGACATATTTTCGACATTTTGCCGTGTGATGCCGGCTGACTAGAATAGCAACACCACATCTCCTCCCGCGGGCGACAAAGGGAAAAATCATACGGATAGGCAGCAGCGTCCGTCGAAACCCAATCTACAGCTACAGCGGTCGCCAACCCGCCTGCCAAGCGTGGCGACTATGGCAACTACCCCCAAGATGATTAAAGTCATGTTTGTGGGAGGCCTATATCCAGCTGTGGACCGCATACGGTTGAAATATATGTGTATATTTTCTCAGATCCTTTTTTAAGCTGTTCTCTGACTTCTATGGTGGTCTTTCAGATCGCCAGCGGCGAAGGAGTCTCCTTCAACGCCGACATGTGGAGCGTTGGTATCATCACCTACATCTTGCTCAGCGGGCACTCTCCCTTCAGAGGAGTGAATGATCGGGAGACCCTCATTAGGATTCGAGATGGCAAGTGGGACTGGCATGACGAGGAATGGTGGTCGAAACTCAGGTAAACAATACTAAAGCTACATGACTTGTAAAAACATAGATAAAATTACAGTACATCTGAAAATGGCAGATCCGTTTAGGCAAAAAGATATTTTCCACAAAGTTCTGTTATTAGAATTTGAACTGCCTGTCAAAACCTTAAGTCTTTTATTCCAATGGGTTCTTCCAAATCTTCTGGGAAGACTACTTTCTGAGAAAAAAGTATAATTTCTGTTGATGGCCATATATAAGGGTTAAAAACTAAATTTTCTACGCGACTTTTATGCGGACATAATCAAAGGGATTTAAGCCCTAATTTTCTGAGTGGATTCTAATCTGCTGGGTGACAAAAATTACTTCTAATCTGCAGAAGCTGATAACTATTGATGAATAGAAATAGGAAAAAAATATCAAAAGAATATAATAGAAAGGAAAGAATATAATAGAAAGTTTTATCCACATATTTTGATGCGGTATGGCTTTGTGAGTTGGTTCTCTCGCCTTCAAATATCAACTTTAGTACGTACAGTTGCCATCAGATATATCGGTAGTATATATACCGATAGGTATAACTAGCTTACCTTGCGGCTGTATCTTTTAGAAATTCACTCAATATCTTTTAAAACTACTTTTTGTTCTGCCCAGCCTGGAATGCCGAGACTTCATCTCCAAGCTGCTGGTATACCGGTGGGAAGACAGGATGGACGTGAACGCAGCCCTGAACCATCCCTGGCTGACCGGAGCCGACAGGGTTAGGGACGAGTACATCATCAGCACTGATCGTCTGAGGAACTACTACAACTTGTACAGGTGAGGATAGGGAGACGGTTGAGCCTCTACTGTTACCAGGATAGGAGCAGTCCTGAGGCTCTAGTGTAAGTTACTTTTGACGTAAAAAAACGTCTCGAACGCTTAAGTGATAAATTGATAATGTTATTTATATGGGAAACACTAACGCGATGGTACAGTAATATTATGTCACGAACGCGTTTGCGTTTCCCATATAAATAACATTATCACTTACTCTTTCATAAACGTTTTTTTCACGTCAAAACTAACTTACACTAGAGCCTCAGGACTCTCTGCATATAAGAACGGTCCGGAATTTTTCGTGTGATTACTGGGGCTGGTAAGGGAAAGATACCTCTGCTTTTTATGGATATATTACTGCACCTACATAATAATATGTAAATTACCTTTCTACAGCCTACAATCATCATTTTATACTTTGCCCAATGGTTGACTCGTAGAGAATGCCAATAAGCATGAAATGCAAAACAGCAACAGGCACAGTTTATAATTTCAATGTAAATTATTATGAACTGGTTACTTTTGTGTAAAGGATCGAAAACTACAGAACCATACATTGAACATGTCCTGACATGCCCCGGGCCGGTTTTAGGAAACTGTTATGTTATACCTACTAGTTTTTCTACTTCGTATTCCAATTTGGTACAAAATGATCCCCGCGATCATTTTAACTCCACCCTAGCGATCGTTTTGTACATATAACTACATATGTAGATAAAATGATCCTTTACTAAGGTTTGAGAAAACAAAATGATTGTTAAAATACGTAAATAGTTAATAGGGAAAATAAGTATGTAGTTACTTAGGTGAGTTAATTGACTATTGATAAAGACATAATCTTGTGTTTGTTACTTCAACTGTGACCACAGTCAATATTTTTTACTTAAGGGGATCATTTCATACATTGCGCGCATAACCGATGGCCGATGGGGCGGAAAGGTGCTGGAGTGGCGACCACGAGAAGACGCAGCGTAGGTAGGCCTCCCACATGGTGGACCGACGACCTGGTGAAGGTCGCGGGATGCCGCTAGATATGGAAGGCGCGGGACCGGTCTTTTTCGGCTGTTTTAGGGGAGGCTTATGTCCAGCAGTGTACGTCTTTTAGCTGACATGATGATGATGATGAAGAGGATCATTTTACACACATCTTGAATAATTGAAATATAATTAAATTGTTTTTCTTTTCAGGGATTGGACAAGCAACGCCCATTGCCGCAACTGGTTCAGGCGTAAGCCACTGAGCGGTGCCTTCGAGCATCCATCCAAGATGGTCTATCCTCCCGGAGAGATCTACACACCCGAAGGTAGCTCACTTTGTGTAGACGATAGAATTGTCTAGAACGTTCTCCGATTGCAATGCCAGAAATTCTGGAAAGAATATTTACCGCAGTAGGGGAGAAGTGGCATGAAAGAGCCAGTTTTCTTTACGGCGGAAAAAATACAACTTGTAATAAAAAAGATGTAATTTATTATTTTAAAAATTATTCTTTATTTATATGAGTACGTAATTTCGTACAAAAAACTCTCAAATAATATATAAAAATCAACAAAATATGCATTTCAAAAAAATGTGTCATTCGGCTCTTTCATCACAGCTCGGTATTGAAAGAGCTGCCATAAGTTTTGAAAGAGCCGGTAAGTATAACAACAAGTAATTATGAAAATTAAAAAATAAGTGCGATATAAAAAAAAAACTTAAAACAATTCTAACAATATTTTAAGTAATTGCTAACATTTCAGTCATTTTAAGTAATCGTTTTTAACGCTTTCTTAATCTTAACATATTAAACAGTCTGTACATAGGTACGTTCTACAGAACTTAACACAAGGGCGGTTTTTTTTTTAATAACAGTCTAAATAAATAAAAAATCTTCTATCAAAATCAATATCATTAAATCTCCAAGAACTTCAAAATAGTTATTTGTTATACAAGGGTGCAAAATTGTATTTTAACTGCGAGTGTGGGATTGAAACTCGAGCAAGCGAATGGATTCTATAGTTTAACCACGAGCAAAGCGAGTGGTTTTAAAATAGAATCCTGAGCGTAACGAGTGTTTCAATACACGAGAAGTAAATTACAATTGCACTCGTGTGTAACACAAAACTTTTCCCCTCACTACAGCGAGGAAAGTGAAACATGCAAAAAAATGTTTTGAAATCGCATTGACTTTTTCTTTGCGTTTAGATACATTCAACATTTTTACAAAAGGTGCCTTTAGCTTGATTAGCTTGTGGTGGCCAGTACGATTTTCGAATGTTCTACTTCGATTTTCAACTCGGTGCGTTAGCGAAGCTCGCCTGTACTTCGCGAATTTAGACTTTAAAACCATAGCAATAAGAGCTATGAGAAGTCAACTTACTTAAATCACTAGTGGATAAAATGCGTTTTTACCCTCTCGTATTTAAGGCTATCTTTGAGCCTAAAGATAGCAATATTATTCGTAAAGAGGTCTTTTACGTTTTTTTGGACCAACTTTTGCCATAATTAAATATCTGAAGCAAATAATTCAATAATATTATGAAAAAATTTACGTATATAATATTATTTTATATTATTTACATAAAACAATTTCAAGGTTATGAAGGAGCCAGTTATGAAAGAGCCGGCTTTTTCAATGCCCATTGACCCGGCTCTTTCACGACTTGTCCAAAAAATATATATAACCTTCAAAATAACAATAATACGAGACCTTTTGCAAATAAGTTTTTCTGCAGCTGAAAAGCCAAATATATGTACCAACTGAATCTATAACCCATTTGCCTATAATTGTTAGCAAAAAAATACCAAAAAACAACGAAAATGAAACAAAAAACTTACTTTTGAGTGCCTAAAACTTCGACTGGATGCACCGATGGCGGTTGGTTTCGGCGAACTGTCAAATTTTTGTGAGGGACGGGAAATCAGTGTTACCACCTAAAAATAGTATTGCCAACCAAATCTGTTCTAAAACTTCCGAAATAATGCAAGTGGCTCTTTCAAAACCTGGCTCTTTCATGCCACTTCTCCCCTACATGCAGTCGACGTCAAAGATATGTATACACTTTTGCACCTTACTCCATTGTAATAACGTGCAAAGGTGTAAACATATATTTGACGTTGACTGTAATGGAAGACATATTGTTGGCTGTTTTGGGAATTGACCTTTTTCTTTTCACTTGGAACTTTGATACCGTTTTAAAGTAGGTAATATGTTTTGCAAAATGTCGCGACTTGTTTGCTTTAAGTAGCCACCAGAGCTGTGGAAGTGGGCACAAATATCTAAACGTGCACTTTATTGCCTTAACAATAGAGGCGTTGATATTTGTGACCACCGCCACATCCCCAGCTCCGATATATTTGATGGCGACTGTAGGTACAATCAAAAATTTATGAAATGATTTATCGACAGTCGGAAGCATCAATGACTTAGTTGGTCAGGCAGATTGGGTCGGAGTTCTAAAGTCTCAAATTCTAATCTTGCTCTTGATTTTTTTATTAAAAACTGCATAGAAACAGAAGAGATATACCTACTTAAGAAAAAGTTACAAGTAGACTCGACTCAGACGACGCAAGAATTGAACTCACCCGTCAGAACCCGTCGAAACTTCTCAAGTATATTTAATTAACGCTGCCTTAAAAAGACCGAATTACCGGTAAGAGATACTGCTCAATACTAAAACTTACTGATGTTATGTTATAGGCACGCCGGAGCGCTCTTCGCGCGACCGCGGCGGCAGCCCGTGGGACCTCAAGTTCAAACAGTGGGAGCACCCCGACTGGGAGGTCACCGCCACTTCCGAGAGCCAGTGAGTACTTATTAATCGCTTCTACGATTATTTCCGTAAGTCACGGCCATAAATATTTATAAAATTTTTCGCCTTATAGCATTGGGAATTGGGATAGGATGGAAAAATGTATTTATAGTACATGTGCCAACGATGTATTTACGAGTATGTAACGATATATGTGGGCATTTCGACTGCTACTTTTTTATGGTTCTGTACCCAACTAGAATCATACGCATAACAAAATAAAAAGTTTTTGTCAAAAATTTAATTTTTAGTTTGAGCTTTATTGCCGACATAATTTTTTTGGAAAATCGTCATCTACTCATCAATAGGATTCTAACGAGCCTATCTTGTGTATTTTAGTACTTGCTTTTGCGATCTTCTGGCTCCATCATCAGATCAGTCCAGTGCGAGGTACCATTTATATATTGCATTGTCACCGGACTTACATAAGTGAGCTAAAGTTCAGCTCAATTGCTTAAAGATGTCTGCTTCAAAATTGAGTTGCGAGATTCCACCTGGATAAACATAAATACATTGCAAGTTGAAAAAAGCTTGTAAAAATATGTGACTTAAAGAGAAATGCCAGTTTTTTATTTTCAATAGTAAGGAAAATTAACTACAATTTCATTTTTTCCATTCCATCTCATTTAAGCAATTATTCGGTGTAATATAAGTAGTGCCACCAGTGTCGAGGTGAAAGAACACACACAACTATAAAACTCTCAAACTAATTATCACTCTCATTACATGACATTTTGTTGTGTATTCAACTCTCGCGTACATATAACCAGAGGTAGGCCCGAGAGCTGGTAACAAAACATCATTTTTTTTAACAGCTACCAGAACGGCCCAGACACATACCTGCTTCAGCTGCGCGACGTTAGCTTCCCAGTTCGCCTGCGTGAATACATGAAGGTCGCGTGCAACCGCTCTGTCGCATACAACCTCAGCGTCAATGACGCCTACGACCCTAGGGTAAGCAACGTAACCGACATTGTCTTAGACACAAGAGAACTTCCATATTCCTTTCATGCACCAGCTTGAGTTTTTGATAATTTTGATACGACATTATCCCAAACTTTTCTTTCACTTGATTTAAGTTACGCCTGGGCTTTCCTCTACCTCTCTTGCGTGAAGAGATGGTTCTCTATCAACCACGAATTTTCACTACTGGACATTGAATCATTGACCTTTTTGACCGCCTCAGGAAGCGATGCAAGCATTTTTGCCAGCACGGGGAGTTTGATACCATAATCATCACCGTGTTAGGCTGGTTGGCGATCACAGTTTATTCCACCGCTCTAAACTGCTGCTACTCGTCCTTCTGTGGTTTCCAAAGAAATATAGTGTCGATTGCTATAATATTTAAAGTTGAATATACCCACAGACGCCCATCATCCGAGAGCGTCGCCGCTTCACTGACATTATGGACGAGGAGATTGAAGATGAACAACGCGAACGCATCAACAACTACGGCACAGAGTCGTACACCATCCGCCGGCTGCGCCACGAGCTGGGCACCAGGCTGGACAGCTACGCAGAGGCTCAGGCCTTTATGGAGTCCAAGAAGGATGGCCAGCTGCCGTTCTTTAGAGAGAAACCACAAATCTTGCCTATCAGGTAGGTTGCGTCAAAAACTACGCTCAGTATGATCGTTGAATTTACCGTACTATTGAGACATGATGTGGTTAATACTATTATGAGGATGGAACAATTTATTATGCTTAACGTGACATGTAAACTGCAGCTGTACAGATTAAGCCCTCATGTCATCCAAAAAAAAGTGTGTCGTTGTTTAGAAAGAGCTTAATCGCTAATTAAAGTATATATTTGAATTTTGGATTAACGAGATCTGCTGATTTCTCCAGTAATATTTAGTCACAACACTTACGCAATACGAAATGTCCAAGCATCTGTGGGAAGTAGTTATTTTTGCTGGATATACATTTTAAATTTAGTTAATATACAATTAACAAGCTAATAGTTCCTTTTATTTTTTCTAGGGAGGGAGAACCTGCCCAGTTCTCGTGTTTCGCTGTCGGAGACCCGAAGCCGTCCGTCCAATGGTTCAAGAACGACATGGTCATTGCCGAAGGAAACCGCATCAAGATCGAACAGGACGAAGAGGGCCGCTCCACCATCAGGTTCGATCCCGCTATGCACCACGACATCGGATTCTACAAAGTTGTAGCCAGGAACAAGGTCGGGCAGACTGTTGCTAGAACCAGAATCGTTGAGGCAACAACGCCAGATGCTCCGGACAGCCCCACATACGCTGACCTCTCAGACACTGAGGTCCTACTCCGGTGGAAGCAGCCTAAATATGACGGAAACTCTCCTGTCATCTGCTATAATCTACAATACAAAGAAGGCGACAGTATCGAGTGGAAGGATGTAGCTTCCAACATCGACCATGAATTCTACGTCGTTAGAGACCTTAAACCGAATACGAGTTACCAATTCCGCTTGGCATCTAGAAATAGAATCGGCTGGAGTGACAAGGGAATCCCGACTAACTTGGTTAAGACAAAGGAGTCTGGCGCCGCTAAAATCGAAGTCACAAAAGCTATGAGCCATCTGCAGCAAATCACGGAGTCCGGACAAGAAGTTGTTCTAGATGAAGAAAGACCTAAGCTCAACTATGATACTGAAGAGACTCCAATCGAATGGGAATCGTCGGATAACTTCACAGAACGCTACAGTTTCATATCCGAGCTCTGGCGTGGTAAATTCTCGATGGTCGTCAAAGGCGTTGACAAACGGAACGACAGCGTAGTAGTTTCCAAAATTTTAGAAAATAAACCAGAAACGGAAGTCCAAATTAAGCGGGAGTTCGAATGTTTAAGACGATTAAGGCATGAAAGAATATCGAACTTGATAGCCGCTTACCAAGCTCCCGGGTCGCCTGTTTCAGCCTTTATTTTGGAAAAACTCCAAGGCGCTGATATTCTTACCTATCTATCTAGCAGACACGACTACTCCGAGCAGATGGTAGCGACAATAGTGACTCAAATCCTGGATGGTCTCCAGTACTTGCACTGGAGGGGCTACTGCCATTTGGACCTGCAGCCTGATAACGTGGTGATGGCATCAGTCAGGTCCATCCAGGTCAAACTTATTGACTTCGGCTCAGCGCACAAAGTGACGAAGCTTGGTACAAGTGTGCCGCAGGTTGGAGACCTGGATTACAAAGGTGAGTCATTGAAATTATTCTGGTGTATAATTTAAAATTTTTATGAAGTTAGGTATATTCTTTTTTCCTCGTGCGGCGAACCATGTTTTATGCAAGGTACATTACGTACAGGGATTATTGAGCCACCTACCAATGTTCATTACTTAGCATATACCTATTGTAAATCATGCATGACATAAAATCTGAAGACAGCGATATCTGAGCACGGGCGGTTCGATCCTGTAATCGCTACGGTTGGCAGGCGGGTTTCTGATTGCGGTATTTTTTTTTTGGGAAGAGGCAGGGGCAAGGCAAAGTCAACATGGCTTTTCTTCGGGAGCCCAAGTTAAACTGTTGAACTGCGGTTTAGTAAAGCCGGCGGAAGTATGCTTGTATATCTTTTCTTTTACTCCAGCGCCTCTTCGACCAAATTAAAGCTTCTCTTCTTTACCTCCAGCGCCTGAGATCGTCACAGACGAGCCGGCGTACCCGCAGACAGACATCTGGTCCCTGGGTGTGCTGACGTACATCATGTTGTCTGGAGTGTCGCCGTTCAGAGGGGTCAACGATGCGGAGACCAAACAGAACATTGCCTTCGTGCGGTACCGGTTCGAGCATCTTTACAAGGAGATCACACAGGTATGTAGCGTTTTATGAATCACTGATTAGTGAGATTAAGTGACAGTGGGCCGATGGGGCGTCAAAGTTCTGAAATGGCGACCACGAACTGGAAGACGCAGCGTAGTTAGGCCTCCCACAAGGTAGACCGACGGCGTGGTGAAGATCGCAGGATGCCGAAGGCGCAGGACTTTTTGGGTCGTTTTCGGGGAGGCCTATGTTTAGCAGTCTTCCGGCTGACATGATGATGATGATGATGATGATGATAATAGTATATTTTAAATACCAATACTAATTTCAATGTGATTTATCATCATCCTGCCTTTATCAGATCCTGTAGCTGGTCTAACAATAAACTGACAGTGGATAGGACTTATAGTAGAATTTTCAGCAGAAGAATCAACCAACGTTAATCTCTCTTTTTGAGGTGACGCTAGTAACGTAGCAAAAAGTTAGTATAACTAACTGACTTTTTCTCTGTTCTAATTGAGATACTTTCTGGCAAACCTAGATGCTTGCCTTTGTTGATAATCTTCAAATTAATGCTCCCTTCAAATAATTCTTGTAACATGCACTACGATTCAGGGCCTGATCTTGTCAGGGTATGTTATGGTTGATTAACCTTTTCGGAATATTTCTACTGCTCGCCTATCTTTAGCAAGATACTACGCAGTCTCCCATGGTCTTTGATAGTTGTTTAATACCATGATTTATCGCAGCAGAAGACAATATTACCTTCACAGTAAACATTCATGCTCTAATCAACAGGAAGCCACCAGGTTCCTGATGTTCCTGTTTAAGAAGGTTCCCCTGAAGAGGCCCACGGCAGAAGAGTGCCATGAGCACCGCTGGTTGACGCAGTCGGACTTCATGAACAAGAAGCGGGAGCGAGCAGTCTTCTTAGGCAACAGGCTAAAGGTATTACCGGACCGATGCAACCCTCATACCTTCGAGAAAAGAGCGTACTCCTATCTTAAAGGCCGGTGCGCTTGTGACTCCCCTGGTGATACGGGTACCAATGGGTGACGGTAAATGCTTACCATGAAGCAATCCGTCGGCTCGTTGGCCATCTTAGTCATAGAAAACAAACGTACCAGGTTATTCATCTGTTCTCATCTGAGCCATCTAAACAGTATCATCTAGTCTGACCTGATCCAGTTTTATCTATCAGCTGCTATTATTTCAGAAGTTTTTTTTCATTAAGTTAGGCCGAGTAAATAACCACAATAAACGAAACAATAAACTTGCAATCTCTTTTCCAGGAGTTCTCCGACGAATACCACGAGAAGAAGACCGCAGAAGCAGCACAAGTCGACATGTCAGCAACAGTCTCCTCGGCCTTCGGGCAGGCGCGGCGGCTGATGAGATCCAACAGCATCCAGGAGGAGCTGCAGACCAACTTCCAAAGCCATTAACCAACCAACCAATAGACCTGACCAACCTTCTCATAACCTCGGAAGACCCAATCCACTTTTAGGACAAGTGATATAGTTCATGAACTAAAAACACGTCATTATATTTTGATTCTGCTTTCGAAAACAGTTGAAAAACGTTCGTCTTATGGACTGTTGCGACTACTTTTTGATATCCAGAAATATACAATTGGGTCTTACGTGATTAACCTCTAGATCACAAGAAACCTATTGTCACAGTGTGAGGTTACAAATCGATTTACAAGAGTTGGCGACGTAGGTATGTCTAGGTATATAAATCTTGGCAGTTGAGTACAAAACTCACTCCAATTCTTGTGAATAGACCTGTATGACTATAAATTTTGGCCATTCCTGGCTTTCAAATTTAATATTAAATTATTAATTCCCATTTAGATTACAAGGTGGCAGACCTAACGTGCACAGTTTTTAAAATAACCTTATCAGATGGTTAATTTGACCTAAGTATTTTACCTATTGACCTTAGTAGGTAATCAAAAGTGAAAAAATGCTAGGATAAGGTACAACTTGATAAGACTAAAATAAATTTATTTAAGTAATATACAGGCTTAGAAACAATATTAACCTCAAAATAACTATGCTGTTTAAATATAATTTAAAATCTACAAATAAAATAATACATATATAATACATAAATTTCAGAGAATAAATAATATTTACAAATATATAAGGGTTTAGTGTTGTTTCAGTCTGTATTACTTAATATATTTCACTACCGAGATTACCCCATAATGTCACACCATACACCTCAGGGGTAACGTCATATGCATAGTACGGATATAAAATTGGACTTTTCTAATCAGGGTTGCCAAAGTGATATTTCGCAAGTACCATTCATCATCATCATCAAGAAGTCTAGTCATGAAGGAGTTTTGTTACGACAGTTTTGTTACTTTGTTAAGCTATTTATTGTATACAATTTTTACTATTTATTATATTTATACTAATTCGTATGATGCTCCAGTATTAATGTGATTAATAAAGAGCATTCATTTGCTATTTTGTGTTTTATTTTACATCATGCTAACCATTATTATTATGCATTTTATTTTATATTATTTCATTATATTGATACAGTAAACGAATAAAATTAAATTAATAGAAGAATGATAAAAACACGAGACTCGCCTTTGAAGTAATATGACAATTTTATTTTTCTTTATTAGTGCTCTAGTTGAGAATTAAATGCATAATAATATGTAAGGGAAAAAACGGATGGGCAGAAGCATTTTGAGTTTTGACTATGATCATATGTAGTCACTTGTTTTAGTCCGTAGACCTAACCCATTTGGGGTTGGGTTATTCTTAGGGTTGCCAAAAATTGTTGGAAGGTCGATCTTACTTCGTATTTTAGACCATATATGGTCAAATATATGGCATATCAATTAAAACAACAATAGAGCGTGCATATTTTATTTATTATAAAATTCTATGTGATCGTTTTGGAACACGCGTAAAAATGGCCACACGATTCAAACACTAATTATTGCGACTCACAGCTTCGATTTGTATGAGAGTAGTGTCTTCTGTAGTGTGCTTCTTATGGATATTAAACCTTATGAAAGTTTCTTTAAAAAAAAAACACTTAACATTTGCTGTATCAGGTCGGTCGATCATTCACCAAGTTTTTTTAATAATAAATAGGTAATTAAGGTCAATGTGGGTAAGACCGTCTATCAGGAAAGACCGTTTACCAACCAATTTCCTACATTATCTGATCGCTATTTACTGTCATATGACGAACTTCCCTTAAAAATAAAGTATCGGTCTTACCCACATTGACCTTACGGGATATTTTTACATAAATTGATTGAGCCCCACTATAAGCTCAAGAAGGCTTGTGTTGTGCGTGCTCACCCAATAGAAAACGCCCATGACTCAGGAACAAATATTTGTGCTTATCACAAAAAAATGCCCTTACTGGGATTTGAATCCAGGACCGTCGGCTTCATAGGGGGGGTCAATACCCACTAGGCCAGACTTGTCGTCACACGAATTAAGCATTAAATGAAACTTGGTTTGAGTGTACAAACTAAAGGCAACAATGTAATAATGGAAGAATTTGATTTCTATAGATATAAAAAAAAAAATTATAGTGTATAATTACAACTGTTGTGAGCCATGTTACTACTACTTAGTTACAAACAGATAAACTCACGTGTAATTATATCGCACTAGGCGACATGAATAAATGAATGAGCGATACACCCTCAATGCTAGCGGTGTGTCCTGACTCGGCTTGATAATGGGTACCAGAGCTTACCCGAAACATCGCCTAGTGCGATATAATTACACATGAGTATCCGTTTGTAATTTTAGATTGTCTTCACAAAACCGACATCGATTGGTAGCTACAGTCAGCGACAAATAGTGGCAATCAAAGAGGCCAAATATATATCGATACAGATCTTTATTTACATAGCAGTATAGATGTGTTACGATATATTTGGACACACTGTGTGTAACTAACTATATGACGCTGACTGTACATTACATAAATATGGTCAATAAGATTTCCTTAAAATTCATTATAGGCTATGCCAGTTCCCTAATACACAGTCGATATACAAATATCCTTTTCATCACACGTGCTTGTAAAATATGTTTTACGGCGACTCAGTCCGTAATGTACGTTACAAACCTAGGGCGAAAAATAAATTTTACACAGCTGGACCCAAGTCATTTTATCGATTTAAAGTACTTTACGTGATGAAAAAGATTGTGTCACGAGCTGTGCAGAAAGACAAATTCATGTTATTTATCTTAAAATGAAGGCTTTTATATTCGTTCGTAAATTATTGTTTACAGCCCTTAATATGCAATATGTATGTATGTGTTCATATTATTGCAAAAATATTGTACACTAAACAACGCCTCTATCACGTTACGTTATTAAAAATGGGAATTAATTAAATATATATATATCACTTTCGGAGTATTAAATATTTACCTATAAAATAATGGTACATGAAAATAATGAATAATGTACAAAGGTTCCTAAATATGCTGTAAGGGGAAGCCAGATTTCATCTCTTGCTTTTCACTCCGGATATGTACTCCTGTACCTTAGCTTGGAAGTCTACTTTGTTCTTCTTGTACATCTGCGCTGCTTCTATGTTGAGCGGGTCCTCAAAATTTAGGAGATCCTGAAACACAGGTTTAATTTACTTGTTAAAAATCAAATGATATTCCGGTAATGTAACATTGTGGGATCTTCAGTAAGGCCTAGTTCATCTGGGTTGGAAGGTCAGATGGCAGTCGCTTTCGTAAAACTAGTGCCTATGCCAGGCTCCCATGAGCCGTGGCAAATGCCGGGGCAACGCGAGGAAGATGATGATTGATGATGTATTATCGTCGGATTTTGCAGAGGTCTAGTTAATCTGTTGGAGACATATTTTTATATGGATCACATTCTACATCTTACGCTGTATGGCTGGCTCACTGGTCATGGAGTACTCTTTCATCATAATAATCATCATCTCAGCTATAAGACGTCCACTGCTGAACATAGGCCTCCCCCTTGGACATCCACATGCAGGTCGCTTCCAACCGGTACGTACCATCTAGTGTCTTCTGGCAACCTCAATGATCCTTTTTGTGGTTGGGTGTCCTACGCTGTGCTAGCTAGTCCGTGGTCTCCAATCAAGCACCTTTCAACCCCCTCAGCCATCATCTCTGCGTGCAATGAGGCCTGCCCATTGCCACTTCAACTCTGTGATTTTTCTTTTCTCACATTCAATAAAACCATGTTTTCAGATGTGATTGCTGTCAGCAGCAGAAGTTTCTAAGCACACCATATGTTCAGAACCATCCTGACACACTCTTATTCTCTTACCAATAAAGTTGCATCAAGCTCAATTTGTTCATGTGGCTCGCTTAGCAACTATGTGGCTCGCTTAGCAACTATGTGGCTCGCTTAGCAACTTCTTCAGCTGACTGTAGTTAAACTTTCACTAGAAGAGTAGTATAATCATCATCATTTCAGACATAAGTAGTCCATTGTTGAACAAAGGCCTCCCCCGAACACCACTTGTATTATCTTGGAGGGCAGTTGCCATAGTCGCCAAGCTTGGCAGACAAATTTGTGGCCCTAGTCACTGTAGATTGGGTTTCTACGGATGCTGCTGCTCATCCATCAGTATTTTCCCTTTGCCGCCTCTTACTACACTGAGGGAGACTGGGCGGTGCTATTCTAGTCAGCTGAGCTGGCACCACACGGCCCAGTGCCAATACTTACAGTAAATAGAGAGTTAAGCCCCCACACCACGTCCTTCAGTCTCCTCGTAGGAGCCCAGCCGTGCTCATCAATGGAGGTCTGCCGTAGCAGGGAGAGGCAGATGTCACCATCCACATTTATGTTCGGATGCCACAACCGGGTAAGGCACTTTACTTTTGGAGGCTGGAAGAGACATGTAGTAAAATTTTAATACCAAAGAAAGAAAGAAACTAATTAAATATATTATTATAATGCTTTATAACTGTGTCCCTAGTAAAAAAGGTTGACAAATAACTAGTTTGAAAGTTATACTGTTTTTACTAGGGACAGATAAAAGCTTATAAAAAAGTTAGTATAGTCTATACTATAAACCAGGAGTAAATCAACTATATTGTGTTGTTATTGTGCCATATCAGGGACAACAGCGGCGCTACCGTGAAAAACTATTACACACAAATTTCAGACGATTGTCTGTGTCACTCTCATGACACCTTAATTGGAATAAAAGAAAGATGCTCTATGTTGATGGATGGAAATGTGGCATCACAAACATTTATCGAAACATCTTCAAGTATTAAAATTGTGACAATTTGAAGCCGATGGTCCTGGGTTTGAATCCCAGTTACGGCATTTATTTGATGAGCACAGATATTTGTTCCTGAGTCATGGCTGTTTTCTATGTATTTAAGTATTTATATGTATCTACCTATTATATATATCGTCGACTAGTGCCTACAACACAAGCCTTACTGAGCTTACCGTAGGACTAGGTTGATTTGTGTAAACGTCCCGTGTGTCCCGAAAAATATTTATTATTTAGTTTGCTAAGTCGAACCGAATTATCCCTTACACTGCTGAGATGCTTAAGATGTGTTAACAAATTAGTAATATATACTTACTGCCATATTATAGTCTTCAGTGACAAAAACACTGAATTTAAACTTGCCCCCTTGCCAAAAACCTTCGTCAGGGGCAACTATCAATGTGAACTCGCTCAACACATTCGGGTCTTCAAACTGCACGGAGCATGTCCCAGGAAGGTTCTCTTCCATCTCCTGTACCTCTTTCACTAATAACTTATCCCTAACTGATATCCGTTTGTTCGTATCTACTTTAATACCGTTCGTGGGTTCCGTATGTTCCTTTTTCAACTTTCTATTAAGCGTAATCATGGTTATAGCTAATGAGACTTATTAATAAATCAATGTATGGAAATTAAGTACATATCAATGGTATTTTAATGTTTTTTTACTAGGTTTTGTGTTATTAAAAAATATTATTTGCTATTGAACACCACCGCAAACAGCGACGACGTTTTTTATTGCAAATGTCAAAACACGACATAGACTATAGAGTTGAATACGGATGCGCCGTAAGGCGATATATAGCTGTAACAATTTTGCTACGATTTGTCGTTGCGATAAGTGAAGTTGGCTATGATTTATTAATTAATATTATAATTTCTCTTTATCCATCTTGTGACTTGTAACTAAGCTAAGTATTATATAATATTTTTAAAGAAAGTAAAATATAAGAATACATTTCTCAAACATATTAAATAACATTATAAAAACTAAAAACCTAACCTAGCTTGCCGTCGGCAACTCTGCAGGGTTCAGACTGCCGGTGATTAGGGGTGCAGAGAGAGGAACCGCCGATCTATGCGCGTCGTGCCCTATGACCTTTATCTTTTATACTATAATAACTAACTATTATACCTACACTTTGATTTGGACTTAACCATATTAGTGTTTTACATTACATTAAATACATACATTTCAGCCGTAGGTATACAGTCCACTGCTGGACATAGGCCTACCACAAATATGATTTGTATAATCTTGGGGGGTAGTTGCCATAGTATATTGCCCGTCCGTAGGATTTTTCCGTGCTATTCTAGTCAGCCGGCATCACACGGCAATAATACTATAGTGTATAGTGCTTTACTATGATTTATATCATTACTCGTATACAGGGTGGCTCATCCAAATCGGTCAGTATGGGTAAATCTGGAACTAAAAGACATACAAAGATTCGTTCTTAGGAACCATGTCATCGATTTTAGGGACAAGAAAAACTGCATACATAGATTTCCCCATACTGACCGATTTGAATGAGCCAGCCTGTATAGCACAAGCGTATGGTTTAAATTTATCATTATGAGGTGTCCAAATAAAACCAACACAAGGTCCATCAACAAATTTTATTAAAACAATAACACCCTTAGTGACTAAAATATCCATTTTGACAGCTATAGTCTAGTAACCTAAATGAGGGAACTAGCACTGGTTAACATTGACATACATTTTTATCAACTTTAAAGCCTTATTACGTAGTCCGTAATCAAAAAATTATTGGGCGTAAAAAACAAAAACATTAGAAAATATGACGATTATCAGAAAACAAATATGCCACTCAGTCGTGACATGCGATAACGCTGATTTTAATTGTTTTTTTAATAGTGACGAGTTTTTTAGAAGTTGTAGGTATAAACAACGTAGGTTATTAATTATAAAAAAATTGAACTACGTAATAAGACGTCTTATTTCGTGTACCACTTTAAGAATCCTAATCTTATCTAAAAGTTTACACGGAATACCCTAATTATTTGAGATAAAGATATTCGCAATTACAGTGCATGTAAATAGACAGTATTATCGACCATTTCATGTCCCAAGACTTTTCTTGCCAGCATTCTGTATGATCTGGTATTCTTTAACTTATTCGACGCCATTGACTTGACACATGAAGTCAGAACATTTCTTGACCCACACGCTACTGAGACGCCACACGAGAGGGTGAGAGGTAACGTCGGGATGAAGTTTAAATTAGTATACGCGATTTGATCCGTTTAATTGTTTTATTTCATGAGTTTCATTATTTTCGTTTTTTCGCAAAATCCTTCGGCGTGTGACGCACAGGCATAAGATAGTATGTATGGTAGAAGAAATGTGGCATCGCAGCCTACCAACAGGCTTGGTAGGAATGGTAGGTGACCCATTATGGAAGGGTCTTAATTGTTAAGTGTCGTGAGATGCCATGTAACTGTGGTTTTAATAGTGTCTGATAGGCCCTTAACCATGTCAATGTCAGTTGATGAAGTCAATTATACACTGTCTAATTTCTCAAAATCTGGTAGCAAAAGCCATTTCATACAAAAAAAAAAAATTGTGGCGGTAGATTTATTATTTCCATATTTAATAAAAAACGAATTCGGTATATATCCTTCCCAAGTATATACAGTTAAAGAAATGATGCGGATTTTTATAAACTATTTTTGACTTGCCGACATTGTTCAAAGCGAAGCCTAGTTTTTCTCGCCACTTTGTAGCAAATTCGGTTGAATGATGCGGATTTAATCACGAATGTTTTTTAGGGTCACAACAGTATGCGGACTTTTATTGTAAACTCTCTCTTTGAGATTACCGATAGCCAATTAAGGGGGTTGGTTTGGGGACATCCCTTGCCACTGAGTTCGTCTGATTTATCCCCAATGAAGTTTTTAAGGGGTCAGACACCTTGTACATTATAAAATAATTTGGCATTGTATACAATGACGTGTAGGTAGCTTGGAATGCTGTTAGTTCGTGAAATACATATGTATATTTACTTCAATGTTGACCCACCGGAATATTATTAAATTTAAAATATAATTCCATCAGAACAATTTACTTTTACTAGCGTAAATATTTAATAATACAATATTAGGATTTGCTTTATTGTCTTGTTTCACATTTAAAATCGAATTAGTAGGTCCGTTTTTAAAGGGTTCATAATGCAACATTGTAATTGCATACAAATATAGAACTCCGACCAGAAAAAAAATCCCATGATCATTAGACAGCTGCACTAAGGGTCTCCACAAAATGGGTTCACAGGGATTCGTCTAAAGCGTGGCCCGGTACCGCGAACATCGAAGTTCGAACATCTTTCTCTTTTAGTCCAATTAAGGCGTCTTGAGAGTGTCAGAGACCGATAAGTCACGAATATCGTTTTTTGCGGTAGCGCCGCTGCCGTAAAAAGCGAAACTAAATCATTCGGCTCGCATCTCGGCTCGGTCGACGCCGCTCCGCGCCGCTGGTCTACATTAAAGGTTTTACGATCGACTTTAGCCAAATCCGCGTCGACTAAACCCAAAGTCCTATAAAAAAATTGTTCCAATAGTTTTCGCAATATGGCGAAATTTTTTTATCTGGCCGGGGTTATATGAATTGAAAATGTTGAATCTGCAAGTAATCTCCAAATGTTAGATGAAGCTACTAGGCATATAATTAAGCCTACGTTTCTTATATCTACTGTATTTTATATTATTTCGGCACATATACAATAAACTACTTTAGAGTAAATACATGTTGAATTCAATGTTCTTTTGGAAAGTTTCAATATATTTTATACACATTAAAATATGAAAGGTAAAGTGGGGGCAAGATCGAATTACTTTTTATGTGGGATAGGATGAAACTTTTCGTGGCTTTTGTTCTTACTCCTTGTAAAAAAACTTTCAATCTTCCCCCAATTTACTATATACTAACAACATAAAAAATAATTCTTAAATCAAAGTAGCTATAATCACAAGCCTTATTAGAGTAACTTATGTAAGTAATAATAATATTCAATTCATGTATTTTATGTAGAATGTTGCTCCATTTACAATGAAAATAATATAGAATCAGCACAATAAATCAAGAAAACATTAACTAATCAATACACCCCGTTATCTTATGCTCAGTTTAGGGGCAAGTGATTGGGCAGTTACGATAATCTAAGTCGATAAAAAATTAAGTTGACTTACTCACTCATGTCAAAAGATTTTGGGTCCGATTTTTGAAATAGTCACCAAGTGATTTCCATAGAGAATGAATGAGAATCTCTATGAAGATTACTCGGTGACTATTTCAAAAATCGGACCCCAAATTGACGATATTCGATATTGATAATTGTCGCCCTCCGATTTGACTAAAAAGAGGAATGAATGTGTCTCTATAGCTTTCATTAAAGAAGAATTTTAGCTTGACAAATAACTTTTCTAGATAAATGTGAATCGACTAATTATGTTAAGCAACATCACTATTTTAGATTGCCCCCAAAATGAGCATTAGATAACGGGGTGTACTAATCAATATTTTGTGGATATTCAGCTAACTATACTTTTTTTTCTACAATGTGCTAATGTGCTTAGTGTAACAGCCTGGCCAGAGTCCGGGTAATACGCAACCCAACAAATGACGACCCATCAATTGGCAACCACTTTTTTGTACGCGGATTGATGGGTCGAGCATTGTTGCCGCGTAAAAAACGTGGCTTCGGATTGCTGCCCCGTAACGCGTTTGTACGGCCCGAGAATGCGCAACCCGAGAATTGACGACCCAGCAATCGGCGTCCATTCAGGTGACACGAATTATTGGTCGCGCATTCTCGGCCCGTACCAACATTTAGCGACCCCGGAATGCTCAACCCATCAATTGACGACCCAACAATCGGCGACCAAGTCTTTTCTAGAATAGTTTCATATCAAAACGTTGGTTTTGGCTGTTTGTTCGCGGTTAACCTAACACACTCCTCCTCGCTTCGCTCGTCGTCGCACCTATCTGGACTCTGTCACATATGATATTTCTGTGGCTTCCAATTGATGTGTCGTTAATTGTTGGGTCGCGCTTTATCAAACCGTACCAACAAAGCCAAGGGACTCTGATTGTTGGTCACGGATTGATGGGTCGAGCATTGTTGCCCTGTACAAAACGTGGCTTCGGATTGCTGTACCGTAACGCGTTTGTACGGACCGAGAATGCGCGACCCGAGAATTGACGACCCAACAATCCGTGTACATCATGGTCGCCAATTGATGGGCTGTTCATTCCGGGGTCGAGCATTGATGGGTTGCGTTTTGATGGTCACCCCTGGCCACGACAATGCGCGACTTGCAGCGCGGTGAGCGTTTTATCTGTTCGTTGCGCGGTCAAGACGCGCAATGCACTGCGGTTAGGTGGTATCAACGCGCAATGAACAGATAAAACGCTCGCCGCGCCGCAAGTCGCGCATAGTCGTGGCCGGGCCGTAAATAAACTTGCTTTTATATTGTTTCATGGGAATTTGTCATTGTAAGTGGTCCACACAAAAGTTCGCTGATCATGTATAGTTTTATGTGGGGAAGACCATATTTTTCGGAGTTGTGACTAATACAAGTTAAAAATATTTATAAACGCCTATGCTAGGCCTATGCCTTATACCGGCTGTAACTGTAACTTTAGTATGTTGAAGATCATAAAATATATGTACATACTTTTAAAAAGTCGACTGCTAGTTTAGATAGAGTTCATATAGTATATGAAAAATTTAACCCTTTAGACGATCTGGCCCTTAAGATTTAACTCTTTTCCACACTGATAAAAATAAGCGAAAATAAAACAAAACTATTTTTATCTAATTGTAGATATTTCATCTATTATGCTTTTATTGGTAAAAAAAACTTGGCCAGCGCCCTACTTGTACGTAGATTTGTTTAATGTTTAATCGTATAGTATTAACAAAAAATCTACTGATTACCAAAGGTTTTATATGAAATAAAAATTATAAAACTTTACTACATATAGGAGACGCTTAGGTTAGAGTTGACACAAATATATTTAAATTCATAACTGAAATCACTCTTTTTCTAAGCTATTATAATTTACATCTAACATTCAAATCACATAATATCGGAAACAACCTGTAATAGGCCCCTATGCTCTATTATAAAGACCTTTTAGGCCGACATTCATCTACAATATGTCTTTTAAAATGTATTCAAATAAAATTATACATATTGGTAACCTTTTATATTTCAAATCCACAAAAAGTACACACTTACAAAAAATATGGCTATTATGTAGATCATCAATTCAAAATCCCTGGGTCTCCAAAATTAAACTTCCCCGTCTAATTACCTTCTCTCTGAAAAACATTTATTGTCTATACTCATTTTTCTTTTATACGTTACGAGTCAAATTGATGTTTCTATTATATTTATTTATCTTTTCAAAAACTTGATTAGGCTGTAGTTTAAATGTATACGAATTTACAAAACAGACAATTAGTCGAAATAAACCTAAGGATTCAAAATTGCCCCACAAAACTAAATCACTTATAGATGTATTTACCACAGCCACTTTTAGCAATGGCCTGTAAAAAACCTAGTTTGGCATAGATTTTCGAAATTATAGAGCTAGTTACTCAAACTA
Organism: Grapholita molesta; assembly: GCA_022674325.2. Lineage (NCBI taxonomy): Eukaryota > Metazoa > Arthropoda > Insecta > Lepidoptera > Tortricidae > Grapholita > Grapholita molesta. The sequence goes on from CP053125.2 coordinate 20,532,611, forward strand.
CTATTCTATAATCAGATTAACCCGGTGCATTTTTTATCGTGGCCTATTTGGTTTTCATTAAATTGCCTTTGGCGAACAATCACGTCGTTTTTACGTCTTATATTACTTATAATATACGGAAAAATGCTCATTTAATATAAATGCTAAGTATTATAACTCTGAATAAAATATATATTAATTACTATGAATACATTCTCTTAAAGTCGATTTCCACTCATGTTTCTGTTCCTATTAATGATACAATGTTATAGTACCATAGCTAAAATACACGTAAATAATTAATATATTAGATAGTTATTACATGTAAATAACTACATACATCAAGATTCTTTAGGAGCTACCAACAATACATTTGATTTTTAAAAAGTTTTGGCAAAATACTTCCTTTGGTCGCACAGTCACACCTTTATTGTCACAAATTCCGACGTATCATTGTATTAATCTACATAATACATTAAAATGCACAATTTCTACTATGTACCTTGGGATAATTACGAATAAGTGGTAATTCCCGTGAAAAATATCAGATCTTAATAATCTGGAATACAAATATAAAGTGACAGTTAAACAATAAACTATATTATAAAAATGATATTTATATTAAACACCAACAAAGTTAATCTTGAAGCCTGGCGTGATTTTTCAAATTATGTATACAACGAACTCAAGTTCCGTTTTTGAAATAACTTTATTATTACAATGACGGAATTATCCAGCGTTCGGTATTATCCCAACTGTGTACAATATACTAATTACTAAGGAATATCTTAAAATTAGATAAATATATTAAATATTTATCTTTGTATAATTTCCTGAAATAAAATGGTACCTATAATGCAATTCATCATTAATTAGAATACAAAGGTCAAAACTTTTTTTATTAATATTTATTCTACTTTCATTTGTATAATAATTTGCATTTATACCAGAACCAGTTTTTTTTATTTTATTTAGACAGATCACTGTCCATAAAAAGCGCGAAATTAAAAACATGGAACCACTTGGATTTAATATGGCCGTGTTATAAAAAAAAAAACGTTTTATCAGGACTATACTTACGTGTTGCCCCGGGAAGAAACGGTTACTATAAACTTCATACGAATTGTATGAGGCTTCTACCTAACTCATAGTATATTTTTATTTGTGTAATCCAACAAGTGCAATACTTAATAGTTTAAGTAAATCATTAGAAAAAAATATTAATTTCGAAGGAACCTTCAAAATTTAAGAATAAATCAATGATAAACGCAAAATACAAATAAACTTAAATTATGGTTATCCAAAATTTAACAGTAGAAGAAAAAACTATATTCATCCCTTTTTTAGGGTAACAGTACAAGTGTTAAAAAAAGACAAAATGATTATCTCTGTCTATGCTCTTTACCAAACTGGCTATAGTCATAATTACAATAGTCATACCAAATACATAAACAACCCATTTGTACATTAAAAAAATACAAATTATTTGGAACGATGACGCGAAAAACACCGCAATACATAATTTAATACATTAGAGATAATAAATAAATTACTTTATTTCACTCTTATGTAATGCTTCGTCTCTATCTCGCCAGAGCATAAAAATCCGTTTATCTCATAAATCAAGCCTAACCGCAAACGTCGAAGTTCAAGCGTAATCTCTTTTACTGTAATTAACGCGTCATGGAGACAGAGACAATCGTCCACAATTTACGAATATCGTTTTCTCGCGGTAGCGCCGCAATATGAAACTTTGTCTATAAAAAGGAACCATCTTGTCTATGATACTTAAGTCGAACCGCGTCGCGATCGTAGCGAGTCATTTTGAATAATGACGTAAGCGACATCGACTTTAAAGTACCTTTTCATACACATACCATAGACAATCACTAATAAACTCTAAGCTCAAGTGTTTCTGGATTTTCTGCAACGCAGATATTTACAAATAAAAACGTTTAAAAAAATTAACCTACATAAAGTAATAATAATAAAAGTTTATTCTGCGCAGCTATGTCCAGTGACCTGAGTTAGCCTAATATGGGTATTTTGATTTATCATTTATCACAATATCTGTCACGCTCCAACAAGTGTGTGTGCGTAAGTGACGGATAGCGCGATAGACGATAAAATGATACGGATATCGGATTTCTGAATTTTATAAATCAAAAACACCGAATTTACGCAAAAACGTAACACTCAAACAATCCCAATTTAAAAATAAGTCCTATGATCATGTCCATGGGGTTGACTTTAGCTCAACAGCCTGCTCGGCAACACAATAAAATAAACCCTATATTGACGTACGTAAGGTCTACTTCTTCTGTTCAGCGGCCTGCCGCCTCAGGTCCGAGCCAATGGCTGCCGTGATCGCTGTTCCCAGGGCCAGGAGTGCGCAGAGAGTGAGGTTAGACCAGCGGGTGCCGACTGCTTTCAGCATCCATTCGTACAGGAGGGTTAAGACGATGCCGAATACCTGGACACGGGAATGATATGATGAGGATTTTATCGGTCTACTGCCGTTTATTTTATAAATAAGTTGTGGGCCAAAATCGCCACTAACTGGCAACCACACAGCTCAAATCGAGGACCCGGCAGACCCCGCCGGCGATGGAGAGACGAGCTTGACTCCTTTTTGAAAGAATGGCCAGAGACTGCTCCAGATCGACAGGAGTGGAAAAAGTGGAGGGAGGCCTTTGCCCAGCAGTGGGACAGTATAAAAGACTGACCAGCGTTTGACCTGAGTCGCACCTGATGGTAAGTGATGACAAGGTCGAGGGTGTAGCACGCTGGTTCAGTAACAGCCTATTCACTCTAGCCTTGAAAAGACCCAAATTATATTCTTTAGCAGTCCACATTAGAAAGGTAGAAGTGAATCGCTTCGTGCGAATGAATGGAATATTTTCAACGTAAGGATGAAACCGCTCCCCTCGTCCGGACGTCCGGGGGTGGAACGGAAAAAAGCTATTTGGGAAATTATCTTTCCCAAATAGTTTATAGAATGAATCTCTTTCTCTGAATTACGTAAAAATTCAACCATAGATACCTGAACCACAGCGTTAAGGATCCCAGAAGTAGTCCCTTCTGGTTCAGGATACGTGATTTCTGAGGCAAACTCGAAACCCACGGGCAGATAACCGTTCATGAAAAATCTGGAAGAATAAAAAAATATATACAAGTTTGGAAATTTGTGCTGCCGCCACACATTCGCGCGAGTAGCGAGGTGAAACGCGAGCACGCATATGTACGCGGACGTCTCGCTATTCCTCTCGTCTCTCGCATCGCGTTTTTGTATAGGCAAAGTCTCGTCGAACGTTTCGACGAATAGCGAGGCGAGTGACGAGCCAGCATGTCTAAATGCGGAGTTACATGTATGATACAAGATTTTAATGATTTTCGCATTTTTTTTAACACTTAATCCAGGACTAGGAAATTGAGTTTCGTTACCATTGAGTTTATTTCGTGTAATCATAACATTTCAATTATCGTGGGTCCAAAAATATTTGATTTATCAGTTACTAGTTTAACTTAAACTCACCCAAGAATAATGGCGCTCAAGTACACAACAGCGATCAGTCCGCAGTCCAGGGTGAAGGTGAATATGACCATGCCGACCACGGAAGCCGCGTAAAGCGCCAGGGTGGTCTCCTTGAACTTGTGAGTTTTGTCCAGGATGAAGCCGCAGATGACCGAGCCCAGCATACCAGCTACGACGATCATCAAGCCAATTCGGCCGACATCTTCGTTGGCACCCTGGAATGTAGTTTAGATCTTTACTACCTTATTACAAATAAACGAAAACGGGACTATACCGCGTATATCAATTGGAATTCTCCGGATTTATCCCTGCCGCCTCCTTCCGCCATCGTTCTACCCGGCAATATTTTCACCCCCACCACCTGGATAGTTAGAAATCTTTACTGTGCGTTTTTATAGAAACTTCCTGTCTTGCACATCAAAACTGTGTAATGATTTGCCGTCAGCGGTATTTCCGGACCGATACGACCCTCATACCTTCTTCTTAAAGGCCGGCAACGAGCTTGTGACTCCCCTGGTGTTGCGGGTGCCCATGGGCGATGGTAATTGATTACGAGAACGACATTGTCCTCGTGGTCTCGGCTGAAGTCAGACTAAAGTTCACGTCAACATCTAACCGCTCGAGTTTTTCGAACTACCCGCACTTGATCTTGTTTATCAACTTGAACGTTTTGCGCACTAGGGATGTCACTCGGTCGACACATCTACACTAACGATATCGATATTTTTTACTTTTTGAATACTCACAGGGAAAAATGTTAGCACAACTTCATTGAGCAGAGTGGATATGGCGTAGAATACTCCAACGTTGAGTCCGTAGGAGATGAGAAGAAGGTTGTAGTTGCGGTTGGTGAACAGCTGCTTGATGGAGTGGAAGAAGTTGGAGTCCAGGCTAGCTCCGAGATCAGCGGCAGCTGAGGGCGGGGTTGCTGGTGCTCCCTTGAAGACTGGAAGGATATATATATATTTAATTTATGTAGAACACAAACAGACACAATAAAAAAAATGATAATGTTGTACTTAAGGTACAAAAACAAAGGTAGGATAGAAATAGACCTGGAGGTTCATTACTAGAATATGTACACAAAGTTAACAACATACGGTAGATACCAACAATTAACACTGGTCGTCAACTCATAGCCACATTGCAATTTTATTTGTGATTATGTTATGGACTAACTGTCTCAAAATTATGAGTCTCGGCAAAGAACTTTGGAGATTCAGTTAATGTCAGTCATGTTCTTGTTAACGTCCACTATTTTGTCGTATGTATGGTATAGGTCGGGTTGCAGGTCGGATTACTGCCAGGCCGTCAACCTCTTTTCACGCCGAGGTACGAGGTAGTTCTCAAACATGTAATTACAATAATAAAACAAAAATCTAAAAAAATAAAATAAAAAAACAGATAAAATAGGTTTAATTAACTTATACCTTATCACTAGCTAATTAGATAAAGTTATTAAAATATTGAAATTGTTAACTAGTTATATCAAGTTCATCACATAAATTTACATATTTATAAAACTACAAAATTGATACAAAATAGTTATTTGTTATACAAGGGAGCAAAGTTATTGTTTACCTTCTCGTGCTATTATTAAGACCCGAGCTAGCGGAAAATCCCAAAATTGAATCACGAGCATAGCGAGTGGTTCAAAGAGTGGAATCTTGAGCATTGGGAGGGTTTCAAAGCACGATAGGGGAACACACTTTGCTACCTCACTCGGTAGCACACAATTTTTCAGGAAAAAAAATGTTCTAAAACTTAAAAAAATTAAAATATAAGAACATCTGACCAGAACATCTGAACATCAAAAAACACTGGATTAGTAATAAACAATATGTATGAAATAACTTTGAACTCTTGTGAATAAAATGCAACTATTTTAAATAGCAAAACAGTTCTTTCCGAGCTAGTGAGGTGAAAAGAAAATAACTTACACAACACTATGAAGACAAACAGGACGCTGGTAACTCCGGCGACCAGGTAGAACATGAACTGGAAGTCGGCTCCGATCTGCTCCATGGTCCCACTGGCGCGCACCAGCATGGGGGGCAGCACGAAGCCGAGGGCCACGCCCAGCTGTGGACAATTGTTGTTTACAAAAGTAACCGTTTCATTCATTACAATGCCGAGATGATACTCGCAGTGCCTATACCGTTCGGAAGTAGTTTAAGGACATAACAGCGGCGCCACCGCAAAAAACGATATTAGTATATTTCGAGCATCTTTCTCTTTTACTCGAATTGAGGCGTCATAAGAGTGACAGAGACAATCGTCCGAAATTTACGAATATCGTTTTTAGCGGTAGAGCCGCAGGGTCCGGACGTAGTAAGGAAATACAAGGGATTAAATACTTAATTGGAGTAAAAGAGAAATATGCTCGAAATATATGAACTTTTGCCGTGTGATGCCGGCTGACTAGAATAGCACCACTCCATCTCCTCCCGCGGGTGTCGTAAGAGGCGACAAGGGGAAAAATTCTACGGACGGGCAGCAGCGTCCGTCGAAACCCAATCTACAGCTACTGCGGTCGCTTACCCGCCTGCCAAGCGTGGCGACTATGGCAACTACCCCCAAGATGATGCAAGTCATATTTGTGGGAGGCCTATGTCCAGTAATGGACTGCATATGGCTGAAATGTATACGAACTTCGATGTTCGGGGTACTGGGCCTGATTCGGACCAGCTGTCAGCACTATGAGCTCTGTTAGCAGTGTGAGCATGAATCAAAGTAATGCGGAAAAATACAGAGAAACTAGTTACACAACAGAAACAGAATAAAACAACCCTCCCGCCTCGATTCAATCTTACAAAAGCCTCATTGAGCAGACAGTCCATTGAACTTGAAATAAAACAGTTAGCCCAAGTTACGACAAAGCCCCGGGAAGTTTGGTAAAGCTCCACTAAGCTCGCTATTGTGCACCAAGTTGTGTGCCAAGAAAAGAGGCATTGCTGGCGCGTGAATTCAGGTAAGAAGTTTTTGCAGTAATCAGGAATACAAATTTGTAACTAGCCAACTGTTTCAGGAACATAGTTATTTATATGGTTATGGTGATGTGTCGAGGACTGGCTATACCTGTTTTTTTATCTAGATATAAAATAAATAAATATTACAGGATATTCTTAAACAAATTGACTGTATGGGCCCCACGGCCAGATCAAGAAGGCTCGATGTTTTTTTTTAAACAAGACCGTCTAGCGTTTGACCTCAGTCGCACCTGATGGTAAGTGACGACAAGGTCGAGGGTGTAGCACTGGTTCAGTAAGTCAAATCACTCTTGCCTTGAAAATACCCTAATTATATCTTTCCGGGAATACAGACAAAGGGAGCGAATTCCATTCTTCAGCAGCCGAATTTGTGGGTACTTAGCGTATGATATGATTATATAATATACATATACTTAAATATATAGAAAAACTCATGACTCAGGAGCAAACCTGTGACCACAGAAATATAATACATATACTTGGCCATCCAGCGCGGCAACGCTGCGAGTATTTTGGGCACTTTTGGACCGGAAGCGACAAGGGGTGGTATTGACTAATTACAATTTGTAATCATTTTGTAATAGCATAAATATTTAAATAATAATTGAAATAAATGTCTAATAATTAAAAAAAAAAAATTAAAAAAATAAATATATTGTCTTAACGCGTAATACACTTCGACCCACTTGGATCTTTTCTGTTATTTTCTTCTATTACACCTATTTCAGAGATTTTTTAATACATATTATATTATATGCATTACAAAAATAATTTCCTTTACTGAGATTTGAACCCAGGACCGTCGTTTTAATAAACCGCCCACTAGGCCAGACCTGTCGCCATAACATACGCATACATTTAAAATGTTTGCTCTCAATATTGTTAGCCGTTATGTTTTCAGTAAAAGCGTATTTAATTAAAAATTTTAGACGTATGTACAAAAGCGAGCGGAAATTTAATAAAAAATCCAATCAGAGTTCTTTGTTTGAATACCCTCGTATGATACCAGTTATGTACAGTCAGCGTCATATAGTTGGTAGCATTCAAAGTAGTCAAATAGTTCGGTACACCATACAAATTCTATGGTGTACCGAACTTTTTGAGTACTTTGGATGCTACCAACTATATGACGCTGACTGTACATCGCCTTATTAGAATCAATTTTATTTCATTACTACACCTAGATATTTTTCAAAAACAAACAATTTATTGTAAGTGATCGATAAAATAAAAAATCGACAGTCCTGTTATCGATAAGTACCACTTCAACGTCATACAGGTAATACAATGAATTTGTTCAAGATCGGTGGCACGAGGCGTCTAGGTAGACAGCCGATATAAGCTTGTTGATACGTCTTGACGTTGAAGTAGTATGTACTTATCGATAACAGGATTGTCGATATTTTTATTATACTCGTCGCGGGGAATCATGATCCCTATGACACTGACAGTTATTCTTTCAGCCATACGACACAAACTTGTAGTGGCGTCACCGTTACATTATAATTAAATTGGAGGCGTCTAAAAATGGAGTTTATTAATTTTAGGGTAGATACATGCCATTACAATGATTTTCCGTTGGAATTGTAACAATTCTTAATATAAAAGAAGTTATCTCAATCAGATATTACGTTTACGCCCTGCAAAACTTACTTCGTTTGGAAGATATCGACTAGCGCAAAAAGTATCAAAAACAAATGTCGATAATGGAAACGAGTGTACAAAATAAATAGTACGCTTTCAGTGTCCGATGTACCTATAATCGTTTTCATTTATACATATAGTAAGGTTATTTTGATATTATGCTATTTTTTCGATAGCACTATGTTTAAGATGGATTTTTATTTTTACATTCGCCAAGCGTGACGTAAAATAATAGATGCTAAATGTTAAAAAGTTACATTTCTCGGCCAAAAAACTTAAATCATTACTAGAACAACAACATAACAGACATATGAAATGCAGATTATATTTTTAAAATCACGTTTACTAACGTGTCTGAATGCAAGTCACGCCTTTGCCTATAAAAAAAGTTAAGTTACATCGACACGACCCATCACTAATATGAACTGTCATAGGGATCATGATTCACCGCGAGGAGTATAGCAAGCACTAAGCAAATATAATTCCTTCAAGAAAAATCTCTAGTTATATTCATTACAGACACTGAAGCAGCAGCAGAAGTATCTAAGCGGGCGAGGTGTTCATGAGCTTGACATGTCTTTATTATTAAGAGACAAGAGCGTGTTAAGATAATTGTGAACACAGTTCGCTTAGCTACTTCTGCTGCTAACTGTACATACAAAAAGTTGGATACTAAAACCGCTCGCAAATAGGTAATTGAACTAAGTTAATATGATTATATATACATTCTGGAAGGGTCGCAGCTCAATTTGATTTCATCCCCGGGATTGAAAAGGACCGGACCTGAACCCTGTTAGGGCAGATTTACCTTCCTACTGTCCTTAAAAGAGATTTATATTTGAAAAAATTAACGGACCATGTCTATGTAGTTGTGCGGAAAATTAATATGGAACTTACGTCTTTTGAATATATAACGCCGACATGCGTGTACACACGTTACTACTACATAGGCCAGGTGCTTTAGCTAAGTTTTTCACCTACAAGTGATGTTGAAACGATATCATGCTTGACGTAGCTGACGTCGTGATTTACGTGATTACTGATTAGTAAAGCGAATCTTGATTTAAAAACAACTTTAATATTTTTTATTATGCAGAAACGTCTGCTAGGGAATATCTTCGATCGCAGCGGGACTCGAACCCACAACCACTGGATCCACTGGAACCGGTGGTTGTGGGTTCGAGTCCCGCTGTGACTCAATTTTTTCTATTTTTCATTCGATTTAAATATCGAAAAAAATCTTTATTAATATCTTTATATAATCTTTATTAATATCTTATAATTATAAAACACATTTTTCCTTACAATACAAATTATATATATATATATATTTTATACCACAAAGGTGACAAACAAGCATGCGGCCCGGTATAATACACCGCGGGTATGATTATACAGACCGATAGAAAGAAAAGTAAGACTATCAACAGTTGTTCATGAATAGTTATTACCAGTGATTAGTTTATTTGAATTCGACTTGGGGTGAACGACCTCAATCATTATATTAGTATGGATATGCCCCGGGAATCCGGGCTTTATGTTGTTGGAAAATACAAAAAAATGCAATGTGTTTATTTTATTACACTTTAAAACATCTAAGTAGCTGATAGACATGCAACTTACTCGCCGTTCTTTTGTCCAAATCGAACAAATGAGCACAAGTATTCACACTGACAGCTCAAAAAATCCCTTACAGACAATTTCAATTGTTTTATTTTTGAATTATTTGTTCGGTATCGCAGGAAACTGTCGTATCAATATTAACTTTTCTACATGATATGATATCCCGCGAGAGAGAATCCAAATAACCGATCACTGGTTATTATCTACAGAAGAGAAACTAGTTTCCTATAAAATTTAAAACCGCTCTCGTTATAAAGAAGTGCAAGCTATAAAATCAAGCAACTGTACGTTTTTGATGCTCGCAATCTAGTTAGCGGCCACTTGTTGCTAGCAATTCATCATTGGGATTTTTTTTTATGACAAAGGTGGCAAACGAGCAGACGGATTGCCTGATGGTAAGCAATTACCGTCGCCCATGGGCACTCGCAACACCAAGGGAGTCACAAGCGCGTTGCCGACCTATAAGTGGGTTGGAGCTCTGGGAACCTTACTCACCATCAGGAACACAACACTACATATCTGAAAGGTAGCAGTGCTATTACGGCTGTGGTCTTCTGTAAGGCGGAGGTACTGCCCCAGTTGGGCTTCTCCAGATTCAAGCGTGATGTTACTTCGCTTCGCTTTTGCCCTACCTCTCATAAAATATCAATATCGTCAGCATCAGCGGGATCAGCGTAAAATTTTTTGACACTACGTCTGTGGCAAACAAGCATACGGCCGCCTGATGGTCAGCAGTTACCGCAGCCTATAGACGCCTGCAACTCCAGAGGTGTTATATGCGCGTTGCCGACCCTGAATAATCCAGTATCACCAAATAACCAAGTACAAGGTTTGCCCTATAAGTAAGTACTACAGTAAAATGTACACACGCGTGACACATTATAAGGACACTTATATCGGTCAGCGTGAAATTGCTGCCGGTCAGGAAACAGTGGATTATAATGGTCCAATCGGTGACGTTGTGAGATATTCTGAGACAGGAAAAAAACAATAACAATGGAAGATTACGTCCTATTATCATGTTTGTATACTTATGTATTGTATTGTTTTATTTAAGGTAATGGCACCAATGTTGGACACTTTTAGCTGACAGGCACCAATGTTGGACACTTAGTTCTTATTTCAAAAATCATAAAGTTATAAATTGAATATGTCCAAACAAATGCACAACACATAACTCCTTTGAAATAAGCACTAATGTTCATGATTGGTTCCGTGTCCATTACTGGTGCCGTCACCTTATACCGAAATGTAAACAAGATCTGTTTGACGACAGGTTCGGCCTAGTGGGTAGTGACCCTGCCTATGAAGTCGATGGTCCTCAGTTCAAATCCCAGGAAGGGCATTTATTTGTGTGATGAGCACAAGTATTTGTTCCTTAGTCATGGGTGTTTTCTATGTGTAAGTGTAAGTTACTGATAGAAAACGTCGGAAACGTTGAAAAGGTTGGAGATACAGGCGTCCATAGGCTGTGGTAACTGCTTACCATCAGGCAGGCCGTATGCTTGCTTGCCACCGACGTTGTATTAAAAAAAAGTATTTGTATATTATATACCGAGTGTTATAAAAAACGTGATACAAGATTATCAAACCGGCATCTGTTCATGATTTTGTGTTAGGGTGGCCCAATTGGTTAAAGCGTCAGCCGCGATAGCTGGAGATGCGGGTTCAAATCCCGTCTCGAACGCCGGAGGTCCTCGTCGCTTTTTCTTACGTATATGTGTATTTCAATTTTTAAATGATATTTTTGTTCGTATAACTATTCGGATACTTAGCCCGTTTTTTCATGATATTTCTTTCTATCAGATGAGGGTAACCTATCATATAACGATACAGTTACAGTTTCTCTTAAACAAAGGATATCTAAAATAAAAATACACGTACTACTCAAAGAAAATATTTGAAATACCCGCTAGTAAAAATCCTCACGAAATATGTGTAAGCATTTATATTTTCCGCAAAAAACTATTTATAAGAGGCTTATGCAGCAAACCCATTCCAATTCCTGTTCGGACCTTTCCTTTTGAAGCACAGAAGGTAATATTATGTATTTTATGTTTTCGTTCGTAACCAAACTTCCTCTACCGCAACCTACTACACTAGACATACGTTACTTTTTGCCTTCCGCCCGTTTCCGCAACTGCTATTCGCAACTGTAAGTCTGCACAACTACATAGACATGGCCCTTCAGTTAAGTTTTTCACCTAGGTATACAGTACAACCTAACACGAGTTGCCACAGTTGACATTAGCCACATTTTATACAACAATTTGTCAGTCTCTGGTTGAGCCTTAAAATAGCGTAGATGTCTTGAGAACATATTTTTCCTAACTAGTGCGTAAAAAGTTCATTTTCGCACGCTTCGAAATGCGTAAATTTCACTTTTTAGGGCACTTGCTATGAAAAATTAGGTTCGATACTCATTGAAAAACTTCTTTAAGACTCGGGTGATTGTCACCCTCGTTTCACTCGGGCTCCAACGTTCACCCTCGTCGAAAAAAAAACTTTTTTCACTAGTATCGAAATGTACTATTTATGTGTTTTTTTTCTTTAACGTTGTTTAATGTGTAATGTAGATAGCGTATTATGCAGTGATCTAACGCAGCATTGTGCAGCTAATGAATAATTGATATCAAACGCGTTTCACCACTATTCGATCACCACCAGCAGTCCGAAGGCCGCAGCCATCTTGTGGTTTTTTGTAAAGTCCAGCTGCCACAATCCCCATACAAACTTTCAACCCCCTTTTCACCCCATTAATGGTATTCCAAACGTCCTTCCCGGTATATAACTACCTATTGTGAAATAGTACATTTCGATACTAGTTAAAGAAGTTTTTACACGTGTATCGAACCCAATTTTTCATAACAAGTGCCTTATAAAGTGAATTTTACGCACGCGAAGCACTTTTTACGCACTAGTTAGGAAAAAAACATTTGAAACTTTCACGTTTTTGTATAGGTATAGATTTTTTTAATTATTTACACTATAATACTTTAATTTTAGGTACGCCTAATCTTAGTATAATGTCACCGAGCGGATTCGAGGTTTTATTGTATGGGAAATACTGGAATTCCAGAGTTGCCCATATTATAATATAATAATTAAAGAAATAATTTCAAATAAACTTTGCCGGAAAGAGCAGAGTGGGCATGCGGATATGTTGTTTGGTATAAGAACGCGGAATATAAGTGAATACAACCTTCACATATTTTACGAATACATTAACTGTCAATCTGTCAGTTCAAACAACTAATCACTAGACTTTTTTTATTCTAAATAAGTTAAAAAAGTGTCCTTAACCTTTTGAACGCCAAGCACCACTAAAATGGTCGCGTGATGTCGTGCCTGCCACGCCACCGACCACTAAAGTGGCTACGGCGGACGCTGTCAAAGCAATAGTCCTGCTGACAGATAAGGTTTATATTTGTTCTTCACAAGTCATACCATGGCGTACACGTCATACGAGTATTTTGACGCGAGAGGAAAAGCGTTCAAAAGGTTAATGCATTATCCATACTAATATTATAAAAGCTGAAGTAACCCTCTCTGTTCGTCTGTTATCTGTTCACGCTTAAACCGATGAACCAATTGGGATGAAATTTGGTATGGATAGAGTTTGAGCTACGAGAAAGGACATAGGATAATTTTTATTCCGCAACCATTGTTTAAAAGCGGGTATGACTGGATGAAGAAGTCGCGAGGAAAACCTAATACCTTGTATATTTAGTAATCTTCACAACAATTCGATAGTCCTTTTTTGGTAGCACATTTAAGGTGAATGGGGATAATTCCAGGTGTTTTAAAAGTAATCATTCTGATAATTTTCAAGAACCAGTTGTATTCTGTTGCAGATTGAGCATCAAATAGCAGCATGAAATGTATGATATCTGATGACAGGTCTGGCCTAGTGGGTAGTTACCGTGCCTATGAAGAAGGCGGTCCAGGGTTCAAATCCTAGTTATCGCACTTTTATGGGGCTATGGTGGTCCGGTTGGCCGGTGGTCTAAATCAGACAACTCTCTATACCAAAGCCAACAATTTTTCCGCTTCTCCTAACGCCTAACACCTTATTGACGGCGACTATAAGAAGAAGAATCTAGTTCAAAATGGTCCTGCATTCAAACAAAAATAATATTAATTAATCCAACCACTTATATCTGTTTGTCAGAATATAAAAAAAAAATCCAAGGCTCACAAGTATACGGCGACCTATTTTCCAGAGATACTTAGCTTTATATTTCCTCGCGCCCCATCGCTCCAATTGGATAATCGCGAGGAATCAGATACAATTGCACTGTGATTTACTGAGGACTGACAATTGTTCCGTTTGTAGTAAACAGCGAACACAAGGAAGAGTTGTGATATCCTAGTGGATGTCACAATTTTTCTTTAAATTTTCTCGGGTCAGAGATGTAGGGTTAAAACCGGCGGTAGATTTTTCTTTGACGTTCATAAGTGCATTGCATGACGACCGGTCTGGCCTAGTGGGTAGTGACCCTGCCTATGAAGCCGATGGTCCTGGGTTCAAATCATCAGGCGATTCGTCAGTTCGTTTGTCTCTTCATAAAAAAAAAAATTGTGTAAAAAGATAAAAAAGATCTTTATTTTTCAATTTAGGCACATTACAATATAAATATATCGCGGGACAATCTTACACAAATCGATCTAGTCCTATGGTAAGCTCAGTAAGGCTTGTGTTCTAGGTACTAGACGACGATATATAACAGATAGATGCATATAAATACTTAAATACATAGAAAACAACCATGACTCAGGAACAAACATCTGTGCTCATCACACAAATAAATAAATGCCTTTACTGGGATTTGAACCTAGGACTACCCTCTAGACCAGACCTTTAGTCAAACCACCACCACTGATCAGCACACCACATTTTACACCCGAAATAACAAAGAAACCGGAGAAACTGTAACAAAATTGAAATCTCGATAGATCAGCTTAACATCTAAAGACCAAATCACCCGATACCACCCGATACTTAAGAGCAATTATTTATATATAAGTACCTTGTTTATCTTATATATTGGTTTCTTCCCGTTCCTTGGCAGAATAGATCCGTCCCGGACAAAACAAATGAGACACGAATGATAGCGTGATCTTTATACAGTCAGCAACAAAAGTGGCTAAGCGTTTGAAGTGTTCAAAATGACCTACACCCGCTCTTATTCTCTGGACAATAGAGATGTGTTGACCTCATTTTGATCACCTCAAACGCTTAGCCACTTTTGCTGCTGACTGTACACTGATACGTCCTGACTGACCGACTTTAATGAACGCCAAGCTAAAACCACACATGTACAGTCAACCAATTTGATTTCTAGACCACTTCGAACCTTGTCACAGTCATGTTAATAAGAGATCTATGCATCTTTCATATAGATTTTCACTATGACAAGGAACGAGGTGGCTGGCCTAAAAATCAAATTGGTTGACTGTACGCTGCATTTGGACCATTATTTAAAGTTTGTATACAGGGACCGGATAACCCTTTCCGCGGCAAAACCCATTAAAAGGGCAACCCTTAAACACGGCTAACACATTGAAAGACTTACCAGTTTGAACTGCTAGCCCATTTGACTATCCGTTACCGTACGACTAAGCCAAAAATAAAACTAGCCCTTTACAATCACTAACTGCTATCCTTTATGTTTATGCCTTGCTTACCCTTATTACTTAGCGCTTTTTATATTGGGATAGCGCTTAGTTATAAGGGTTAGCGCTTTTATAAGGGCTTTAAAAGTAAAATGAAAGGGTATGGTCGAATAAGAGTATGGCGAGTAAAGCCTTATGTAAAACCCATACAAAACCCTTTATAAGGGATAGCGGGCCGGTCCCTGTTTGTATACTCAATTTTTTAAATTTGTATTCTTTTGTGTGGTTTCTACTAAGAATCATGAGCTCTTTCGAGCCTGATAGGAAAAAAAACGTGTCCCAAGCTTTTTTATTCCATTCCGTTACTATTTTTCATATATTTCGTATGGCGGTAACGGAACGGAGGTAATAAAAAATATATATCACTCTCTTTTATTTGCACGGGAGCGATTAACTGATAGCTCATAGCTCACTAGCTCGCGGTGGGAGCAGTGCCTTAGCAACATGCCTCAATAAATCTATTTTCATATTTCAAGGAGAAAATAAATTGCGACCAATAAGGCAATCTTGACTTATTAGGTACCTTGTATTAGCCCTAATTCCCAAGATATTACTATTGGAGAGGAAATAGCGAAATAAGCTATCCATTATCTATAATAAATTTCAATGGACGACGGATTTTCTAATAAAAAAATACATCATTTCTCTATCTCGAAAAGCAGGCGAATAAAGATGCATTTATTAAAACAACGCTGTATAAAACTATGAAGCTCATAGTCACTTAGGCCTTTACAGTCTTGAAATGCAAATGCCCGTGTAACCGGAGAGGATTCCAAAGGATTCTAGCTATTATGGTTATGTACTTAGTGTCCATAATTCTGTGGAAGGTCTTATCGGCGTGCGACAGCCCAGCAAGAGTCGGTCAACGAATACTTAAGTAAATGGTTTTCCTTGAAGCTTGCGTGACGCAAATCTCACTTAGTTTCGTCTGGGCCTGATTGGATGGAGTATAGATTAGATTACCTCCCATAAGATCTCGTGTTCGTAATAAAATACGCTGAGATTGCACAGGAATATTATATTTACGTAGTTGTAGTATTATTTGTCTCTGGGAAAATGAGTTTACGCATCCCCCCGGCCCTGGGGTAGGCCCATGATGCTGAGGGGGTATGTGGGACTCTCTTTTCACTGTTTCTTTTGCTAGCCAGGAGGAGGGGAGGAGAATACCCACTGAAAACCCAGCGGCGTCGTACGCATTGCCGACGGCATACATAATCGGGAGTGCCCCGATTATGTATACCTAGGACAAATTGTCCAGTTAGGTAGTTCCAACTTCAGAGAGGACAAACGTTGAATCCGACTCGGTTGGGCAGCATTCGGAAAGGTACGATATATGTTTTCTTCCAAATTTCACAGTCTTAAGACGAAAATCTTTGACCAGCGTGTGTAGCCAGTGACGACATATGGTCCTGAAACGTGGTCGGTTACAATATATCTCACGAGAAGGCTCAGCCACCCAAAGGGAAACGGAGATGGCTATGCTAGGAGTGTCTCTGCGCGATCGCATCAGAAATTATGTCATTCCCAGCAGAACCATCAGTCCATCAGTGGGCATTCTTCGGCTGTTATGATGATGATATAATTGTTATACATATTTACTTATAATATGTATATGCCGTGTGATGCCGGCTGACTAGAATAGCACCACCCCATCTCCTCCCGCGAGTGTCGTAAGAGGCGACAAAGCGAAAAATCCTACGGACGGGCAGCAGCGCCCGTCGAAACCCAATCTACAACTACTCCGTTCGCCAACCCGCCTACCAAGCTTGGCGACTATGGCAACTACCCCCAAGATGATACAAGTCATATTTCTGGGTGGCCTATGCCCAGCAGTGGACTACATACGACGGAAATGTATGTATGTACTCATAATATAGTCAATACATGATTAAGACTGTTCTGTTTTCGTATCTTTTTTTAACCGCGTGTTGTCCCTAAACTGTGGCCAGAAATCACTGGAGGACGGGCAGCATAGTCGAGACCGCCAACCCGCCTTACGATTGTGGCATTCAACCCATTTGGGGGATGCCTCTGTCCACCAGTAATCTATGGCTGATAGCCAGTTAATTTCAAAGGGTAGCTTATAACTTTGATCAGATAAGACCAAATAGTAGCCATGGTGGTTAGATTGCATACCAGATAAAACGTCAACCCTGATTCAACTTTAAGACAATAGAGGTCGCCACTAACAATGTTCAAGATTTAACTTTGTCACCAAACTAATCCCAAACGACGTAACCTTTCGAAAACCAGTTTGATTTTGAACTTTAAAGCAAAGGGATAAGGTTAATAATAGAACGTATTTGACAATGGCTGTTATCACGATAAACAATAAGGGTCAGATCTCGATTAAACTTCCCTCTAAAACAAGCAAACTTGCGACATTCAAAAACTTTTTTCAATCAAAAGGTGTTTCAGGGGCGCTACCGCTAAAAACGATATTCGTAAATTTCGGACGATTGTCTCTGTCACTCTCGTGACGTCTTAATTGGAGTAAAAGAGGCAATCGTCCGAAATTTACGAATATCGTTTTTGGCGGTAGCGCCCCTGCTTTCAATAGAGGTTTTTGAAAACGGGGTTGAAACAAATCGAAATGCTTTTCATTTCACACCAACTAAGAAAATGTTTAGGCTTTGATAATTAGCAAAAAAAACGTAGAATTGTAATTTTTTTGTCCAGTGAGCGTCATTAGTTAGTGGCAACCAAAGTTGCCAAATGACAACCGGTCTGGCCTAGTGGGTAGTGACCCTGCCTATGAAGCCGAAGGTCCTGGGTTCGATTCCCAGTCATGGCATTTATTTGTGTGATGAGCACAGATATTTGTTCCTGAGTCATGGGTGTTTTCTATGTATTTAAGTATTTATATGTATCTATTTATTATATATATCGTCGTCTAGTACCTGCAGCACAAGCCTTATTGAGCTTACCGTAGGACTAGGTCGATTTGTGTAAGAATGTCTGAAATATTTATTATTTATTTATTATTATATCGATACAGATCTATATTTATATAGCAGTACGGATGTGTATCGATATATTTTGCCATACTTACTGTAACAACAATATGACGCTAACTGTCCCACCTCGTACAATCAGAGGCAGTTATTGCTAAGCGGGCCATGTGTTCAGAATTATCTGGACACGCTCTTATTCTCTTAACAATAAAGTCGTGTCTAGCTCATATTGAATATTTCGTCCGCTTAGCAACTTTTGCTTCTGACTGTACAAGCTTTTATTGCCGACTGTACTTTTTTGTACAATCGTCAACGTCATAACTAAACAAATGTAAAAATTATCGGTTATATGTTAAAACAATACCAATATTCCATGCCTAAAAGTAACAAGTAACTTTTTTCTGTAAAGCACTCTAAATTTGGGGCTCAAGAACCCATAAATATTATAAATACGTAGAACTTCGTCCATTACCCGAGTACCTAGTCATCTCGGCACTCAGTAAATGTCAAGCCGGTAAACGGGGACATTTGTTCTCATTTTCCAGTAGACGGAGTGTAAATTAAATTAAACTATCTTATCTTTTTAAGAGATTTTGTCAATAATATAAGTGACATTTATATTTGTTTGTACGAGGCCATTTTAATTCAAAATCATGATTTTTATTATTAAACCAAACAGGTTACATAAAAAGATAAAAGATCTTTATTTTTCAATTTAGGCACATTACGAGTACATGCATTTATGAACGTCAAAGAAAAATCTACACCGGTTCAAACCCTACACCTCTGACCCGACAAGATACCGGCAAGAAACTACGGCGGGACTTATGTTTTCAATACAGTGATACACCAAATCTTAAAGTACTTACATAATTATGCGTAGTCCGTTAAGAAAACATATCAAACAGATTATTATATTACAAGATATAACTGAAAATACTAAAATATAAAAATAAAAATAATAAACGCAGGGCAGCTTGTGGCGAGCTGTTGTAGAGTAGCGACTCCACGTACCTGAGTGCCCCTGGGGTGCCCTGTCGGACAGGTGGGACAGGTCCCCTGCCTCTGGCTTGCCTTCACCGGCCGTCCAGAGTGGGGTCGCGAGAGCTGCGTTCTCGAGGGTAGATGTGGAAACCTAAGTGGCGAGTTGGCTATATGTTTAAAGTCCAGTGACACCTCTCTACCCTTAGCCCTATGCACCGGTGTTGCCCTTGAGCCATCTTTGATGTCGCTTTTTGTGGGGGCCCATCTCGCATAGGGCGAGTCACCGTCTGCCGGAAATAAAATTGAATACCATTTTATTAGGCAGATGTCCGGTTGTTTTATCCAATAGCCCAGTAGCTAGTCCATCCTTTCCACCCAATAGCCTAGTACATTCTAGATTCCATTATAACTCAATAGTCCTTACACCATGGCGGGTGCTGTCTCTGTGCGCATCCCATGATACGGACAGGGGCAACATCCGCTTAGTGTACCCCTTACATTTCATTAAATTGTCGAAAGGGCCTCTGCGCGTTGGCTCGATCTGGCTCCGCGTACGCCTCCCAAATGTCCGGAACACCATTGTTCCGTGTACGGAAGAGACATACAAAAAATAAATAATGTATAAACAAATTTGACTTCACAAAATAGACATAGAGGTACTTTAATATGCTTTCTTACCTGAACTGTGTCATTTAGCAACTTTGATTAACAAAACTAATAAAAACTACATCATAAATACTTAGAAATATACTCACTAACCTAAGTCCCCTAAGTCTGTCCCTCGGAAGGGTGTCCATAAGGCTGGCTATATCTTGTTGTATTTATTGACAATAGCCGAATACTGGCTCTATCTGGTCGCTTATGACGTCAGGTTAGGCCTAGAGGATTGTGACTCTGGCGATGGTCCCGGGTTCAAATCTCAGTAAGGGCATAATTATATTTGTGTGATGAACACTAGATATTTTTTCCAGAGTCATGGGTGTTTTATATATGTATTTAAGTATCTGTATGTATATCGTTGGCTGACCACAACACATCCCTTCCCGAGTTTACCGTGGAGCTTAGTCAATCTGTGTAAGGATGTCCTATAATTATTTATTATTTATTTATCATTATTTTTATTTAGTGTTTCCAGTAAAAAACACTCTTCCACACAGCAGCCGTAATCTATATTAATTATATAAACGTGAAAGTCCTAACTGACTGACTGATTAACGTACAGTCCAAACCGCTTAACCTAGATGGCTGATTTTTTCACAGTCGGTTAATAAGGGGTTGAAAGTGTGTATGGCGATTGTGTAAAATTTAAAGCTAGAGACTTGAAATTTTGTGTAAACAGTGATTTCAGCGTTTTTTTGAAATTCATCCTCTAAGGGGTCAAAAGGGGGGTTCTTCTGCGTGTGCGACGCCGCGGGCAAAAGCTAGTCTCCAACATTAACAGAACAGCGACTGATCAGACCCTGCATATTTATAAGACGGATCAACAAACAAGGTTTCTATTACCATATACGAAAGGTCCTAACCGACAAATCTTCACTATGAAGTCGCTTCCTGTCAAGATCTTTTGTACTTAAGATGTATAGATCAAAGACTTGATGAGTTTGAGCCAGTTTCCATTAATTTTGAATATAACTACTTATTATGGATAAGGGTCATACATATTTCGACAGCTAATGTCACTCAATCCTCCAAAACCTACTTTTTTTTAATTATGGTTTATCCCTATCTAGTGCTGGTGGACTAGAGGTAAGAGCGTGCTAGCGATTAAAACTCGGTTCGTATGTACAGTCAGCAGCAGAAGTGGCTAAGCGTGTGAGATGTTCGAAATGAGGTCAACACAACTATATTGTCAAGAGAATAAGAGCGCGTGTAGATAATTTTGAACACTTCAAACGCTTAGCCACTTTTGCTGCTGACTGTACCAATGAGTTTTTCGGAAGTTATGTACGAAATATCATTTTATATTTACTAGTCGCTTTTCGGTGAAGGAAATAATCGTGAGGAAACAGGACTAATCCCAGTAAGACCTAGTTAACCCCCTGCGTCGGAAGATCAGATATATAATACGATACAAGTATTCTTTATTCCACACCTCAAAAATAGGAAAAAAAAAGAAAAACATACATGAGCAGAATAAAAATAGAAGCAGACATTGTTACACATAAATTAGTTAGAAACAGGCTCCCAGAAGCCGAGGAAAAATCTCGGGACAACGCGAGGAAGATGATGATGATGGTTTCTACTTATCTGTGACTTGGTAAAGTTAACAATTAAATATTACAGAAATTGATTGAGCCCCACGGTAAGCTCAAAACGGCTTGCGTTATGGGTACTCAGCCAATACATTCATACTTAAATACATAGAGAACACACTTAGGAACAAATATCGGTGCCCATCACAAAAATAACTCACTGGAATTTGAACCCTGAACCATTGGTATCATAGGCGGGGTACTCACTAGATCAGACCGGTCGTCAACAGACTACTACTATATTAAGTTTTTTTTATGATATAGGAGGCAAACGAGCAGACTGACTACCACGAGCTCAAAGTGACGCAGCGTAACATGGAACGAGCTGTGCTCGGCATAACACTTCGCGATCGAGTCCGGAACGAGCTGATCCGAAAACGCACAAAAGTGGTTGACGTAGGTCACAGGGTCGCCCGGTTAAAATGGGCCTGGGCAGGGCATATGTGCCGACTTCACGATGAACGGTGGAGCAAGTGCGTTTTGGAATGGAGACCCTGGCTGGGCAGGAGAAGTGTAGGCAGACCACCCGCCCGTTGGTCTGACGATATAAAGGAGGCTGCAGGACCAGTATGGATAAGGGAGACTAACAACCGCTTAAAATGGAGAGAGATTGGAGAGGCGTATGCCCAACGGTGGGTGAACACACGCTGAAGAAGAAGAAGAAGCAACTACCACCACCCATGGACACTCCCAACACCAGAGGATCACAAGTAAAGTACGTTGCTGACCTTTCAGATCTCTATACGCTCTTCTCTTGAAGGTTTGGAGTTTTATTTGAGACTTTGACATAAATAACGTAAATATATGAAATAGATATTTTAACATACGTCATTTCCATGGTTTTTGAACGACTACAAAACCAAGACTAGTGATAGAACAGTATTTTCCATTTTCATTAAACAAAATTCGATGAAAGAGGTTCTTGAACCAATAGCCTATTAAAATTCCATTATCAAGATATCAGCCAAATGGCGGTCTCTCTGATTAGATTTGATTATCTGGTCAGATTTTTTCAGTGTTAGTGTAATTAAATTTGCAATTTTAATTATTAGGTGTTTAAAACTAATTTTTTTGTAGATAATTGATTTATACTAAAATAACACTCATAAAATCTCCAACTAGTAGGTACAACCGTTACACATAAACACTTTAATAAGTATAAAAATAAGACTCACGATTACTTATACAAGTATAAAAAAATAATAACCTACTACAAGACTAAATCAAAAACAAATAAAATAAAAAAAATGTAAGTTTAATTAAGACCCTAGTGGCAAAGTCCTAAAAATACTGGCAGCGTTTCCTCGCTGCATCACAACGTTTTTGATAATGTTTCATTTTCGGATATCGTTTAACCAGGTAAAAGTATAACTTTTTTTTCAAATAATGTGTCTATAGGTATCGATCACATATCCGATATATTAGTAAACTATTTTCTATTAAAAACAAAGTGTAAAAAAAACTCTCTCTGATATAAGCAATTTCCATAAAAAATCTGAAACTTTTCTGGAGAGTACTTATATTTTTCTGGATACTACTTCATCAGAATCTGATAATATAATATCGCTGATACTATCCTCACCATCTTCTCACGCGGGTGTCGCAACAGGCGACAAAGGTAAAAAAAAATACGGATGGGAAGCAGCGTCTTTCGAAACCAAATCAACACCTACTGTAATCATAATCACCAACACTCCTGCCAAGAGACGACTATGACAGCTCCTAAAGATGACACAAGTCATATTTAGGAAAGATCTATGTCCAGAAGTGGACGTCTTTTGGCTAAAATGATGGTGATCACTGACACCTGTTATCAAACTCAAGTGGATGATGATAAACTAACCTGGTTCCCAAACACTCCAATACTGCATGCCGAAGACACCTGGTCAGCGCCGAACCACACCGCAGCCAGGCGGGGTGGCACATTCAGGATGAACACCTGAAAGACAAAAGAACTGAGAACCACAAGCATATCGCAAGTATGTCGCACCTGGCAGTACTTAGTCACATATTTGCGGCGTTTGGGGTTGAAACCCTGGAGCCGTGGAGCCCAAGTGCGCGGTGTCTACAAAGAGATATCGGCGCGTCTTATTGAGGTTTTTGGTGACCAGAGGGCTGGCCCCTATTTCGCCCAACGGATTAGCATTGCTAACCAGCGCGGAAAAGCGGCCAGCCTTCTGGGCACCCTATCTTACTTAGGTATTTTTTTTAAAGTTAATATCTTTATTACGTTTTTTATCTTATATTACTGTGTTAATAATAAAGAATGATACATTTTTACGAGTTCGTAGCCAATATGGCAAAAATGAACTCTAATAACCTCGTTTGTCTTTAAAGTGTTGAATAGTTGATAACAGGGGTATTCACAGGTCATTACAGATGTAATGCAAAACTATTTTCCACCGGCAAAACTCGGGTCTTGATCGAAATACGACAGCACCCAAGCTGTTATTCAATAATTGTATTAAATGAATGAAACTTTCATATCCAATAATATTATGAATCTTTATTATTTAGTGTCAAAAATCAAAGTTACATGTCACTCATTTAATACAATAATAAATTAATAAATAAATATTTCAGGACAGTGATCAGTGATCGTTTTTTTTGGATCAGACACGAGGTGAACGACCTTGATCATTATAGTAGTATGGATATGCCAAGGGAATCCGGGCTTTAAATTGTTAGAAAAGGCAAAAAATACAATGTTTATTTTATTACAATTTGAAATAGGTATCTAAGTAGCTGATAGACATGCGTTCGTACTGGCCGTTCTTTTGTCCAAATTGAACAAATGAGCCCAAGTGTTCACACTGACAGCTCATTTGCTGCCTTTGGTGGCACATTTTTTACCGTTTGGATAAAAATTCGGCGAGTTAGTAAAAATCCCTAACATACAATTTGTTTTTTTGTTTGAACGATTTGTTCTGTATCGAGGCAATTTGTCGTATCTATATTAACTTTTCTAGATGATATCCAAATGCGAGGGAGAATCCAAATAACCGATCATTAATAATGATATACAAATCGACCTAGTCCTACGGTAAGCTCAGTAAGGCTAGTGTTGTAGGTATGGATGAAATGATGATGATACTTGACATCTCGGTAATACGTTCCAATGATCCCATGTTACGCAGACAAAGATAGAATTTATAATTACCTGGGAGACAGCAACCACAGTCTGGCCAGTGAAGCCCAGCCAGAACATGTCCTGGGGAACGGAGAAGACCTTCAGCCACGCGCCCAGACATGTTCCGAAAGACCCGATGATGGTTGTGACGCGAAGACCCTGGAGACAAGGAAGAAAACGATTATAAATGATGAGTAAAAAGGCCATAAAATAATAAAATAATTAGATAGATAGACAGATAGAAACATTAATTCATGACACACACACATAATATTAACAACAAAAAACATTAGAACATTACACAAACGACGTGTGCCACGAAATGGCTTCATCTCAGCCAGCAATCGCCAGCGCTGGTCTTCCGATAAGACCATCAGGTGCCATGACGATAAGTAACACATTCAAAAAGAAACAAAAAAAGGAACGAAAAATTATAAATAAAAGAATACACGTTAAATCTACACCTGTCCTACTTAGAACTATTAGTTGTTACAGGACTTTATTAGACAAATCGACTGAGCCCTACGAAAAGCCCAACATATCGGAATTGTTGACTTCACAATAAAAAAAACTGTTGTGAGCCATGTTACTACTACTTAAAGGGTGAACACTATTAAATTGTCGCAGGTCGAACATGCTACAGACGACAAAATAAAAATCCAAAGTGCTCAAAATTCTTTATATGACTAATTTTATACAGCGTAAAATCATTTTAAAAAATATTAGGGCTATTTCATCGAACGACGAGAAAATTTCCGGACATTACTTTTGACGTGATTCATTGAATTTCGCACGGAATCATCGCTTAACAATTTTGTGCATTTAATCCATTTTCGTTGAAAATCTGGTAATGAAGTGGCAGGTTGGCAAGTTTTTCGCAGTTTAGTTTTTATATTAGCCCAATATTTTTCGATGGGGCGAAGTTCGGGACAGTTAGGTGGGTTACTCTCCTTAGGCACTACCTCGACTGAATTCGCCTTATACCATTCCAAAGTTCGAGACGAATAATGGCAACTTGCTAAATCTGGCCAAAACAATGTTGAGGAAGTGTGTTTCTTTATGAATGGTAACAGTTTCTTTTTCAAGCATTCTGATATATAAATATCGGTGTTAATTGTCCCGGTAGTGATAAATGGTGAGCTCCTCATGCCGCACTGGCATATAGCTTGCCAAACAAGGTATGTTTTGGCAAGTTTTTCTACCGGGATCACCTTTTCCGATTCGTCAAGATGCGAGGTGTCACGAGAGGGATAGGACGGGTTACCTCGTAAAGACTTGAACTCGGCCTTGGCGGAGGTTTCATCGTCAATACTTAGGCAACATTTGTTCTCCATCAACAAGGTATACAATAACCTAGAACGTCTAACCGCACGATTATATTGATCCACAGTTCTCTTGGGAGCCTTTTGCTTCTTATATGTTGTAATGCCGCATTCTTTTTAATTTTTGGACATTTGCTTGACTAGTGCCTACTTTTTTCGCCACATCCCGGGAAGAGATACTCGGATTCTTATCAAATAGCTTGCACACCTTTGATTGTAACTTAACATTAGATTTTCTGGTGGGTTGACCTTCACGCCGCTTCCTATCTATAGTTTCACCTTGTTTAATTTTTTTTAGGGTTCGTTGAACCGTCCTCCGAGTTGTTTGACAAGATTTTGCCAGATCTAAAGTTGATAAATGAGGATTTTTACTGAATTCTTGCAAAATTAATTCGCGAACATTTTTTTCGTGTAACACCATTTTCATAAATAAAAAACAAATGAACATTTTATGGTTGTCTAATATATTACGAGCCTTCTAAATTTAAAATTTTAAAAGAATATTCAAAAAAGGTTCGATGCAACACGCTAGCAAAGTAAAAATGTAGGCGACAATTTAATAGTGTTCACCCTTTAGTTACAAACGGACAAAATCACGTAGGCGACATATTTCGGGTAAGTTCTGGTACTCATTTTCAAGCCGAGTCAGAATACGGAGTGTTTGATACACCCTCACCCCGAGCCGTGTGTCCTGACTCGGCTTTACAAATAAACTTTGAGGTCTAATAAGTTGTCCATATAATAAGTATTCTTTAAAACCTAAAACAGTCTGTATGCAAAAAAGCGTAAGTTTCAATTATAAGCTCGGACAAGTCATCGCAGAAACAGATATGGATATAGAACAAGACTCTATAGAGTTGAGACTTAAAATTATTATTATCTAAAGTGTATATTATCGTAAATCCATTGACCTTTTACTCGCATATCTGTCATGGATTTGTCAAAGTAGCATGCTTGAAACAATTTTATGGTGATAATTTAATACAATTATTTGCTTAATTATGGTTATTTCTAAATATTTGAAATATTACATTTTTATGCTATTCGGAGTCGAAACCCTTGGCCCGTGGGGTCCCAGCGCCCATATCATGTTCAAAGACCTTTCTAAAAGGCTCGTCGACTCCACTGGTGACCGCAGAGCTGGCAGCTTTCTCGCGCAACGCATCAGTATCGCGATACAGCGGGGGACTGCTGCCAGCATACTCGGCACCATGCCAAAGGGGCCCAATTATAACGACGTTTTTTAAATTTCTATTATTAATAATAATGTTAATGGAAATACCTTCACACACGTATGGAAAATTTTGGGTTGCAGTAATGTCATTGAAAAATAAAATAAAATAATATTGTACATAATGCGATTCTATAAATGTTGTTGCGATTGTTCTGCGATGACTTCTCCGAGCACTAACTAACATCAGAATCTGTGGTTTCAAAAGGTTTCAACGGAAGTGCAACACGCCAAGCTCAATTTAATAATGCGTCGAGTGCACCGCGGCTACCAAAACCAGCCCAGCTACCACTTTACATCTGACCTCCGAACTCTCACAGTCATCAGGAAAGCGAGGTTCAAACATTACTAGATGCATTTAGATGAGGTTCAGCATCCAGACTCCATTAGTGCACTCCACAATTTCATTGGATCTTGCAATTCGTTTTAGCGGGATTTGAAAAGCAGAGATATGTGAGGAATTCAATTTAATTCAACATTTGAAATGGATTAGACATTTTATTTTTTGGAACTTCCTTGCCTGTATAGAGTCGGCTATTTCGTACTACCTTTTGATTTCTCAATAATCAATGTATCTAATTAATTTACAGATGATATCAAACAATGGTAGTAACCCTGCCTGTGAAGCCGATGGTCCTGTGGGTTCAAATCCCAGTGAGGGCATTTGTTTGATGAGCACAGTATTTTTTTCTTGAGACATGGGTGTTTTCTAAGTATTTAAGTATTTATATGTATCTATCTATTATATATATCGTCATCTAGTACCTACAACATAGCCTTATGAGCTTACCGTAGGACTAGGTCGATTTGTGTAAGTTGTCCCGAAATATTTATTTATTTATTTATTGTTTTCTATATATTTAAAGTATTTGTATATTAAATATATCTTTGGCTGAGTACCCACAACGCTAGCCTTCTTGATCTTACCGTAGGGCTCAGCCAATTTGTGTAAGGTTGTTCTGTAATATTTTACTATTTATTTATATGCCTAATTCATTTACAGATGACATCAACCTATGCTCCATGGAATTAGGCAAGCCTAGAACGGGAAATAAATCAATAATTAAACACCAAATAACAATAGCCCTAGACTTTACCCATAATGTGAATAAGCTCATCAGAGAGCTCAGTACCTTAATTAGTAGGTAATGCGCGTGTGAATACTCTGAAGTTATAGGAGTCTATAGGCTACAGTGACAGCTTACCATCAGGCGGGCAGTACGCTTGTCAGTGAAAGTATGAAAAATTAAGAAAATATTTTTCAGGTTTTCTTTCCCAAACAATCTGATATTAGTATTGGTTTATGTACCTAGTCTAAACTGAACCAACCGCGTCTGGTCGAATAGGCAGTTAATTTTCTAACGATTATTAAATCGATATTTTTGTCCAACTCCGTTTATCCATTCCACGGGACGTCCATTATTAATGAAATTCCCTTCCCACCAGGAAACCCAAACTTTGCGTACTTAGTTCCCGGCGGCGAGCCACTAATGAACCCATTATTCGTCACGGAAGCAATCAATTTCGGCTATAAGCCCCAAAGTTACCGATTTCCTTCTGATACGTTTTGACTTGTACTTAGGTATGCTTTGCTTGGATTATCATTTGATTTAGGTTAATTGATTTGCCTTTGATTTATGACAGCGTGTAATATTTTTACTCACTCAACTAAGGATGGTAAGTATTAACCTCACAGTGTTCTCATAAACCCGCTGTGACAAGTGAAGCATTGCCGCTGGTGGCCTAGCGGTAAGAGCGTGCGATTTGCAATCCGGAAGTCGCAGGTTCAAACACCAACTCGCACCAATTATTTTTTCGGAGCTATTATGTTTTTTTTTTTATGATATAGGACGCAAACGAGCAGACGGATTGCCTGATGGTAAGCAACTACCGCCGCCCATGGACACTCACAACACCAGAGGAGTCACAAGTACGTTGCCGGCCTTTAAGATCCCTATACGCTCTTTTCTTGAAGGTTTGGATGTCATATCGGTCCGGAAATACTGCACACGACAATTTATTCCAGAGTTTTGCTGTGCGAGGCAGGAAGTTTCTAGAATAACGCACAGTTGAGGACTGCCAACCATCTAAGTGGTGATGATGGAAGTGTTGTCGTGTAGAGCGCTGGCGGAAGGAAGCAGCAGGGATTAATCCGAACAATTCCTCGGAGCACTCTCGGTAGTAGATGCGGTACAAAATGCAGAGTGAGGCCACATCTCTACGCAGTGCCAAGGAGTCAAGCCGGTCCGAGATATCCTGGCTGCCGACAATTCTAGTCGCTCTCCGCTGGATGCGGTCCAAAGGGAGAAGCTGGTATTGGGGTGCCCCTGACCAGAGATGAGAACAGTATTCCATATGTGGCCGTACTTGCGCCTTGTACAGTTGTAGGCGGTGGGCCGAACTGAAATACTGCCTCGATCTGTTGAGCACACCAAGCTTCTTCGAGGCCAACTTGGCCTTTCCCTCTAAATGACCGCGGAACTGGACTGAGCTAGAGATGTCGACACCCAGAATTCCGATACTGGCTGTGGCTGTTAGGAGAGTGCCCTCAAAGCGAGGCGATACGACAAACGGGAGTTTCTTTGCCGTGAACGCGCAAACCTGTGTCTTACTGGGGTTAAATTGAACCAAGTTCATTCGGCCCCATTCTGAGACTTCTTTAAGGGAAGTCTCAACTTCAGACACAAGCTTGTTCCGGCTCTCGATGACACTTTCCCGAGAAATGTTGGCACGGCCGGTATAGCAAGCATCACCCGTACTGTCATCCGCATAGCAATGAATACCGCTGGTCTGCAGCATGTCATTGATAACGAGATCGGGACTACGCCAGAAGAGTAGGAGAGCCGAAAAAGACGCGTTAAAACTGGTGCCAACTCAGGAGCACACATCTTAAGAACAATTGCGGGGATCCCATCAGGCCCACTCGACTTATGGATGTCAAGGAAAACAAGAGCTTTACGCACAGAGCAGTGCCGGAACTGTATATCCGGCATGCAGCTCTCGCACCGCCGGATGGTCGGCGGCGCGTTTCCCCCATCATCCAAAGTCGAGTTAGACGCAAAGAGCTTACCCAGAAGATCGGCTTTGTCTTTTGCGTCATGAGCTAATGAGTCATATTCCGTGCGCAGAGGTGGAAAAGACTGCGTGCAGAAATTCCCCTGGATAGCTTTGGCGAGAGACCAGAACGCACGAGTTCCCGAAGGGAGGCGCTCTAATTTCTCGCCAATTCTACGAATGTGCAACGACTTTGCGATGGCAATAACTCTTTTAAAGGACCGGGAAGCAGAGTTAAACTCCTTTTTAAAGCACTGGTTTTTGCATCCTTAGCCGCCGCTGCATTTACCCAGGCTTGGTAACATTCCTGCTTTCGACGAGATGCCCTTTTGCAGGAAAGTCCAAACCAAGGTTGGGATTTACCACCAATGGGAACTGCAGAAGATGGAATGAAAAGCTCCATTCCCTGCAGAACCACATCGGCAATAGGTATGCAATAGGTATGTGATATTTATTTATCATGTGATATTTACCAGTCGCTTTTCGGAGAAGGAAAAATTCGTGAGAAAACCGGACTGATCCCAATAAGGTTTACCCTTTGGGTTGGAAGGTGAGATGCTTTTGCAAAACTAGTATCTACGCCAAATCCTTGTTGTTGTTGTTGTTGTTGTTCATACATTATTATTTTATACTATCATTACATCACAATATATTTCAGCCGTATGCAGTCCACTGCTGGACATAGGCCTCCCACCAATATAACTTGTATCATCTTGGGGGTAGTTGCCACAGTCGCCACGCTTGGCAATTGGCAACCGCAGTAACTGTAGATTGGGTTTCGACGGACGCTTCCGTTCGTTCGTAGGATTTTCCCTTTGTCGCCTCTTACGACACCCGCAGGAGGAGATGGGGTGGTGCTATTCTAGTCAGCCGGCATCATACGGCATTTTATACCATATAATGTAGTATTTTTAGTTATATCTTATATAACTATCTGTTTTCTTATAGACCTACGTATAATTATGTAGGTACAGTCGCCATCAGATATGTCGGAGCTGTGGAGGTGGTCACAAATATCTGAACATGCACTTTATCGTCTTGAGAATAGAGGCGTTGTTCAGATATTTGTGACCACCTCCACAGCTCCGATATATCTGATGGTGACTGTACTTTAAGATTTGATGTATCACTGTTTTGAAAAAATAAATCCCGGCGAGTTTCTTGCCGGTAATAATCTTCTCGGGTCAGAGGTGTAGGGTTAGAACCGGTGTAGATTATTCTTTGACGTTCATAAGTTCATAAGTGCATTGACGTTAATAACGTAAATTGAAAAATAAAGATGTTTTATTTTTTAAACTAAGAGATTTTCACGTAGATACTCTCTGATAGCTACGTAGAACCAAAGTACCAACATAATACAATATGATAGTTATGGTATAATGCTAATACGTTGATCGAGAAAACTGCTAGCTCTTCGGTCACTAGTCTTTTTTATAGCTCTGTAAAATGTCTAGTCGGCAAACGAGCAGACGGATTGCCTGGTGTTAAGCAATTACCGTCGCCCATGGGCAACCAGGGGAGTCACAAGCGCGTTGCCGGCCTTTAAGGGGGGTTGGAGCTCTGGAAACCTTACATCAGGAACACAACACTACATACCTGAAAGGTAGCAATGCTATTATGGCTGTGGTCTTCTGTAAGTTGGAGGTACCTACTTCCCCAGTTGGACTGCCCTAGATTCAAGCGTGATGATCATCGCTGTGCCCTACCTCTCATTAATATATGTATAGTTTGTTATATATTTAGAATATACAAAACTGACCAGCATTTGACCTGAGTCGCACCTGATGGTAAGTGTCGACGAGGTCGAGGATGTAGCACGCTGGTTCAGTAACAGTCTATTCACTCTTGCCTTGAAAAGACCCAAATTATATCTTTCCGGGAATACAGACGTAGGGAGAGAATTTTATTTAGTAATGTAATATACTAGTATTGTAATATAATAAGTATAATAACACAGTGACTAGATAATTGTAATAATTATTTAAAAGTAAAATAATTGCTTATAAACAATTCCGTTATTTCCTCAATTTAGTTTTTTAATCATGTGCTGCGCATTCTTTAATCATGACCGTAGTAATTTAAAATTATGTATCTATATCGTATAAACATATAATTTACTAGCTTTTGCCCGCGGCGACGCACGCGCAGAAGAACCATTTCGACCCCTTAAGGGTTGAATTTCAAAAAACCCTGAAATAACTTTTCTTGTATTAGAATAAGGAGTGTTTACATAAAATTTCTTGTGAATAAAAATCAGTATTGCTATCTGATTATAAATAATATATGGACTTTCAAGTTCGTGTTTTGAAAAGATCTTTAATCATCTAACTTCTTGACTGACGTATTGTTTATACCTATATACGTACAATGGAGATGGAGTATATATCATCATCATCATTTCAGCTGTAAATCTCCACTAATGAACAGAAACCTCCCACCAATATGACTCATCTTAAGGGGTATTTGGCATAGTCGCCACGCTTGACAGGCAAGTTGGCGACCGCAGTAGCTGTAAATTAGCTTGGACTCTGCTGCCCACCCATCGGCTTTTCCCTTTGTCGCCTCTTCTGACACCCGCGGGAGATGGGGTGGTTCTATTCTAGTCAGTCGGCACACAACAAACGGTATTTTCGCCCTACGGAACCCTAAAAAGAGGTTCCCAGTTTATTTCCAGTTTTGCGTTTAAACTCGCGCAAATTGTTCGCACCTCAGCCATTTCATTACGCGAAGTGCTTTTTATTGCGCGATGATGGCCCTCACTGAGTTTCCATAGCAGAGCCATTTATAACCAGAAAATTTCACCACGCTGACATTGTGTTTAATCCTTCATGAGTCATTTAAACAATTTATTAGATCCAATGGCTCAAGCCGTTTGCTTAGCTATTCGTGCGAAATAACACGAGCCTAAAAGAAAAAGGGCATTAAAAAAAATGTATGTCTTTTTTATGACATAGGCGGCAAACGATCAGACGGATTGCCTGATGGTAAGCAATTACCGTCGCCCATGGGCACCCGCAACACCAGGGGAGTCACAAGCGAATTGCCGGCCTTTAAGGGGGTTGGAGCTCTGGGAACCTTAATCACCATCAGGAACAAAACACTACATACCTGAAAGGTAGCAGTGCTATTATAGCTGTGGTCTTCTGTAGGGTACTTCCCCAGTTGGGCTGCCCCAGATTCAATCGTGATGTATGTCACTCAAGACCATAGTTATATTTAGCTGCTTCCTTTACAATAATGTATTTAAGCGTGTGATATATAACTAGTCACTTACACCCATTGAGCAAAGCTGTTTTTTGTAAAATTTTGGTATAAAATTGGGTCGTAAAGGTCATTTTTAAAGAGATATCGAATATTTAACTATACAGTACAATAGCTTTTGACTTCTGACAAAACTGTATAATTGTATATATAACTCATTTCCGCCAAAATGTCATTTACGACAATTGAATCCAAAGGTAACGAAAAAATATATAAGTACTTATTAACTACACATATATAATACTGTCTCTTATTATATTACGTTTACGAGCGAAAAAAATGAAAAGAAATTTAGGAAAACATGTAATATTTAAACCGAATCCGAAAAATAAAACGGAATATTTCGAACGTCAGATGTCATGTCAAACTGTCACTCAATATATCCTGTTGATATGTGCTGTCAATTGCAGAAAACTCGTGTTTTTAATGATCGAGGTTTTACAATCCTTTTCTATATAGCTTGAATTCTGTAACACACGTCATATCAATAGAATTGATAACCTATTCCACGTTATTAGCTTGGAAATGCCACAGAACTCATTTTTTTTTAAAGGATTATAACAAAGTTTTAAAGAGGAAACGCTGCCAGCCTTCTGGGTACCATGGGTAACGAGGGGGACTTGGTCCATATTGTATTTATAATTTATATTTAGTCTTATAATTAAGGTTTTTTTTCTGTCAGTATAGTTGCATGTATTTTTCTTTTTTTGTGTAAGTTGTTTTAAATAAATAATTTAACCTAACAAAGGTTTGGATTTCTATATAAAGTTGTATCCTAAAGTTTTGATTTCCATGTGTCTCAAAAAGATTGCTTTATGTTTGTGGACAAATGTTTTTTTTTTTTATAAAAATGTTATATAATTTCTACTCGGAAAATACTCTTTCCAGAGTAAACAAAAAATGTCCCAGAAAAATTTCTTACCGCCATATAAAACCTAATGGAAGGTAGTGATACCCTAGGAAAAAAAATGGCCTAATTGATCATTTATTTTAGCCACTGGACATTAAGTCCGCCATTTTTGTGGAATATAGAGTAAATGAATAAATAAAAACATAACATAAAACTTTGAAAAATGACATTGTTTTAGAAAAATTCGTCGCCGTAGAGCGAAAAGTCACTAAATCGTTAATTGGTCATTTTGAGTTATGAGGGTTTAAAGAAAAAAATAATTAATTATTTTTTACTGAAATTATCTTAAGATGAAATTATGGTTTTGTATGTATTTATTCATTAGAAACTGCTATTCTTTGAGCTAAAAATGGATTTATACTATTCACACTAACGATTTAGGAGTTATAGGCGATAATTAATTTTTGCCCTTAAATATTAAATCTTAATTATCACTTAGTGATTTTTTGAACGAAGTTAATGATTTTTTGCCCACATTCTAGTGCATCTACATTTAACTAAGTAAAGTTAGTTGCATTATGACTGCTACGATACAGTGAAAATACGTGTTAGTTAAAAACTACTTACTATATATATATTTTGAATTCTTGTTAATATTTAAGGATCGAAGTAAAACACGTCATTTTCTGCGAACACTTTATTAAAATAAAATGAATAGCAAATCAAATTAATATGGACTACAAATCAAATCAAGTTGACCTACAAATCAAATTACAAGGAACTTAAACACAAAAAAACTTCAGATATTCAAAACATGATCTTAGTAAAATATAGCGGTCTTTACGCATCACAGTCACTCTTCGGCTGTTTCTGTGACATCAGGCTCACACAATCTGTCAATAACTCTCTCGAGGAATTACTGCTTTAAGAGATCTTTTGCATAAATTGAAGAGATCTTTTTTTTTCGTCTCAGATATACTCTCTCCACTGGTTTGTGCCCTGGTATTTCTCATTTCCTGAGGCAGCGAACTATTATGGTCGTAGTGGATGGTTGCACATCAGATCGCATGGTAATTAATGCCAGGGTGCCTCAGGGTTCGATTCTTTCTGCCACCCTCTTTTTGCTGCATATAAATGATTTGCTGAAGCCCGGTATTTTTGGGTATGCGGACGACAGCACGGTGACTGAGAGATATATTTCTGAGGCCCAAACTACCAGTGGAAAGACCGAGTTCTTTAGGGAAGCTTTGGTTAAGTGAACGAACTTAACCTGGAAGGCCGTTGACGAGTGGGGCGAAGCCCATTTGGTTAGGTTTAACGCCTCCAAAACATAGGCGTGTTTATACTCCGCCAAAAGGAGCCTTTTTAAATTTACTCCTGCTTTCCGAAATGTATCCTTAAGGATTACTGACCAAGCTCTCTCATCGTCTCAAGCTACTTGGGCTTAAATTTACCACTAAGCTAACTTCGGTGCGACTATTGAGGCCAAAGCGAAATCCGCTGCAAAAAAAACTTGGGGTCTTACACTAGGTGAAGCAATACTTCACGCCGGGATAGCTCCTAACACTTTATCAAGGGCAGGTTTGATCGTGTATGGAGTACTGTTACCACTCTTGAGATGGGTCTGCCAAGTATCAGCTGGCCGCTTTGGATTCGTTAGAGCAACCAGCTCGCAGACTCATTGGCGATACTAAATTACTGAGTGTAAGGTGATTGAGCCTTGAGCACCATCGCAAGGTTGCTAATTTGTCTGTGTCTTACAGGATATATTTTGGAGAGTGTGCACAGAAATTACACGATTTGGTTCCGCTATCTCCGTTCCACCACCGGAGCGGTTTCATCCTTATGTTGTGAATATGCAATTCATTCGCACGAAGCGATTCGCTTCTGCCTTCCTAATGCGGACTGCTGTGACTGTAATAACCAACCAATACTAGTGAATGGAGAACCAGTCGAGCAGGTGAATAAGATCACATACCTGGGTAGCATTATGGATCCTCAGGAAGGAGCAGAAGCGGATATTAAGGCGCGCATCAAAAAAACTCGTGCCGCATATGCGCAGCAGAAGCCCGTTTGGTCATCTTCAGTCATCACGCGCCGCACAAAAATAAGGGTGTTCAACTCTAACGTCAAGTCGGTCTTCTTGTATGGGTGCGAGACATGGCTAGTGAAATCAGATACCACTAGTAGGGTACAAGTGTTCGTCAACAAGTGCTTGCGGCGAATACAAGGTGTCTTCTGGAAATGTACCATCTCAAACGCCAGACTCTGGGAGTTGACCGACCAGACCCCAATAGCGAAGGAGATCCTGAGCAGGAAATGGTGGTGGATAGGTCATATTTTGCGTAGACCAGCGAACCACCTATCCAAGCAGGGTCTGGGGTGGAATGCACCCGGAAAAAGGAAGCCAGGACGACCTCGCACCACCTGGAGGCGCACGGTTGTCCATTGTCAACGAACAAGAGAAAATAGAATAATTCCTCAATCTCCAATGTCTTTGTTGCTTAAATAATTCTGAAATAGATGCAACTTATTAGTTACTAAACCAGTTTGGGGTCAAGTTGGATTAGTAACGTTTAAGGGATGGTCACGTTAGAACGAGGACTTAACGAGGCGAACTGATTGTTATATTTGAGTAAATAAAAAAAACACCCACAAGCTTTAGTCATCACACCCATATAACAAAATTTTACTTGTATCGTTACAGATAATCCTGTTTCTTTTGGCTTGCCCCATATAAGTACTTCTAAACTGGAACCTATAAAATAGTATTTGATTTTATATAAAAAAGTTATTGATTAAAGCAAATTACAATTAAATAACAACCTGATACCAAAAACACTTACCCCGTTATCCAAATAATCTTTCTCTTTTACCAAATCCAAAATTACCTTGGTGCGTTTCAAACTTAATCTCGGTACACACAATTATTATGTAGCAAATAGTAAATACACTTATGTATCACTGTCGGCCCATGCGCAACGACTGGCAGGTCAACGCGGCGGAGGGAGTCGCAGCGGTCGGCATCGGCACGGTGGCCAGCGGCACTGGGCGAAAATTCACTAACTTGCGAGCAAAATTCATTCAAATCACGTCGGCGTACAGTACAGTCTCTATTGTAAAATTAATTAAATATGATTAGTTATTGTTTTGTACATTTTTAATGTAGGGTAAAACTCATTAAATCTGTTTAATTAATTATCCCTTTGGTTAAATGATGTATAACGCCTTACAACTATGAATAAAAAATAACTAAATAAAGTTAGTTAATTTTCGCGTTCACACTTTTGACATACCAGATATTCAAAAAATAACTAAGTAAATTAAGTGACTTTTTGAATGAGATGCTTCGTGGTTAAACAGTTTAGTAACATTTAGGGAAAAAATAACTAAAATGACTTAGGCACGCTCATAAAAAAGTTACAAGAAGTCCAAAAATGTATAACGGAATTAGGTATTTTTTGACTAAAATATTGAAACCGAAGTGGGTTTTTAGTTACTTCTTTAACTTTTTAAAATTGAAACTATGAACGCTATTGCTACGGCAATAAGACTGAAATTTGAAGAAAAAAAATGCGATTTTGATGACATATATAAGTCAATTTTGGCCATTTTGTGATTTGGTGACTTTTCGCTCTACGGCGACGAAATATTCTCTTATATCAGGACACTATAGTAATAAAAAAAGAAATAATAATTTCAAGATTCATAATGACACATAATTCCGTATTTTATTAGTAAAGATTCCGGGTCAGTAAAGCTTATTTAATG
The DNA here is from genome assembly GCA_022674325.2 of Grapholita molesta. Lineage (NCBI taxonomy): Eukaryota > Metazoa > Arthropoda > Insecta > Lepidoptera > Tortricidae > Grapholita > Grapholita molesta. The sequence goes on from CP053125.2 coordinate 20,570,867, forward strand.
GGGTATAAATTTTTTTAAATCTATTGATGCAGATTTTCTTATCGCTAAAATGGATGACATGGTTCCTAAGAACAGATCTTTGTATATTGATATAATAACAGATACTGTTATAGTTTCAGATTTCCCCATATTGAACGATCTAAACAGGCCACCCTGTATATCAGATTAGTTTAATTAGCGTAATTATTCTAAAATATATTAAAATACATGTAGTCGAATAACGAACAAAAACTAAAACCAATTTTACGAAAAACAAGGAAGTTATATTCGTCACGAACTAATAAATGGATAATCCATCCTAATCTACTCACAATTACGTGGAAATTAGACTAAGATTACAAATAAGATAAACATTTACGCAAAAAAATGAGAAAAACACACACGACGAAGGTCAATCCGCGATTTACTTGTTTATTTTGTACATTTAGAGTATCACATATACTCATGAACTGACAAAACTGTCCTCAAATGTCACTCGTACAGATTGTGTGAAATGTCCCAAGATTCATCGTCCAACGCGGCAACATTTCCACCCCCACCACCTGGATAGTTGGGGAAGTACCTCCTCCTTCACAGAAGACCACAGCCATAATAGCACTGCTACCTTTCAGGTATGTAGTGTTGCGTTCCTGATGGTGAGTAAGGTTCCCAGAGCTCCAACCCCTTTAATGATCGGCAACGCGCTTGTGACTCCCCTGGTGTTACGTGTGCCCATGGGCGACCGTACCATCAGGAAATCCGTCTGCTCGTTTGCCACCTTTTGTCATAAAAAAAATCCTCTACTGCTTTCTCTAGAAACTTCCTGCCTCAAACATCAAATCTGTGCAATGATTGGCCGTCAGCAGTATTCCCGGACCGATACGACCCTCATACCTTCAAGAAAAGAGCGTACTCCTATCTTAAAGACCGGCAACGCGCTTGTGACTCTGGTGGTGCCCATGGGCGACGGTAATTGCTTACCATCAGACAATCCATCTGCTGGTTTGCCACCTTTATCATTAAAAAAACTATATGGGACATGAAGGGAAAGTACCTTAAATCGTAGATAGAATATTTTGCTTAAATAAAACTTTCAGTATGTTATTTTCAAAAGTTAGTAATTACTGCGTTCAAAGATATTCTAAAAATTACTTATGTAATTGCTTCTGAATGGGCAAAACATTTTGTTTTGTAATCCACACTTATATTATAAATGGGGAAGTAACTTTATCTGTCTGATACCTCCTCACGCTTAAACTGCTAAACCAATTGGGATGAAATTTGGTATGAAGAGAATTCGAGCTAGTGAAACGACAAAGGATCATTTTTATCCCGCAACCATACTTTAAAGACGGGCATGGCTAGCCGACGAAGTCGCGAGGAAAAGCTAGTAAAAGATATTCGTTAAAAGTGGCACTTTCTTAGAGAAACACTAATTTAATAGGTAATTTTATTAGTTAGACACTACACATCGCTCTGATTCGTTCCCGACTGCACCCGTTCAGTGAGCAGACAAATGAACGAACGAATGATAAAGCAACAATACTCTTTTGTTCTTCAAATAGATTTGCAGATAAACAAATAACCGTTTATTGTTCAATTAATGACAGATGTGCCTTTGTGCTAGCACAAAAGGACAGACCTTCACAGACGAAGAAATGATTTTTCCTGTATTTCAGGTATTGTTTCGATTTATTGTAATGTTTCAGCTGCTTTATTTCACGCTTACAACTATTACGATTGAAAAAAGATACAAACATCGAATGTTTTTGTAGTGATAAGTAAAAAATATACAGATTTCGATTTTATTAATTCGTAATAAAAAATACAGTATACATTGTTAGTCAAAGATTATTATTTGTTAATCATAAGATTGGCAAAAAGAGTAACTAGACATGTAAATTGGATATAAAAATGAGAAAATATGAAATAAAAAAGTTCATGTCAATTAATACCTTAATAATATTATGTCAATAAAAATAAAATTGGTAAACAAATTTCAATTAAATTTTTGAATATTATGAGATGTTGTATATAAATACATGATGGAGATTTTTAATATAGAGTTTGTATCGTATTCAAATTAGAACTAAAATGCGTAAAATTGTAAAATCAACGTGTTACCAATTATATAAATAAATAAATATTACAGGACATTCTTCACAAATTGACTGAGCTCCACGGTAAACTCAAAAAGGCTTGTGTTGTGCTACATACTTAAATACATATAAAACATCAATCATGACTCAGGAACCTGTGCTTATCACACAAATAAATTCTCTTGCTGCTTAAATTCATTATATCCTTACATGGATCCGAATTTTTGTAACGATTTGTAAATAAAGAAAAGTAGAATATGAGTGACTAATGCACTTGACAATATACTTTTGTATAAAGCAGGGACCGCACAACCTTTTTCGCGGCAAAATCCATTAAAAGGGGGTCCCTTAAACGCGGCTAACAAATTGAAAGACTTACCAGTTTGAACTGCTAGCCCATATATTTCACTATTCCTTACCGTACGACTAAGCCAAAAATAAAACTAGCCCTTTACAATCACTAACTGCTATCCTATATGCCTTGCTATCCCTTAAAAAGGGTTACCCTTATTACTTAACGCTTTTTATAAAGCTTTCCCTTTAGTAATGTCGTAGTTAAGCCTTGCGTGAAAGAGACAGGTTTAGTATATGTCTACGCTAGTGTTCGAAAAGCGTGCGTACATCAAATCAAAGAAGTCAAAGAAAACGCCGCGCCGCCGACGATAGCTTACTATTGGATCAGAGCAATGTGCTTTAAGAACAAGGCAGACAATTTCAATTAGCACGCTTGTATGTAAAAGGGAAGCCCTCTATTAGGCTAACCCTATAACTATAAGCGATATGTAAGGTTTTGGTGAGCGGATTATTAAGGTTTTGTTAGGGTATTGGGATAGCGTTTAGTTAGAAGGGTTAGCGCTTTTATAAGGGCTTTAAAAGTAAAATGAAAATTTAGGGTCGAATAAGGGTATGGTGAGTAAAGCCTTATGTAAAACCCATACAAAATCCTTTATTAGGGATAGCGGGCCGGTCGCAGGTATAAAGTTTATAGTAGGAATACCCATAGCAAGATGGGCACGGTTGTGGTCACAATTGTCATGCACCGACATCTATCATAAATCTACTTAACGACAGGTCTGGCCTAGTGGGTAGTGATCCTACCAATGAAGCCGACGGTCGTGGGTTCAAATCTCAAGCGTTTAAACGTGTGACGAGAGATGTATTTAAGTATTTGTATCATCATCAGTGTTAACTTGGGGGTAGTCGCAACGCAGGCAGGATAGCTATCGCTGTAACCTGTTACCCCTCCGTCAGTTTTTTCCCTTTGTCGCCTCGTCCACCCGCGGGGGGAGATGGAGTAGAACTATTCTAGTCAGTTATCACACGGCACTATAGCAGTGCCTATGTACTCAATATTGAATTATTATAGATTATAATTATTGCCGTGTGATGCCGGCTGACTAGAATAGCACCACCCCATCTCCTCCCGCGGGTGTCGTAAGAGGCGACAAAGGGAAAAATCCTACGGATGGGCAGCAGCGTCCGTCGAAACCCAATCTACAGCTACTGCGGTCGCCAACCCGCCTGCCAAGCGTGGCGACTATGGCAACTACCCCATACAACTCATATTTGTGGGAGGCCTATGTCCAGCAGTGGATTGCATACGGCTGAAATGTATGTAACTATGTATGTATAGATTCTACGCATCAGTTTCGCTACGGCTTATTTCAAGGTCAGACTTCTATTTGAATGTTAATCTAACGATGATTCCTTATTCAGTAATGTCAATACGATGTTTCTACTTAAGACCGATATTGACAAAAGTTGTTACCAGTACCAAGTTTGGAAGGGCTAAATTTAATACAAATTGTAATTTAAATTCCGTCTTTTTGCCTGAAATCTGGTTGCAACTGGTCGGTTCAGATCGTTTTCAAAGAACGTTATCACGCCTCGCAGTATGATTTTAGCGTTTAAGGTGGAAGTACTAGTAATCTTCGCGGCTTAGTTTAGTACTCGTCATTCATAGTTTAAATAATGAGATTATGCACCTTATGTAGCCATTTTATATGTTGAGAATAACTTAAATTGTTGTAAGATCGAATAGAAAATGCAACGCAAAGAAAATATAAAAATATTTATTTTTCTGCCACCAAATTTTTCGGCATGAGCTCCGCGCTCACGAATAAGAACTACCTTAAACCTTGCCTAGGTTTGCATCGTCAAAAACAATAATAACACCGCAGATAGGAATGAATAAAAATATGCTCAAACAAATAAAGCTCAACAAGACAAAGTAAGGCAACAATATTTTGCTAAACTTTATCTCCTTGCAATAAGGCTTACAATTGCTCACATAACTGTACCGAAGATGGAACTGCAACGTAATCCGACATACAGCTGTAAGAACATTTTGCGATGCATTCATGTGGCAAGTCTAAGCCAGACGCTGAATGCAGTCGGATTTAACGGTGTACAAGATGCATTTTATAGAAATAAACAAAATCTAAAGCTATTGGAAATGTTAGAAAACATTCGAACATCTTAAATGTGCCTAATAAAACCTTTAAGATCCGAATCAGTGAAGATTTAAAAATACAATTTTGTACAAAATACAATTGAGAATGTTCTAAACAATAATATATTTTTTTAACAATTTAACTACAAATCTAAACAGGCAGTCAAAACACACTTTGTCATAGAAATGTTCGCCTCATCCTTACTAATATTATAAAGGTGAAAGTAACTCTACTTATCTGTCTGTTACCTTTTCACGCTTAAACCGCTGAAAAAATTGGGATGAAATTTGGTATGGAGAGAGTCTGAGCTACGAGAAAGGACATAGGATAATTTTTATACCGCAACCATACGGATTATTTTTATCCCGCAATTAACGACTGGCATGGCTGCCCGACTAGCTGGTAAAAATTAGTTTATGAGTTAAACGCTTGTGCTATTCGGACATTACAAAACTATAAAGTTTTAGTTTTTGCCAATTTTAGCTACGGAACCCTAGATTGGGATTTATACCACATCTAATGCAAATCTATAAGTTTATTATGACTCTTAAGATCGAAACTCATTGGTATGTCCAAGCGTTCATCGACAGTATGTAGGACTGCAGACGTGGGTTGACATTTCATTAAAATTTCTTCCCGTATTCCAATGGAAGCTGCTGGAATGACAGAGATTCGTAGAACGTTCAACTTTTTCAAATTAGCCATTCTTGCCGCTCGTCAAATAGGAGCCATGGAAAATCATGACGGCATTTGCATAATTGTGAGATAAGATTCTGAATAATATATCGGTGGATGTAATTTGGGCGATGAATTTTGACAAATACGTTTTGGTCTGGCGAATGCTCCAGCTCGAAATGTATTGGAGATTTTCTTATTATTTTAATTTTGTTTTATTTTTTTTGCTGATTTTTCACACGTCGGTCGGGATTAAAAGTATATTTTAACAATATTATTCCTGGGTTTCATATGAACGTTATCAAAGCATAACGATACATAAGCATAATAACATACATTTATATCGTCCCTTAAATAAAAAAAGCGACACATTTCAAAATAAGATCTTGTTGCAATGATAATTCTAACACTTCATAAAATTATAATTGCAACAAGGTATTATTTTGGATTGTGTCGCTTTTGTATTTAAGTGACGATATATGTATGTTATTTTGCTTATGTATTCGTTATGCTTTTGTTCTATTTCGCGTGGCATTCTTCGTGTCACAAGTGTGTGGACTTACTGCTTGAAAATGGATAATAACCCCTGCTTACATAAAGAAATAAGCCATTTTGAAAAAAAGCATGAACGTGTTCGAGAAAAATCGAGTTTTTTTCCTTTGTCGTCTCGTACTACATCCGTGGGAGGAGATGTAATGGTGATATTCCAGTCAGCCGGCACCACACGGCACAACCAACATGATATACTCGTAGAGGTATATATAACATACGCTGCTAGCGCTCAGTAAACGAAGTTCCAATATCAATTAACTTGTACGATAACAATTAAGTAAACAACTACATAAATATCTGATAGTAGTTGGAGAGCTAGTCAAAGAGCACAAACTTTGAGGGCTTTTTACACAGCTTTTTACTGTTATGGCGTTATACTATCCTTATAACTTTATCCGTTTAAAAAGTAAATTAAAATAAATTAACTACTTTGAGTGCGGTCAACTATATGAAGCTGACTGTATATAACTAATATAAAAGTGAAATACGGAAGACCAGCGCTGGTTACCACACCAGCTTCATGCTGAGTAGGGACCATTTCGTGACATACATCTTTTAATTATGTATTTGTCGTCTGTTATTTTTGTATGTCTGTATCTACTGTGTATGTCTCGAATAAATAATTTCTATTCTATTCTATTCTAAATACAATACAAGATATATTTTTTATACAAGATACAAAATATAAATTATAAAAACGTAACCTAAGGTACCGCTGGCAACGGGGCAGGGTTCAGTCTGCGGTGGTTAGCGATGCAGAGAGAGGAACCACCGGACTATACACACCGTGTCCAGGATTACTGCCTTCCGAATCCAACCACAACCTGCTGCCCATCCGTTGGTTATTTCCCTTTGTCGCCTCTTACGACACCCGAGGGGGGAAATGGGATGATGCTATTCTAGTCAGCCGGCGACAAAAAGCATGTAATTAATGAATATTTTATGTTACATTTTTTGACGATCGTAATAAAAATCTGTGTAGATAAGTTTAAACTAAATCAAAGTAATTAATTCAGTGTAAATTTCCTTAAGGAAATTGTAAAACAAATAAATATAAACCTACCACATTTCCGCTTTAGCTCTTAGTCTATAGCAACCAATCAATTAGATAATTGTAAGTTGAATTGTCAACATGTTGTAAATTTCCATTTACGTACTTTAACACCGGGTCGATGGCAAACAAGCATACATCTCATTTGATGCTAAGTGATCGATGCTAAGTGACATGTTCAAGCGACCTTTAGCACTTCAACGATCGATCTGGCCTAGAGGGTCACTACCCTGTCTAAAAAGCCGATGGTCCTGGCTTCTAATCCCAGTAAGGGCAGTTGTTGTGTGATGACTTAATGAGTACTAATATTTCCTGGATCACGGTCATGGGAGGAGTCATAGATGCTGTCTATGTATGTGAGGAATTTCCTCCCGTTATTATTAGCGCCATCTGTGGACTTATCTTGAGTTATTTTGACATCTAGACATTACTTAATTAATATTTTTTTCGGGATAATCTAACACAATTTAACCTAGTCCTACGGTAAGCTCAGTAAGGTTTGTGTTGTAGGTACTAGGCAATGATATAATATATATCATCGATAGATACATATAAATACTTAAATACATAGAAAAAACCCATTACTCAGGAACAAATATACTCATCACGCAAATGAATGCCCTGACTGGGACTCGAATTTAGGACCATCGGCTTTATAGGCAGGGTCACTACTTACTAGGCCAGACCGGTCGTCAAAAAAGACTCGATAAAACTATATACACCTGAGACTTACTGCTGTTAAACGTGATAAATAGTAAATTATTATTTTACTTTTATTGTACGGTATAAAAATACACAGTTAAAAAAAACGGGCTTAATGCCGTAAACCATTCAACTACCAGTCAACCTTTAGGCGAAACATAGATGTATTGTTGGTGCGGGCAACCAAAGAACACATATTACATCTTTATGGAAATAAAACGGTTGGAACGTAAAGGTTATCAAGTGATGTGACCACGCACCGGACCGCGCAGCGTGGGCTGACCCCTACAAGGTGGACCAACGACATGATAAAGATCGCGGAAATCCACTGGATGCGGGTGGCCCAAAACTGGTCACTATGTGTGGTTGGTCATATGCCCAGCATTGGACGTCTTGCGGCTGATATGATGGTTATGAGAATTAAAGGGTCCAAAATGTTAAATAAATTAATATAAATGATCACTCTTAACTAAATAAATTAATATAAATGATTCTATGAGCCGAACTGTAAAGTGAAATAGTGTATACATGTTTATGCTGCTTACAGTACAGTATGTTCAAGCCTTTAAAGGCTCTCGTAATGGCCTTGCGAGCAGCCTTGCGAGCAGAAATTATATTTGTCCCCTGAGTATACGTTAAAAGCATGGACGAGAAACTTTGAACATCAATTTGCGGTTAAACACGTATACATATTATCTATTTCTAAACTACTATTGTAAACAAAACTAATTTGACTGTTAGTTTGTATTGAATACGCTCCAAAACTACTGAACCGTGATTTATATAAATCTTGAGAGAGTCTCGCTACGTGGTTGTGGTTGGATCAAGGGTCAGATTCAGAAGGCGGTAATCCTGGACACGGCGCGCATAGTTCGACGGTTCCTCTCTCTGCAGCCCTAACCACCGGCAGCCTGGGACCTGCCCCGTAGCCGGCGGCTAACCTAACCTAGAGTTTAGGTTTTTTTTATAATAATTTAATTGTTTTGATATATTTTGTTACTTACTTTTACAAAAATATTATATAACACCTGGCCTAGGATTTAATATGAATAACAGAATAAATATTACAGCTTAGGACACCCTTACACAAATTCACTGAACCCCACGTTAAGGTCAAGAAGGCTTGTGTTGTGGATATTCAGCCATCGATATTAATACTATACAAATACTTAACACATAGAAAACACCTATGACTCAGGAAGAAATATCTGTGCTTATCACACAAATAAATTATATATTGGGATTTGAACCCCCCGGGGCCATCCGTTTCATAGGTAGGGTTATTACCGACTTATTACTCATTACCGACTAGGCCAAACCTGTTAGTACGAGAGCCCACGACCAAAACCATGTCTCATAGCAATACGGCAAAAACCGTATAAAATCATTAGATTGTATGATTCTGAACCCGACTAGGTGTGTAGTAACAGTCGAAAGTGTAGCAACTGCGTGGGAGGCCATTTCTGCTGTGTCAAAAAAAAAAAGACAGTCGGTATTATAGCAATACCTCTGATAGTGAAAATGTACATAGATTTTATAATTGTATTACGAAAAAGTTTGTTTTCAGACATTTTGCGCGTAGCATATAGCCTGAGCGCATTTTTGAAAATGTCAACAAATTTAGCCGACCTGTATCATAGCAATACGGATATATTTTTTTTCAACTTTTCGTATTGCTGCCAAAAACCTGTTTTCAGACACTTTAAGTGTAGCATAAAGTTGTCTGATAGAGAAGGTGCTACACTTAATTTGTCTGATATAAATTTTTTGCACATGTGGACAACTTATTTTATCATGTCCAACAATTTTCAGACATATTGCTATGATACCGATGGGTAAAATTTGTTAACATTTTCAGAACGGTCTCAAAATTTAATGCGTTCACATTTCCGTCTGAAAATTGTTTTGTTCGCATCAAATAACCAAAATTTACTAATAAAAAAGATTTTCAGACGTATTGCTATGAGACATTTTTTTGTCTCATTTTTAATTTTTTTAAGTGATTTTACGGGTTTGCGCTACACCACTAACGTCTGAAAAATATGTTTCCGGTATCTCAGAACTATCATTCAACTACAGTCTGCAAATCAGACATATTGCTATGATGCAGTTCGGTAAAATTCTTTGACAATTTTGAAAATTCGGTCAGATCAAACGCTACGCGGAAAATGTCTGATATTGGTATTTTCGAGTTCAGGATAATCGTATCTATCGATTTGATGCGGTTTTGGCCGTATTGCTATGAGACAAAAATTTTGGTCGTGGGCTCTCGTACTATGTCGTTAATATTGATATGAAATAGTATGTTTTGATACATTCTGGAAAATATGTCTATATCTTATAAACGTATATATTTTATATGGCAATACTTGGGACGAAGGGAATAACTGTAGTGTGTCTCTGAAAAAAAAAATCTTGGAAAAAGTTTTTACTCGCCACCATTCATGTTCGTTTGCGGTTCTAGATAAAGATAAAGATAAATCAGTGTATGTCACTGTACATAATTAGGCAAAAAATACACGTTTGATGTTATTATGAAATTCAGTTCCACTTCGTTTGAAAACCAAACTTGTATTTTTATTCCGTACGTTCAAATTTCTGTCAAAATTAGATCCTTAATAATGTATCAGTAACATAAACTATACTATTATATACCGTCAGCCCATCGTTTAAAATGCAGTATTTTACCTTATCAAAAAACCAGTTTGGTAATAAACCAGTTTGGCGTTTATCTACCTAGGTACAGTCGCCATCATATATATCGGAGCTGTGGAGGTGGTCACAAATATGCGAACATGCACTTTATCGCCTTGACAATAGAGGCGTTGTTCAGATATTTGTGACCACCTCCACAGCTCCGATATATCTGATGTCGACTGTACAAGGAAAAAGGTAGTTTTGGTTGGTCTTGAATATAACATTGAAGTAAGCAGACGGTAATAGTACATTATTACAGAAACCGCGATGTAAGGGGTTGCGGGCCGAGTACATGTCGACGGATTGTTACGAGGACGACAACCCCATTTCATTTTACATATGTATAGTGCTTTTCTCAAACACGCAATACTAAAAAAAAACTCCAGGAATTAAAAGTTTAATTTTTAGAAAAACAAAAATTAAACATGCCAAAAAACAGCAAAATTAACGAAAACTTCATCATTGTTTTACCACCAATATTTTATATACATTGTCACAATTGACAGTTTAAAAAGAGAACTCAGAGAAATGTCAACTTTAACGACCTCTCGTGCCTCTTGCCTAGCCAAATCTGCAACAACATACTTTGAAGCCTATATTATAAGCAGAGATCGGACAAATTTGCGTCATTGCTCGCAATAATCTGGACATGACTTGAAAATTAATCATGGAAGTAATCATTTAATTAATTTCTTACTTGACATATAATTTGATTCCTGGTCAATAAATACAATAATTTGTTAAAGTTTAGATTTTTGAAACAAAGTAAACGGTACTTTGTCCAAATTCCACTCCTTTATACATCAAAAAAATAGGTCCTTAACTTCTGAAAAACTCCGCTCGAAATCCACTGATGTTAATGGGGCAAACATAAGTAATTTAATAAGAATATCCATGGAGGTTTTCTAACTTTAAAACTAAAAAACGTCTTCGTCAGAATTAAAAATCATAGCAGGATATTTATAATCATGTCAGTTTAACATCGTAACTTATTTTTCTTCCGACGAAAATGCTAACCACATTCAATAAAATTTTCATAATAAATATAAGACATTAAAATTTTATTTCAAAAATAATTAATTGAATAACATTTTGATTAATTTTCGAGTCATGTCCACATTAGTGCGAGCAATGACGCAAATTTGTCCGATCTCTGATTATAAGGAACATAATGGCTACACATACTCGGCCGGAAACTCCTTATTTTCCGGTATCTGTTGTAATTAGCACTTGCATAGCTAATGACAAACAAATTTTATTAGTCGGCCATCTTACTCACAGCGACAATGCATCATGACTTTCATTTATCGCCTCTCATTGTGTCAAGTTTACAATGGCTAATTCAATTTGTCAGACCCTATTATTGCATGTATGCGCCTCTAATTGTACAGTCTAGATCACAAAGGCAAGTATATCGACAGAATACTATTTTGACTACAGGCCAGGCCCCTATTTCACCACAGCGACAATTGTCACGATTCCCGACATATGTAAATCTCTGACGTTGCAGGTGTCCATTGGTTACATTGACCGCTTACCATCAAGTGGGACGTGTGTTTGTTTGATACCAACACGTTAGTTTCAATAAAATGCTGTTATTTTTTTATATTTTTTGTATAAATAGGTAGTAAATCGGTGAAGTGCTCTTGACAATTGTCACGATTCTCAGAAGAAATTTCGTTATTTTTCGACATGTGATTAATCCTCAACTACTTCCTATTTATTGATGATATATTATTAAATAACTGTATTTTATTGAAAATAACGTGTTGGCGGCAAACAAGCACACGTCCGACTTGATGGTAAGCGGTCAATGTAACCAATGGACACCTGCAACGTCGGAAATTTACATATGTCGGGAATCTTGACAATTGTTGCTGTGGTGAAATAGGGGCCTGGCCTAGTGGGTAGCGACGGTTCCCTAAATCATCTCCGAAAATTGTATGTACGAATATCAAATCGCAACCAATTTTTCGAATAAAGTCATTTAGCCGAAATGATCATGTTCCAATTGAATTTTAAGAAATAGTTTCATTTCCCAACTAAATGGTTGGCAACTCTATCTTTGGTCGTGGTTTTAAATTGGAACTTTTTGAAATACATATTTTCAAATGGTTTATGGTTTAGTACGTATAATATACTCGTACATTTACTTAATTAATGATTACCAAATGTGTGTTTTGGGTATGGTATCATTTAGCTGGCTCCTAAGCTGGCAATATGCTGAGTTGAGTCCATTTTGTGATGCACACCGGGTGTATTTTTATTTCTTTGTCTGTCATTGTTTTTGTATATGTGTTCTCACACATAAATGTTTTTTATCTTTTATCTTTATTTATGCTAATCGTGTACTTTTTGTTTTGTTTTCTACCAAATGAGCTTCGTTTAGGAATTAAAGTCGATCCTGCTTTTTGCTCACGGTTGACCTAACATGCTCCTCCTCGGTTCACTCGTCGTCGCACCTACCTGGACTCTGTCACATATGAGAAGTTATGTTGCCACATTTTATAATTAATAAAAAATCATATTTGTTTAAGGTAAGTAGAAGACCAGTGATAATTTAAAAGATCCGGTTTTAGTGTGTATTGTTTTGATTTTGATTTGATATATGAGAAGGGCACTTTTAGACTGACGAAACGATATTCGTTTAATAGTTATTAGGCCTAGTGAAAGATTTGACAAATGATAAGTATTCCAAAATTATTGAGTCATTACTCATTACAATAATCCGCTTTATAATAATTCTGCCAAATTAAATTCTGTTGATAAGTGAAATTGGGGCAAAAAAGTTCGGAGAAAAGGCAAAACCCCGGGTCGCGACCCTGTCCAAATACCAATCTTCCTCGCTTTGTTCCGGCATTTAGCCACGACTGCCATGAGAAGTAACGTGTTGGTGGCAAACAAGCACATGTCCCACCCGATGGTAACCGGACCACAGTGAGATATTTACATATGTCGGGAATCGAATGACAATTGTCAGGGTGGTGAAATATGGCTGGTCACGGCGGGAACTGATGTTTCTCGTTTACAATTTGCAAAATAACATTGGCCTAGAATTGTGATAACCCGGGTATGTTTTTAAACTACGTCCAACAATGAGAGTACAGCGTAGGGCACAGCGAAGTACCATCACGCTTGAGACCTCCTCCTTACAGAAGACCACGGCCATAATAGCACTGCTACCTTTCAGGTATATAGTGTTGTGTTCCTGATGGTGAATAAGGTTCCCAGAGCTCCAACAACTTTTAGAGTAGGCTACGCGCATGTGAATCCTCTGGAGTTGCAGGCGTCCATAGGCTACGGTAACTGCTTACCATCAGGTATACTTGTTTGCCACCGTCGTTGTATAAAAAAACATATTATGTCGGGAATCGTGACAATTATTGGTGTGGTAATAAGGGCTCGGTGAAGGCGGAAACTGCCGTTTCTCGTGTACGCAAAATATTCGATAAAATAAGTCGAGTCGAAATTGTGCTACAGTCTCAAAAATGTAAGCTAAGGTTTTAAGACATTTCTCGACACTTCCTTCTAGGTTACTTGCATTAAGAAGTGTTGCAAGCGAAGTGCAACAAGATAAAATGTTCAATTTGCAGTAAATCTTAAAAGTCGACAAGGCACGTAGTTGCAGGTTCACGCGATACGAATATGCTGGTTGGTACTTTACATTTTCAAACGAGAAACTATTGTAACTCACTTTAAAGTTCATCTATAAAACTACAGCCTTGACCAGAAGTATTGAGCACCCATGCTCTATGAAGCCGATGGTCCTGGGTTCGAATTCCAGTCACGGCATTTATTTGTGTGATGAGCACAGATATTTGTTCCTGAGTCATGGGTGTTTCTATGTATTTAAGTATTTATATGTATCTATCTATTATATATATAGTCGTCTAGTACCTACAACACAAGCCTTACTGAGCTTACCGTAGGACTAGGTCGATTTATGTAAAATTGTCCATAATATTTATTTTATTTATTTATTTTTGCTTTTTTTATGAAAACTCGATATTTTAGTGCATAAGAATGTAAAATAATTACATGAACACTTTTGGACTTTATTCCATTGTCATAAGGCGAAACAAAACATATTGTGTTAACATCTTTGAGTACTCTTTATAGAGACTACTTTATGGAAATGCCGCAAAACATGGTGCCTTTTTTACGCATAAAGAGGACAACGACACTTAATAAACATATCTTAGGAAATATACTTAGGAATGTTTCGTATTAAGATTATACCTAAACTGTATGAAGCCTAGTCAATAGAAAGCCTACTGAGCGGTCTATTTATCAGTGACATCTTTCACAAGGGAGCAAAATAGTTTTTACCCTCGCGTGCTTATATTAAGCTAACGAAAGAAGCTAAGAATATCATAGCGTTTCAAAGTACTTGAGTACCACGCTTTGCTTAGTGCCGAAAGAAACACAATTTTTCCACCTTTATAAATTGATGATTTGTTGTAGTGTGTTTTGTAACTACCTCATCACACCTACCATACAAGTAAAATGCTACTCGAATCCGTTCTTTATAGTATAGGAAATAAAGCATAATCATTTTTGTGCCAAAGTCGAAGGAAACAAACAGAACTTAACTCTGTTCTAATTTTATAAAAGTCAAATTTTGTTTAACCCTTTATAGGGCAACTTCAAAATTGCAATGCAAAAATGACCACCCCACAACATAGTCTTTTTGTATTTTTTTCTTAACAAGAATCATTAGGACAATCGAGCCGCGATGAGGCTTGAACGCACGACCACAGTGACTTTTGGGCGTTAAAGGGTTAAAGTAATTAGTACTATTTGTAGGCCTGTGGGCCTCAGGGGGAGGTATTCACAAAACTTTAAGTTAAAACTACAATAAGATGATAAACTTTTTAACCCGTTAAACATTGCGATTTCTACATTATATTTACTAAAAACTATAGAAGGGGTATATCGCAAATTAAAATTTAACTACCATGAGTACCGACGACGGGGTTGCACCTGTCATTTTCGCGAATGACTGATGTCCGATTCCATTCAGATAGTTAGTCAGTTTTTAGTAAATATTTTGCAGAATTTGTCTAAAACACGTGTTACGCTTTGTTCCAGTATATGTTTATCAACAATATTGGGCCGACTTCGTTGGGACACAAAAATGTGATCAAAAACTGAACTAACACACTTTATATTCTGTTAATACTGTGTATTAGTTGGTTGTGCGACCATAAAGATCTCATGAATAATTATACGAGGGAACGAGAGTATTTACATAAACAACCAATAGTCCGATTTTGCGAGAATACTTAAATGTGGTTATAAATATCGGGGAGATGAGATCTGAATAAATAAATAAATTGTTTCTACGGATTTCTTAAGATATTACAATCGTTCTGCTAGCTTCCTGTTTTTATATTCTATCAGTGAACAGAAAAGCAACATTTCAAATCGACGGTGGAAATTTCAAATGTCGTAAGGGACATATTTATATGCGACTTACGACATTTGAAATTTCCACTGTCGAAATGCAAATACGAGGGTTGATCCGTATGCACCACCCCTAACCGTTTTACAATGAAACTACATTCGAGTTTTATATTTTATTTTTCTACATAGTCTCCCTCAACACTCATACACTTACTCCATCGGTGCTCCAGCATTTCAATAGCCTCCTGAAAAAATTTTTGTCCGACCTCTGAAAACCACTCCTCCACAACAGATATCACCTCTTGATTGTCCAAAAATTTTTTTCCCCGTAAAAATTCCTTTAATTTTGGGAATAGCCTGTAATCACTGGGGCCAAGTCAGGCGAATACGGTGGGTGATCTAATAATTCGAAGCCTGCTTTGTGTATGGCAGCCTTAGCAACACAGGACGTATGGCTGGGAGCATTATCTTGGTGGAAGAGTACGCCACTTGTTAACTTGCCCCGGCGTTTCTCTTTAATAGCCTCTCGCAATTTTAGAATTAAGTTTGCATAATAGGCCCCTGTAATAGTCTCTCCCTTTTTCAAGTAATCAGTCAGAATTATTCCTTTAGCATCCCAGAATACAGACAGCATAACCTTTCCTGCAGAGGATGCCACTTTAAATTTACGTGGTGGCGGAGAACCACTGTGTTTCCACTGTTTGCTTTGAACTTTAGTTTCGGGATCATAGTGATGTACCCAAGACTCGTCCATGGTTACGTATCTATGGAGAAAATTATCTTTATTTGCTTGGTACATATCCAACAGACGCTTGCAAATCAATACTCTATGTCTTTTCTGATCAACGGTCAACATTCGTGGTACCCATCTTGCACTGATCTTATTCATACCCAATTCCTTAGTAAGTATCTGTTGCACTACATGATATGACAAGCCAGTCTCTTCAACAATTTGCCTAATACGTATTCGCCGGTCTTGCAATACCATATCGTGAACTTTTTTAATGTTTTCGTCTGTAGTGACCGTTACAGGTGGTCCGCCGCCATGTTGGTTTTCACAACTTGATCTTCCGCACCTAAATTCTCGACACCAACGTTTGACTATGTCATAAGATACTGCACACTCCCCAACAGTTGCCACAATATCTTGATGGATTTGTGTTGGCGTCATACCCTTTTTTTGTAGATATTTTATTACCGCCCTCTGCTCAACAGGATCCATTTTCATAAAAAATCACCACTCAACAATTTCAATACGCTGTAGCTCGATAATAGTTTGACATTTAAAAATGTTTCTTTTTTTTTAATAACCTCTAAATGTCTATAAACCTACAGGAAAAAGGTTTTAATAATCGAGTAACAGCAAAGAGGTTAGGGGTGGTGCATACGGATCAACCCTCGTAAGGTGCACACCTGATGGTAATTGTCGACGAGGTCGAGGGTGTAACACGCTGGTTCAGTAACAGCCTATTCACTCTTGCCTTAAAAAACGCAAACTATAATCTTTCCGGGAATACAGACGAAGTAAGCGAACTCCACTTTTTAGCAGTCCGCAGGAACATTAGGTAATAGTTATTTTTTATAAAAAGGGAGCAAAGTTAGTGTTTATCTATTCTCATGCTAATATTTAGATCCAAACTAAATATTCAAAAATTGAACCACGAGCATATCGAGTGGTTCAAAGAGTAAGATTGCACTCTTTGAACCACTTGTCTCGTTTGGGGGAAGAGAAAGGAAGGAACTTTGCTGCCGATTGCAACACAGACAAACAAATTCACCCCGCCATCACGAATAAAGTACTAACTCTAAAACATTAAATGATTAGTATCGTTTCAAAATCATCATTTCTAATTACATCCCACCCAATCAACGGCAAAACAAAACATTAAAAATATGTATGAAATTACTTCGCCCTTTTGGCACAACATGCAGTTCCGCTATCTGTTTTTAAAGAATAAAAACGGATTTTCCGAGCTAGTGAGGTGCAAAATAATGACATTGTTATTTTACTAAGATTTTTTATTACCTATAAACAACCACCAACATGAAACGATAACCATAACTACCTCACCTTTACATAATAACCTTTTATACTACCTCATTCCCTTCAAATTACACCTTTTATAATTATACGATGTGAGCATAGGATGTTTACAAACTTAATTAATATTTAGACTCTGCGGTGTGGCAACACTGACCATGTGTCAACTTTATGTCTTTGTAATAAGGTTCAACTTGGGTAATCAAGTAACAGGGCGGGCGTCGGTGTGTAGCCAGTTTTATATTCCTTTGAGGAACTTTTAATGAAATGCATCTCATAAAGCGGCCTTTTCAAGGGTAATCCATTTGAGCTGTGCTTGTGTGTAGTATAAAATATGCTAACATAGAGGAGCTGTGACAAGTAACTTTTAGCCGATAATATAAAAAAGAGGGCAAAGGATGGAACTTAGAAACCCGCGGTTGCCATAACAGGCGACAAAGGGAAAAAACTGACGGATGAGCAGCAAAGTCCGTCGAATCGATAGCTGCTACGGTCCCCAACCTGCCTCCCCACCGTGGCGACTGTCGCAACTTCAAAATGATACAAGTAACATTTTTTTTTATGATATAGGAGGCAAACGAGCAGACGGATTGCCTGATGGTAATATTGTAGAATTGAGAATTAGGGGCAGCATAAATATATCTTTCAAAACAAGTTATCGTGGTGAAAGATATATTTAGAGTGACACAATAACAAACAATACTAAATATTGTTCTATGAAACATTTCAAACTTATGTCATAATATGTCGTATGGATTATAAAGCGCATATGCAACCTCCAATAGGTAAGTAACTACCGCTGCCCATGGACACTCGCAATACCAGAGGAGTCACAAGTACGTTCCCGATCTTTAAGATCTCTATACACTCTTGTCTTGAAGGTTTGGATGTCATATTGGTCCGGAAATACTGCACACGACAATTTACATTTGGGGGAACAGTGGACATCTTATGGCTGATTGATTTTGGTTTTTTCTAAGTAGCCTAATAGTAATTTTAGATAATTAATACAATTATTTGTTTCTTTTTATTTAACATTTGAATTCGGATTTATTATTGAAATTCAAGTTATTAAGTTTTTACTAATTTTAAATTGTGACATTTCAAATGAAAAGAGACCTAAGTGTCGATGGCGCTTATGCCGTTGTTGAAATTGTCGCGATACAAACGTAACGCGATTCGACGTAAGTGCCATCGACGAGAAGCTCCCTTTTTATAGATAACTAGCTGTGCCCCACGGTCTATTAGGGAAAAAACGTAGCCTATGTGTTAATCCAAGGTCTCAGCTAACTCCATACCAAATTTTCTTAAAATCGCTCCAGCCGTTTAGACGTGAAGAAGTAACAAACATAGACACTCACAAACTTTCGCATTTATAATATTAGTGTAGATTAGTGTAGATAGGTACCACATTTATGCATCAACATAACCTATTAAGTATTAATAGCAACATAACCTTTATTTAACTTTGACCCACGTGTCTAAATACGAGTCAGTCTAGACAGGCAGACATAAATAGTAGAAAATTGCATAGATACTAGTAATTGAGTTAAAATTCTAAGTTGTAAGACGTTTTCATATATGTATTTCATTATTTATATGTATTATATGGATTACTACCTACAACAACACAAGACTTTTTACCGTGGGGCTCAGATAATTTGTGTAAGGATGTGCTGTAATATTTATGTATTACTAGCTTTTGCCCGCGGCTTCGCACGCCCAGAAGAACCTCATTTTTGACCTCTTAGGGGATGAATTTCAAAAAATGCTGAAATTTTTATTCTTGTATTCAAATAAGGAGTATTTACACAAAATTTCAAGTCTCTAGCATTAAATTTTACACAATCCCCATACACACTTTTAACCCCTTTTTTACCCCCTTCATGGTAGAATTTCCAAAAATCCTCTCTTACTGGGTGCTTACGGTATATAAACTACCTATTGTGAAAAAATCAGCTATCTAGGTTAAGCGGTTTGGGCTGTGCGTTGATCAGTCAGTCAGTCAGGACTTTCACGTTTATATATATAGATTGAATATATTTAACCTTCTCTGTACTTAGATTATCATAATTATAGGTGAAAAACATAATTAAAGGACCAGGGGACGATTTTTGAGAGTCGTACACTCGAATTCATAAAACTTTGAAAACGGGAATAATCACACACAAAAGTTTCTTACTATTTTTGCACAAAATGTATAGTTTCGGTACACACTACGATTCATATCATTTATTCTTTTTAAATGCCATTTCTTCATGTTTGATAGAGTTTAAAATGTCACGATTCGAGCATCGAATGCTCAATATTCGGCCCTAATGTCTATGTAGTTGTGCAGACAATTAATACGGAGCTTACGTTAAAATTTGAATATAGAACATCGACATGCGTGTACACACACGTTACTACTACATAGGCAAGGTGCTAAGTTTTTCACCTATACATCATTGCATGTTAAGCTAGATTCCATCTTGTATTCTCTAATTACACCTACAGTGATACTAGCATCTCGTAACTAGGCCTAGCGTATATAACGTTCTGTAATAAGCGCATATTGGAAGCTTACATAACTTTTATACAACATGTTATACGACTGATACGTTCTATGTCTGCCTCGTAACTCTCACAACGTAGCTTAGAACAGAGTAGTCTCTTAAAAATAAACAGTTCGCACGCAATTTCGTGTTTCCTTGTACTTTAGGGATCGCTTCTACACAACGAACGTAGCAACAAATGTGTAATTTATTAATTGTTATTTGTTTCGAAAAAAGTAAATAGTAGGTTCAATGAACAGCATCCAATAGTCTGGTTGACGTTTACCGTCAGCCTACAAACTTCATAGTTTAAACATATTGTTTTATTTAATTTTTATTTATGTTTTTTATTTATTTTTGTAAAGAAATATACTATTACTGATGATGTAATATAATGTAATGTAACAGAACTGTCAGATATATTAGCATACTACTTGCCACGGACTAGCAAGGGCAGAGTAGAACGTCCACCCACAAGATGGACAGACGACCTCATAAAAGTCGCCGAAAGTCGCTGGATGCAGGTCGCTTCCAACCGGTACATGTGGAGGTCCAAGGGGGAGGGTTCAGCAGTGGACGTCTTATGGCTGAGATGATGATGATATCAGACATATTTTATCTATAGCGCAATATCAATGTTCGAGGATATATGCTTATAGCAGAATAGATGTATCACTGTTTTGAAAAAATAAGTCTCGCCGTAGTTTCTTGCCGGTATCTTCTCGGGTCAGAGGAGTAGGGTTATTTGAACCGGTGGTAGATTTTTCATTGACGTTCGTAAGTGCATGTATTGTGCCTAAATAGAAAAATAAAGATCTTTTATATTTTGTTATGCTTTGGCAGGCTCGGCCATAACTTAGACCGGAGGAGTCATTAGAAAATAAACTCTACAAGGCCCACGAGTAATGCCTCATTAGAGCCGTATCACACAAATTGTCAAAAGCAGTATTCATTGAATATGCTCACCTTGAACATACCTTATACAGAGAAGTCATTTGTAAAATAAACGCTGCGGCTTCATTTCAACTTTTAACTACTGTGCGTTTTTCTAGCAACTTCCTGCCTCGCACATCAAAACTGTGAAATGAATTGCTGTCAGCGGTATTTCCAGACCGATACGACCGCTCATATACCTTCAAAGAAAGAGCGTACTCCTATCTTAAAGGCCGGCAACGTGCTTGCGACTCCCCTGGTGTTATAGGTGCCCATGGGCGACGGTAATTGCTTACCATCAGCGAATCCGTTTGCTCGTTTGCCACTTTTGTCATTAAAAAAAATATAACTTGTCTTAATTGCTGATTTTGAGGAGTTGATGGTTCCCGTGTTCATATTTTGTTCTAACCAGTCTGTCAGCGTATAAGTGTATTGCGTATTTATTTATATGAAACTCATATTATTCATATATTTTTTACATTTCAAAGCCACACAGCTCTTATTTGCTGTCAATTCGAATAAACCCATATTTTTTATGTATTTGTTTACATATCAAAATTACACAGATAGTTGTTGCGGTCAATACAATTAACTAGTTTTTACTTTTAATAACGCCACAAGTTAATATTCGGTGCGAAAATACTGGCATTCAAAAGAAGGAAAAGCAGCATTTTCCTTATTATTCCGAGTTCGCACGATTACCTTGACACTGAGTGATCATCGCTCTTTATTGTGCGATTACGATCAACCAAATATAACCTTTTATATTCCAGGACAATCCGTTACGAAAGAGGAACTGAGATTAGTATGAAGGATGTCAAGATGTTGAATGAAGTACCCTCTAAATAGGTAACCTATCTTTTGCTTTGTATTTAGTCGAGCGCAGGGTCGCTTTGTGTATTCAACTTTTAACGGCCTCCTATTTTGCTGGCTGGAAGCTAGAAATTCCGAGTTCAAATCCTGGTAATGGCACTCATTTGCGTGCTATAAAATGTTAATTAACTCGTATTTACCCGCTATCATTGACGGAAAAATGTGTCCATTACGTTACGGAGCACTATGACATAAGACAGCTCTATGGAAACGCATAGCGCTATCTATTTTCTACGCCTTCGCTGCATCCGAAATTATATTGTCTTGGGTAGCCACGTGACATATGTATAAAATAAAACAACTAAAAATAACCTAAGCCGGTCCCTGTACGTCGATTTGGTAGAGGCTTATGTTCAGCACTGGCGGTCCTTCGGCTAATATTATGATGATGATTATGAAAAATAACCTGTAATTGGACAGTTATCACAATGCTTCTCCAACTTTAAATAGAGTAACTGTGTACGCATCCCGTACCTAGTTACAACTTTTTTCTGTTCATTGACATAACAAGTTACGAGTTTTTCAAAGTGGTAACGACGCTTTGCATCAGTGTTCGTATTTCGAACACATTTTAGTGTTCATATTCAACGGGTCGAGTGTCATAAAGTGTGAGACAGTTTTCCTTCAACTAGCTGAGCGGTATAAATGCTAAACCAAACTCTCTGGATGCTAGTTAGTTTACGTAGTCTTGAGACGGGTCCCGGTAACGGCAGGTGGGAATTCCAACAATTTGCCGGGATAACGAGGGACTCGCCAAGAAAGGTTTATGGGAAATATATTATGTACTAATAATATGTGGAAATGTATCAGGATCGCTAGCGCGAAACCGATATTCGACAATTTCGAACGACTGTCACTCTTATAACGCCATTGGAGTAAAAGAGAAAGATTCTCGACATTTTGAAACATAAAAGTGTTTACCTTATTTCCGTATGAAAGTATAAATAAATAATTACAGCAAATTCTTACACAGATTGACGGAGCCCCACGGTAAGCTCAAGAAGGCTTGTGGTGTAGGTACTCAGCCAACTATAGGTATAATGTACAAATACATATATACCCATGACTCAGGAACAAATATATGTGCTCACATATGTAGATAGAGGACATGGATAAAGATAAGGAGCATTTATTTGTGTGATGAGCATAGATATTTGTTTCTGAGTCATGGGTGTTTCTATGTATTTAAGTATTTATATATTATACGAGTATATATCGTTGGCTGACTACCCACAACACAAGCCTTCTTGAGCTTACTGTGGGACTCAGTCGATTTGTGTAAAAATGTCCCGTAATATTTATATATTTAGATAAATGTCCCTACTGGGATTTGAACCCAGGACCATCGGCTTGATAGGCAGGGTACACTAGACCAAACCTGTTGTCAAAATTATGTCGTATAAATACATACTTGATCCCGAGGCTAATACGCTAAGCTAAACGAGAGATGTGAACACTGCGCGACAAGGTGGTATGTATATCCCTGGATTTTATCACATCTAGGAACAAATAGAATTATTTTCTTGAATAGGTCCCCGCTTCGGTTTTCCAGAGGTGACACATTTTATTATGATACATAAAAACCTTAGCCTTGAATCTCTCTTACATGTACAGTCACCATCAGATATATCGGAGCTGTGGAGGTGGTCACAAATATCTGAGCATGCAATTTATCGCCTTGATAATAGAGGCGTTGTTCAGATATTTGTGGCCACCTCCACAGCTCTGATATATCTGATGGCGACTATACCTAGAAAACATCACATGGACATGTAGTCACGAATACTATTATAAAATTGAAATCATCATCATCATCATGTCAGCCGGAAGATGGCCACTGCTGGACTGGCCTCCCCCAAAGAGACTCACAATGACCGGTTTTGTGTCACCACGCATCTAGTGTATTCCCGTGATGTCCAATTGGTACCTTTGCACCCATATAGTTGGAATTAGTTCACATACATACGTTTCAGCCGTATGCAGTCCACTGCTGGACATAGGCCTCCCACAAATATGACTTGTATCATCTTGTGGGTAGTTGCCATTGTCGCCACGCTTGGCAGGCGGGTTGGCGACCGCAGTAATTGTAGATTGGATTTCGACGGACGCTGCTGCCCGTCCGTAGGATTTTTCCCTTTGTCGCCTCTTACGACACCCGCTGGAGGAGATAGGGTGGTGCTATTCTAGTCAGCCGGCATCACACGGCAAAAGTTCAAAATGCACTAAAAGATGGCGCTGTCACTAATACACAAACTTGTACACGATCTTCACCAGAGGCGCTACCGCCAAAAACGATATTCGTAAATTTCGGGCATCTTTCTCTTTAACCCCAAAGTCGTCATGAGAGTGACAGATACGATCGTCTGAATTTTACGAATATTGTTTTTGCCGGTAGCGCCTCAGGTCGTCGGTTCACCTTGTGGGCGGTCTGCCTTCAAGTGTATTTCCGCTATCGGAATATTGAAATAAAATTAAAATGAAATGTCTGTACAGTCAGCAGCAGAAGTGGCTAATCGTTTGAGGAATCCAAAATGAGGTCAACACATCTCTATTGTCAAGAGAATAAGAGCGCGTGTAGATCATTTTGAACACTTCAAACGTTTAGCCACTTTTGCTGCTGACTGTACTTGTCCTAAATAACACTGTTATTTAATCAGATAATAAGATGACGAATCAAATACAAACAAATCACAAATGGTCAGATACTTAATACCCAACCTACATACTTAGGAATATCTATGTACAGTCAGCAGCAGAAGTAGCTAAGCGGGTGAGGTGTTTAGCTTGACAGTTTAAAAACGTATCATGATCATTTACAAGACATGTGCCGCTTAGTAATTTCTGCTGACTGTACTATCAAAGGCATTAATATGTATACACTCATTGTTATAAGGTGAAAAGGGTATACATACCCTTTTCACTTTATAACAATGAGTGTTTCCGTTGTTCACTAGATGGCAGCACTAAAGTGACAACTCTAGCTGTCATAATCCACCAATCATGTTCAATCATAATATTGGTGGATTCTGAACGCTATACCTTTTTATTTATTTATTCATGACCATGGATAGGTACAAATCCTTCAGTCCAAGTCATTACAATAAAGAGGGTGCAAAGCTAAAGCTTGCAAGTAGTAGTCACAAGTAGTACAATTGTATTACAATTCAATTCAATATTTTTCAGAAATTTACAATTATGTGTTACAAAACCTACAACACTCGCTAAGCAGTACTTCGAAAAAACTCTTCTATAGAGTAAAAAGCATCTTTTAGTTACAAATTGGTTTCCCTTTTATACACCAGCACTGTTAGGTCTGTGCGCAGTGTGATAGTGTTTTTTTTTATATACAACGACGGTGGCAAACAAGCATACGGCCCGCCTGATGGTAAGCAGTTACCGTAACCTAAGGACGTCTGCAACTCCAGAGGATTCACATGCGCGCTGTTTACCCTTTAGGAACCTATACTATACACTCCTTTTTTGAAGAAACTCATACTGTAGTTCCTAGGGAAAACCTCATACCTCCATTTCACAATCGGAGTGTTCGCGGGAGGAAATTCCTTTTAAAGGCTTAGTGCGCGACCCTTTAGGCTCCAGGGTGTGAGGAGGTAGTGTAAACGTGATTCGGGCCAAGGCAACTGGTCGCATTGGTGTATTTTATCCTTCTTAACAAAACTTAGGAATAAATTGTCGTGTGCAGTATTTCCGGATTGATGTGACATTATCTAGCAAAAGGGACCTTATTGTCGATTGCGCTTACGTCGAACCGCGTTGCGTTTGTTTTGCGGCATCTTGAACAAAGGCGTAAGCGCCATCGACAATAAGGTCCCTTATCATAGATAATGTCACATATGACCTCCAAACCAAGAAAAGAGCGCATAGACATCTTAAAGGGCGGCAACGTGTGACTCCTCTGGTGTTGCGAGTGTCCATGGGCGGCGGTAGTTGCTTACCATCAGGCAATCCGTCTGCTGGTTTGCCTCCTATATCATAAAAAAAAACCTACGCGTGTTTCAACTCTGTATGCCATTGACTGCAGTACATAAACTTGTATACTGTGTCATTATTTGCAGTCGCATATTTACTTGAGATAATCTTTAGCTATGCTCACGCTTCTAATTAGCAGAAGTAATTATCTTGTCTTATTTTATTATTCATTTCCCATTGTGTTAGCAATAAAGTATCTTCATTTCATTTTAAAAACACGTTTTGTATTATATGGTTGTAAAATATACATATTAAAGTATGAGGTGGTATTGGTCAGAAACCATGGTACGGTCAGCAGCAGAAGTGGCTAAGCGGTTGATGTGTTCAAAATGAGGTCAACACATCTCTATTGTCAAGAGCATGTGTAGGTCATTTTGAATACTTCACCCGCTCAGCCATTTTTGCTGTTGATTGTATGTACGGGCAGAGCCATACCGCGATCGCTAACCCGCCTGCTAATAGCCCTTTAGACCTTCCATGTGCTGGGAATCGCTCGTTTTGGTGGTCTGGAGCGGTACCGCGAACATCGAAATTCGTATATTTCGGGCATCTGTCTCTTTTACTCCAATCAAGGCGTCACGAGAGTGACAGAGACAATCGTCCGAAATTTACGAGTATCGTCTTTCGCGGTAGCGCTTCTGTGGTCCCCCACAGACGGACGGGAGACACATGTCCAGCATTGGACATTCTATAATGGATTGCCATAATTACCATTTGTATGTCTTTCCCGTACACGGAACAATGGTAATCCGGACATTTGGGAGGCGTATGCGGAGCCGGATTGAGTCAACGCGTAGAGGCCGTTTCGACAATTTAATGATATGTAAGGGGTACAGTCGCCATCATATATATCGGAGCTGTGGAGGTGGTCAAAAATATCGGAACATGCACTTTATCGCCTTGACAATAGAGCCGTAGTTCCAATATTTGTAACCACCACAGCTCTGATATATCTGATGGCGACTGTACACTATGCGGATGTTGCCTTTGCCCGTATCATGGAGTGCACAGAGACCACCCGCCGCAGTGTAAGGATTATTGAGTTTTAATGCAACCTAAAATGTACTAGGCTATTGGATGGAAAGGATGGACTAGCTACTACCATTCATATTATTAATAATTTGAAATATGTGTTTATTTTTAAACTGAAAAATGTTCAGGACGTTAATAGCCTTAATCCTGTAAACTAATATATTAGGTTAGGTGAAGTTTGCTTAGGAATCTTGAAAATTCTTGGAAATCTCGGACGCCGGAGGTACTCGTCGCTTTTTCTTAAGTATATGTCATCTATTTTATTTCTATTAGCACATGTACATAATTTACTTAAAAGGCTCCTACCTATAGGTGATATTATAATACTATTAAGCTAATTATTAAAAAATCTTTTTTTTATTATAAAATATTATGGTAATAAATTATTATGACAATCAGTTTTATGCGGTCATTATTAGTATTATGAGTTATGACTAACCATCAACCAATCAAAATACTAAATGATTTACTAAAGACGTCAAGTTTTCCGTTTTCAATAAGAAATTATTTAAATATCAAAATAAATTAGAATTTAATTGGTTATTGTTTTAGTGATATTACCGTTAAATGGGTATAAACAATAAGGTTTGATTGCCGATAAATCTCTTTAATAATAATGCGCTTCACTTAATACTATGTTACGAAGAAATATAATTTTAGACAAATATAAAAAAATCTTAAATATATATATTTATTTGACGATAGGTTTAGCCTAGCAGGTAGTGACCCTGCCTATGAAGCCGATGGTCCTGGATTCAAATCTCAGTACGGGCATTTATTTGTGTGATAAGTACAGATATTTGTTCATGATTCATGACTCATGAACAAATATCTGTACTATATCATATACACTGTGTAACATGAGGAAACCAAATAATTGTAACAGCGTATTCCTGAGGCCAGATGAAATAAAAAATATAATATAACATATGTTCAAGCGCAGTAAAAAAAAAAACAAAAAAAAATTGTTCCGGTTCTCAATGTTTTTTGACATAAAAAATAAATTTTATTTAGAAAACTATGCCTGAAAACAAACAATGTGTTCAATAGAGGTAAATCGCCCTTAAGAAAGCGAACGGTTTATAATCTTTTTTTTTTTTGTAATGGGTTGTAACTCCGAAACTAGGTGAATTTCTAAAAGGATACATATAGGATACATATAGGATACATTTTACTCTCTAAATATGGTCAGGATAACTATGGCCAAATTATTCGGTTTCCTCATATTACACGGAGTATAAAACACCCATGTGTGTTTTATATATGTATATGTATGTAAGTATTAGTATATTATATATATCGTTGGTTGAGTACCCACAACAGTAGCCCTCTTGAGCTTACCGTAGGGCTTGGGTAATATGTGTAAGAATGTACTGTAATATTTGTTTATTTATAGATAACATTCATTAACATTTAGATATATATATAGAAACATTTATTCATGACACACACACACACATAATAATAAAAACAAAAAAAAAACACATACACAGCACATACACAGCACATACACAGCACACAAACAGACACACACACACATACACACTACTTTCATGCAAGTGGTTCATATTTCATAGTTATTTAGTTCTTTTTCTTTTGTAATTTGTTACATAGTTACTGTAATATTAGCTTAAACTTAAATTTTGATTTAAAATAGGATTATTTTTTAAGCAATGTTGTTATAAGCATTAGCAAACCATTTCGGAAGACGCCAACCTGATATCCTGTAAAAGTTGTAAAATATGAATAAACTTTTAGTACAAGTTTTTATAGCGGACTACTGTGGTTTTTTGTACCAACTACTAATCGAGAGGATTCTAACGAGCCTGAAAACAACATGTTTACTAATAATAACAACACTTACTAATTTTTATCTTAATTAAATCATTCTCGCGTATTATTGCCGGCGACGTTTCGACACGTGCAACACGCGTCGAAACGTCGATACCTACTCATGGTAATTACATTTAATGCGCGTTAAACCCGTTCTATAGTTTTTAGTAAATATATATAGAAATAGAAGTTTAAAGTGTTATATGACAGGTTTTTTTTTATACAAGACTGACCAGCGTTTGACCTCAGTCGCACCTGATGGTACTCGTAAGTGTCGACGAGGTCGA